>VXAY01004849.1:338414-403159 GCA_013399855.1 Oxyruncus cristatus
CCCTCCCCCGCCGGCCAATCGCGACATGTCGCGACGGGAGGCGCGGCTGCGGCGGGGGGTTGTCTCCCCCCTACCCCACGAGCCGGGCGTTGCTCGGCAGGCGGGGTCGGGCAGGGGACCGGAGCAAATCTCCTTCCCCGGGGGGCTTACGGGTGCATCCCCCCGTGCGCGGCGGGGTGCGGTGCCTCCGCCTGGCCGGGGCTGTGCGTGCCTCCAGGCAGGGCTGCTTTTCCTTCCTTGGAGCGGTTCCTGAGGTGAGTGGTCGGAGGCACCTGCAGCCACGCTGAAATTTGCATTTTCGTCTCGAGCATCATGTGTTATTAAGGGCTGGCATTAAGCAGCGCTCATCACGTAGGCTTTGTCTAGGTGGAAGCATGGCTGGGGCTCTTCCGTCATCTTGAGTTTAATTCTTTATTCGCAGCCTTGTTGCTTCCCTCCCCACCGAGCCATGCAAAACAACTCCACACTCTGCTCTGTCTCCAAGGCGAAAGCAAACTGCCAAAATGTTGCAGAAATGCAGCAAGCACCAGGGAGAACCAGAGTCTGAAAATGAAAGCTGTAGTAAAACCACAAGGTCACAGGCATGTGGGTGCAAGTGTGTGATTTCAGGGGACCTCTTTGCTTATGCTTTGCAGGAAGATGTTCCTCCAGTCCCAGATGTTGGAAATTTGCTAATCAGGCAATGGAAATGAGGGCTGAGAGAGGCTGGGATTCTTTGAGTGTTCTCCTGACACTTGCCTAGGTATTCATGTGCTTTTTGTCACCACCACAAAGAGATGCACTTTTATTTAGAAAAGGGAAGCTGGGACACTTGCATGTTGATGTGATGGTGGCATTCAGGAAAAAAAGAGCTGTTCTATATGGCTTTGGCTGGGGAGGTGGATATCACCAAAGAAAGGCATTTGTGGTCCCTTGGGAGCATCTATGAAATGTTTCTTTCTCCCCTTTTCTTCCAAATGATTCCTCAATAGCAGCTTTGCCCCTTGTTCAACACAGGCATTTAGTCCAAATAGGGAAATGTAGCATTTCTAGAGCCATAACCTGCCAGCCAAGCAATGAACCCCTACCACCAACTCCCCAGGAAAGCTGATGCATTGTCTGACTCCTCTTACACCCCACCAGCTCTGTTTCTCTGGAGACATAAACAACTGATAAGTCAGTGTTGGGAAGCCACATTGGCCAAAGCTTCCTCTGTACCAGGGTTTGCATTCAAGATACCTGAGGAGGTTGGATGTACTCTTTATGTCGAGCATCTCTGAATGCCAACACCAAGCAGCACAGTTTTAAGGTGATGAAACTTTGCTTTCTTCTCTCTTCCCCCACTTTCACTGAGGTTTTTGTGATCTATTGGCTGTGAATTGCTCCTTAGACTTAAATAGGCTGCACCTAGTTTTCTCTCCTGGTACTGCTGTACATGACATTGGCACAAACTTTGGCTTATGTCCTTGCTCTTGGGAGTTTCTACATCACCTTAAATGATGTTGTATAGGCACAGCCACTTCTCTGCCTTTTGTAGTGTCCAGATCTGCTCAGGGCTTTCAGAGTTGTGATTTTCTGGCATTACGTCTAGGACAGAATTTGGTTTTCTGTGGTGGTTTTGAGGGGATACTGTCCCGATGGCTTACCAGGGTAAAGCCGTTGTTCTCCAGCATCCCAAAGAAACTTAGATCCTGTAATAGAGCTCAGTGACCTCCCAAGACACAAGCATCACTGGACAGCCAACCAACAGGTTGGTCATGGACAGCACATGCCTGTGGCTCTCCTTGCGACTGGTACAGGGAACAACCTGGAGCCCTGTTCAAGCTCAGCGTGCTGTAATCTGCGTGTGCTCCCAGCTCACGGACACTGGTGCCCATCGCTGTGCAAATCCAGGCTCCACCTGGGTCTGCTGTAGGGTGCTCAGGGTGCTGTGCTGTTGAGACTCTGGCATCCAATATGGGCTGAGCCCACTGACCAGTCTTTCCCTTGCAGAGGGCATAAGTGGCATCTCTCCAGCTATTTTCAGGAAGCTTGTAGGAACTTGGCTTTTTCTGCTATCTCTGTCCCTCTGGTGATTTTAGCTGAAATTGGAAAGAGGGGGGAGCGATGTGAACAGACAGACAGACGTGGAAACTGTTATTTCACATGCCCGGCTTCCTAAGGAAACCTGGCTACAAATAGAAGTGAGATTTGGTGCTATAAGGAGCTCCTGGGGAGACAGAGAAGGAGGGGGAATCTGAGGAGAAGGGAGAGGTGGTCAACCTTGTGTTTGAGGCAGGTAACGAAGGCCTGGCACACACCTGGGCTTAGATTCCCTTTCCTGAGATCTGGTGGTCTAAAAGCTGGGCATCTGCTCAGCACTGGCATTCAGCTCCCTCTAGAGTCAGCCGTGCCCGAGCTGTGCCTATGGACGGTGACTCTGCTGGGAGGTGCTACCACCCTTCCCCAGCCAGAGCCAGTCACGCAGCTGGTGGATGAAGAATGCCAGGGTGAGCCTTTGCCCAGACTAACCTGCCCAGCCTCTGGCTAGTACCATGTCCGAATCACAGGTCAGCACATTCCCATGGATGTCTCCCAGCTCTTCATCCCTGGAGCTGGGGCTGGGGATCTGTCTCTGCTCCCTTGAAGCTTTCTGTTCCTGCAGAGCCTAGGAGAGCATCCTGCTGCACAGAGGACCCCCACACAGCTACAAACCCAGTGCAAAAATAGTCCCAGAGGCAGGAGCAGACACAGGCACAGAAGAAAGCAACAGGCCTGTTAATCCCTCCCTTCTGGCCCCTTTGGGGCACCCTGGGCAGATACTTCCTTCCCAGGCTACCCAGGAGCCTCAGGCTTATTAGCAGTGTTTTATTCTCCCAGCACTCTCAGGAGATGCTCTTCCCGTTTTACATAGGGAGACACGGAGCACAGGGAGATAAAGGGCTGCCCTAGGATCGCACAGGGAGTCTGTCGGCAAGGCAGCCTCAAAGCCAGCTGGTGGAGACCAGGCAGACTGCACTGTGCTTAAATCAGCAAGGGAGATCCACGGGCAGAGAGGCAGGCATTCACAAACGAGGAGGGATCACAGGGAAGAGCCTGATGCTGCTTGGTAAAGAAGAGACCAAAGGCAGGTGGTAGGGATAGAGAAATGGTCTGGAGACAGCAGCAGGTAGGAAGGGAGATGTTTTAAATAAAAAAAACAACCAACCAAACAAACAAAAGAACCAAAAATCCACAACCCTAGAGCAATGTAGTGTATTTCTCCCTTGCTTCTTATTTTCCGGCATATTCCTTGATGAGATCTTGAGTCGTGGGGAGAAAGGGACAATTTGACACTCGGTCCCTATGAGTGAAAAGCAAGACTGTAATCTCCCTGACAAACACTTCCAAGCTCATTCTCTGCAAGCTGCCCCCAAATTCATCCAATGTGGTTGAAATTTTATGTCCTGGATGTTTTGTTTTCTCTGTTTATCTGTTTATTTTGGAGAGTTGCTGGGGACATTGTGGGAGGAGATTGGATGCTTCATTGAAGAGATAGGATACTTGGAAAAATCAGTTGCAGACTGATAATTATTCTTACTTTTTAATGTCCTTTATAGAAAACAGGGTGGCCTGATGTGTGTTTTACTTGACCGGATCCATGGAGGGCTTGTGCCTCTGACTATATTTGGAAAGGTTTTGATGTTTTTTGTACTGATGCAATCAGGATGCTGATGGCCTGGAAATCATTTTCCTGATGTGGAGATCTGGAGGGTCATGGGCAGGGGATGCCAACAGGCTGTGCCTGTTTTGGAGTGGCAGAGCTGGGTGGAAGGGAGCAGGAGCCAGGCAGAGCTGTAGCAGGGAAGTGAGCCAAGGGTTTTCCAAGCTGTGTTTAAAGTGCCGTCACGCTGTGCAGCCCTGAGTGGCAACAGAGTATTTGGACTTAGCAGCTTTCCTCCTCCATGGGCCTGGATGTACAGCTAGTGTGGGGGTAGGGTCTTTTTCCTGCCTTAATGGCTAAATCTCACAGCTGTCAGGAGCTAAGTTTTACTGAAGCTGTGCCATGGGGTCATCATCAAGATCAGCAGTGAAGCCAGCAGAGCCTGTGGCTGCCTAGACAAATCTCCAAGCACCCCATACTTCCTTGCAGGACTGTTGGCACCCGTTTTGTGTCCCCTGGCTGTAGGAAGCTGGACCTGGGCTCTTGCCTGATTTGCCGATGGTCAAAGACCAGACAATTTATTTGGTGTCTTTTTTCTCTCCTACAGTCATGTCTTTTCCCAGTACAGGCTTTGCCCAAGCTGCCTGCTGTAAAGCAGATTGCTGCTTTCAATGAGGCATGGTGTACAGGCTTCAGCAGGGCCAGGAAGGGTCAGCAGGAGAGGAGAGGTTTACTAGCCCTCTGGGGATCGGGTGGTGGGTGTAAGTCCCATGTGTGGAGGCAAAGTATGCAGTGCTTTCTCCTGGGAATTCTGGTTACTGCTTGCAGTAGACTCTTTAAGTGCTGCTCTGCTGCAAGAGAAGCTGGGAAAGGGGTTCTGTGACTTGGAGGCTTCAGGTCTGACGGTGGGGTAGGAGCATAGGGCATGGCAGGGAGAGGGACACTTGTTGGCCAGGAGAGCCTGACTTTTTGGGGCTTGATGGCTTTTCCCCAGGGACAGTGGAAGGAGAGTGAGCAGCTAACTTGCTTTGAGGCTTTTTTTCTCTAGCTTGCAGGCTGTCCATGCCTTGCAGTAACTACTAGCTGCTTCTTTGTCAGTTTTTGGCCCCTCTGGCTGAAGGGAGGCTGTCTTTCTCCTGCCTCTGACACCAGCAAAGGGCAGTTTGAGCTGCCTTCTCTGTCTCTCTGCAGCAGTGCACTCTCACTGGGAAAAGGTCCTCTCCGTCTTCCTCTCCTCCACGTCCTTCCGGGATGTGGAAGGGCTGTCTGGGAGTCCCCTTGGTGTTGCAACGTGCTCCTGGTTGTGTTCCCACATCATGCTTAAAAGCGGCCACTATCATGTGAACAGCAAACTTTCTACTGGCCCCCAGCAAGCGACCAGGCACCCTGTGGGGAGAGGGTGCTGCTCCAACCTTCTGTACACCAGTGACACAGCTGGGAGGACACCGTCCTCCATACAAGCTGCCAGTAAATCCACAGTGGTGATGTTTATTATGAAGCTGATGTCACAGTGGGGTAGGCACCGTTGGGTAGCATCGACAGTGGCTGTAATGGTGTGAACACTGCTGTGTTACAGCTGCTCTGTGCAGGTTTTCTATTGAATGCTGGGAAAAAAATTTCCCCATGGAAAGTCTCTCAGTCTCTCTTTGTGTGGCCACTCATTCCTTGTGAGCCCAGGCCGTTTTCTTCCTTGCCGAATCCTTCTGTGATTAAAGTGTCTGGATTAGCGGTGTTTTTTCAGTACTCTTAAAAATAATGGTGCTTCCAGTGTGTTGCAGATGGTCATAGACCTGTGTGTGATACAAAGGTGTAGGAAAATAACAGGAAGGGTCTTACCGTGGATATTTCAAGGCTGAAATGCCCCGATGGAAATGGGACTTTTGGGGGGCTGCAGCAAAGCAAAAGCTGTGCTTTCTTTAAATGCAGAGCAGCTTTCAGGCTCACTTTGCATGCAGCGGCAAGCCGGCCTGAAGGAGCAATGCTGTCAGGGAAAGATCAGAGCAGAGTCTAAAAGGCTGTTTCCTCCCTATCTGGCAGCTCCTGAGCTGGGGGGCTGGAGCATGAGCTGGCAACACAAGCTCTCTCCTACCAGTTTGTAAAACCTGGAGCTCCCATGTCCAGCAGGGAGGCAAGTACCTCTGCAACCCTCGTAGCCCTGCTGTAAGCAACAACTGTCCTTCTGGTGTTTCACAACACCAAGGTTGGAATAAAGGCTGGACCAACGTCCCTTGGCCAGTAGCTACATCTAAACTGAGCTTTCCCTGCAGCCTCTCATGGGCTTTTCTCCCTGACTGTGCAAAACGGCCTGCTGGCACCCCTGGGGAGCTTGTCACAGGAGGGAAGGGGCTCAGCTGCAGCTTCAGAAGAACCCACGTTGGGCTTGTCTCTCGTAGCTAGCTCTAGCTTTCCCTTAAAGCTCTCCAGCAGCCCCAAGACAGTTCCACTCCTGCAGTGGTAAAAAAGGGCTCTGGGTGCTGTCCCTGAGCATCAGGTAGTGCTTATGGGCAGGGCTGTGCTGGCCCAGGATGGTGATTTGGGATTTTTCAGCACACATGTATGGCCAGCACTGAGCTCCAGAGCAGCCTGTGTCTCTGCCCAGTGCTGACATGATCCATCTGATCCCAGAGGCTTTGGGGTAGTGCCTCCAAGGCCACGAGCACCAGTGCAGGCAGGCTTTGCCAGGGCTGCCAGCATCAGCACCCACACTTGCTTTTATTGTTGATGGCCAGGATGGGAAATGCAATTGAGACACCTTAATGAAAAGCTAACAAAGTTGGGTTTGGAGGGAGGGCTGTTCTTCTCGTAGCCTTGTTTCTCATTGTAGAATAATGTAAATGATTTGTCTGGGAGTATTCCTACTGCAGTGTGCTGACCATGGGCTGAAACCCTAGGCAAATGCAGAGTAAGAGGGTGTCTGGGGACCAAGCTGTTTATTTTGGATTGTACAAATAAAGAAATGATGGTGATTTAATAGCAGCTGCTTCTTGGAGATATTTTGAGTGTCAGGCTCTGGTTGCATGTGTGTAACTAGCATGTTTGTGGACAAGCATTTTCTAGCCCTCCCTAATTCCTGAGCCTCACTGTGAATTGGTTTAAGTAGAAAAGCTGGTGCTGGCATGTCAATCTTGTTTGATGACCACACCACAAAATGCTGGAGAAAGTAGAGCAGAGAGCTCGGGGATGCTCCTGCTGCTCAACGAAGCTACATTGATATGGCCGATGGGTTTCTCTTCCAAAACTCCGGCCATTTCTATCCCTCTGAGCTCTCCAGAAAAGTTCCACGTTTTTTACCTCCTGCCATCTGAGGGAAAAATATTGTTTGGACATGATGTGCTGGCTGGACATGCCAGAAAGATGGACTGCTCAGATGCAAACCTCTAGGCCTTTTTTCCTCCTGTTTAACATAATATGAAACTTGATTTAAAAAAACCCCAACCAAATAGAAAGAAACAAACCCCAAACCAACTTGTATTAGAATGTTTAAAAAGGAAGAACATGGCAAATACAGTTCAAATGACTTACTAATTTGATTTCATGCGTGTCTTTTTTTTCTGGATGAGACTTCCAGTGCCCAAATCCTTTTAAGATTGTAGACTTGGTCCAAAGTGTGATGGGACTCTCCTGTGACCTAAATCAGTGACCCAAAGCATAATATTTTTTCTAGAACCATCTGTTTTCTCTTCTTGCCAAGGGGATTTCACAATGCCTGATTGCTCTGAATAATTGTACATGTGCAGGGATGTGACTTGCCACAGGGAAAAAAATTAACTGAACAAGGGCAGGTGGATGCTCTTGAGTTTTTTGAAGAAACTACTACCCTTTAGGAGGAGAGGGTGAAGTACCATGCAGCTGAGTAATGTCTTATGCCCACAATGAATTTTTTTAAGCCTACATATTTAAAACGGAAACAAAACTACACTTACGAGCTATCTGGGATAAACAGAGTAGGTACCGAGTCAGCCCGTGTTTTGACAACCCCTTTATCAAATGTCTCTGTGATTTGGTTTGGAGCAGTGTGAAACACAGGAGTACAGATGTTGGGTGACTAATTCATGCTTCAGCTAAACTTCAATGACCATGAGTGCACATCTGTTTCAACTTGGCTATCTGCTGAATGGCCTGCAACAAGGTACTCTGCTTTACAAACATCACGTTTTCATTTTTTTTACTTTGAGTTTGTAAGCCGTGGCTACAGTTTGCATTTGGGAAAGCAGAAGACACCCAGGGACTGTGATCAGGGGTGCAATGCTCAGGGCTTCTGAATCCAGCAGTAAGAACTTTTTTTGTAGCATGAGTTGGATTTCCAACCCAAACAACTTTCTTTTAAATCTATCTTCCTACGAGAGATTTGCTTTTTCTTGTTCATCTTATCTGTTCTTATCACCCAGCTCTCTGACTTGCTCATTTCCTCCACTATGTATCTTTTTCTGTTCTTAATTACAAAACTGGGGAGCGGGGGTTGGAGGCAGACCAACAGTTCCTGGTGAGAAAATGTCATTTATGTAAAACCGCCTTGCTAAATTCTCAGTATTATTCTTCCAGACCAATAATCCTACTACGGCATCCACAAATAAAAGCAAACAGAGGAGAGGGCTTTGATCCATCATTACAATGTCTCCTTTGGAGTAGATTCTGTAACAGGGGTGCAGGATGGTACCCCCTTTCTTCCTCCAGTTGGGTGCTCGCTTGTGCACAGCCTTGTCTCTGCATAATGTGCCCCTGCCCTAACAAGGAGGGGCGATTTTTCATGGGGGAGAAGGAAGTGGGCGGTGGTGACCAGGTGTTTTTCTTCAAGGAGGTGTTGCTGTGTTCCTGTTTAGGAGGGTAGATGCCTCTCCTCAGGAATGCCTGCCTGTACTATTGCAGTCAGCAACGCAGCATATGTAGCCTGTTCTGTGGCTGGAGAGGCAGCCTGTGTCCCAGCTGTGCTGTGAAACAAGACTTCTTTCAGAAGGAAGAGGGAAGGTATTCTTAGCCATCCCATTTGGGTCCCGATCACGATGAGTGGGCCCAGATGACAGCTGGGATGCTGTCACTGGGTGCCACCTTTAGTGTGAACGGGTTGGTCTGTGTCTCCCAGCTCATGCAGCTGTGAGCTGTCAGACCTGGTGTGTTTTTGCTGGAGCCCAGGCAGATGGCAAATGGTAGGGTGAGACCTGCCAGGCACTGCGAAGACTGTACTTGAGGAGGCATTGACTGGGTCTCTTGCTTGTGTCCCATCTCTGATATGGGCCTGGAAATGAGATCCTTCTCTTAGAAGTTAAAACCTTTCATGGTTGAACTTTTTTTTTTTTTTTTCTTCCCTTTCACGGGTACGGGGTTTTTATGAACAAAACCAGTTCAGCTTTTTGTATTTTCCAGCAAAGTCAAGGCATCCATGTACTCATTTTCCTCTCTTCATAGAAACATTTTAAGCACTGTGTGATTAAATTAACTTGGATCGGAGAAGCATGGTATAGCAAAGGCTCTCCTTGTGGAGAAAATATAGCTTTAATAACTAGGGATCTGGCTTTTATTGGCTAGTAAAATTGAGAATGCAACACTGAGCATGCTCGGGTTTTTGCACTAAGCATCTCCTTGTACTTAAAGGCATCTGTTCTGTCGGTTTATGCACTGTTAACTAACTGCAAACCTCTTTAACAGCTCCTCTACATTGCTGGAAAATCCTGAGGCAGGACAAGGGCAAGTACGGCTGTCATGCCTGATGACTGATGTTGTAAATGGAGTGAGAAAGGCCCTTGAAGGGGAAGCCGTCAAAGCTGACCTAGTGGGAAAAGAGCACAGGGACATGTTTCCTCTCGAAGCATGCCAAGAGAGCCAGGCTTCGATGCATATGGGGCGCTTTCCAGTTTTGGGAAGGTGCAAAGTGATGCTCTGTGGAAGGAATGGCTCCAAAATCATTAATTACAGACTGCCCTTCTGGTGCACCTTATGACCAAGTTACTGTTAAAAAGAAGGTTTTGCCGGGGCTTGAGAGCTCACTTTGTGCAGATTTCTCATGTGGAGTAGATGTTTAGGAGGACTGTGAGCAAGAAAAGGCTGTGAAATACATAGATTACAGTGATTTAAAATGGCACATATAAAGATATTTTTTAAACACGATGAGGGGCAGATTTATCTGCCCTCTCCTGCTCTTACCCTGAATTCCAGTGAGAGAACGCACTGTAATTTTGAAATGGGAAACACTTCTGCCAGCTGTGAAACAGAATGATGGGCTTTAATTAGACAAGGAACAAGAATATGCAGTTGAACAAATAGGCTTTCAGCAAAGAAAAAGAAACATCCTAGTAGCTAAAGGGGGTAGGTGCTATCCCACTGGTAGCATCTGAATCCAGCCTTGTTCAGGTGACTGAACTAGGTAATTTCTACATGGGAAAACATCAGTAATCATTACAAAATGGGCTCATTCGATGGGTCTTCTTGAGTAACAGGATAACTTGACTATATGTTTGGGAAAAATGGGAAATAAAGAGGCCGGAGAGGAAAATCTGTTATCTCTGGTTGTCCTCACTTAACTCATCTTTCCTTTTGTCTCTGCAGGTTGAGGATGTCTGGGATCTGTTTGGAGGAAGTGGCCATGTCGCGAGTAACTCACCCACCCACCTTCCCAGTGAGCTTTCAGCTCCTGAGCCTTGTGCTGGTGTTGCTTTTCCATGCAGATGGCATACATGCGGAGAGCCCCAGTGAACTGCCAGGGAATGACACCGAGGAGTGTGCTGGCTCGTACATCTGCAAAAAGGGTGTGATTTTACCAATATGGGAACCCCAAGACCCCTCGTTTGGTGACAAAATCGCTCGGGCAACGGTGTATTTTGTAGCGATGGTGTATATGTTCCTGGGAGTGTCTATCATAGCCGACCGCTTCATGTCCTCCATCGAAGTCATTACATCCCAAGAGCGAGAAATAACCATCAAGAAGCCCAACGGCGAGACCAGCAAAACCACTGTGAGGATCTGGAACGAGACCGTTTCCAATCTCACGCTGATGGCCTTGGGCTCGTCCGCCCCGGAGATCCTCCTGTCTGTCATCGAAGTGTGCGGCCATGGCTTCACGGCAGGGGACCTGGGGCCAAGCACGATTGTGGGAAGTGCTGCCTTTAACATGTTTGTCATCATTGCGATCTGTGTGTATGTGGTTCCAGATGGAGAGATAAGGAAGATCAAGCACTTGCGAGTGTTTTTTGTTACGGCGGCCTGGAGCATCTTCGCCTACACTTGGCTTTACATTATTTTATCTGTGTCTTCACCTGGGATTGTGGAGGTTTGGGAAGGCTTGCTCACCTTCTTCTTCTTCCCCATCTGTGTGGTGTTTGCCTGGATAGCTGACAGGAGGCTTTTGTTTTACAAGTACGTCTACAAGAAATACCGAGCTGGCAAGCAGAGAGGCATGATCATAGAGCATGAGGGTGACCGGCCCTCCTCCAAAGCTGATATCGAGATGGACGGAAAGGTTGCTAATTCTCACGTGGAGAACTTTTTGGATGGGACACTGGTGTTGGAAGTAGATGAGAAAGACCAGGATGATGAGGAAGCCAGAAGGGAAATGGCTCGGATCCTGAAGGAGCTGAAACAAAAGCACCCAGACAAGGAAATCGAACAGCTTATAGAGTTGGCCAACTACCAGGTCCTGAGCCAGCAACAGAAGAGCAGGGCCTTCTACCGCATCCAGGCCACTCGGCTCATGACCGGAGCCGGCAACATCTTGAAGAGACACGCTGCAGACCAGGCCCGCAAAGCCGTCAGCATGCACGAGGTCAACAGTGAGGTGACAGAAAATGATCCCATCAGCAAGCTCTATTTTGAGCAGGGTACCTACCAGTGTTTGGAGAACTGTGGCACTGTGGCCCTGACCATCATTCGCCGGGGAGGCGACTTGACCAACACGGTGTATGTTGACTTCCGGACAGAGGACGGGACGGCTAATGCCGGCTCTGACTACGAGTTCACTGAAGGGACAGTGGTCTTCAAGCCTGGAGAGACCCAGAAGGAAATCCGTGTTGGCATAATCGACGATGACATATTTGAGGAGGATGAGAACTTCCTGGTACATCTCAGCAACGTCCGTGTGAGCACTGAGGCCTCGGATGAGGGTGTTCTCGAGGCCAGTCGTGTTTCAACACTTGCCTGCTTGGGATCACCATCTACTGCCACTGTCACCATTTTTGATGATGACCACGCTGGTATCTTCACCTTTGAGGAGCCAGTAACACACATCAGTGAAAGTGTAGGAACCATGGAAGTGAAAGTGTTGCGAACCTCTGGTGCACGAGGAAATGTTATTGTGCCCTACAAAACCATTGAAGGCTCAGCCAAAGGTGGAGGAGAGGACTTCGAAGATACCTGTGGGGAGCTGGAGTTCCAGAACGATGAGATAGTGTAAGTGAAGGTTTTACTTATTTCTTATAGTCTCTGTTTCTCCTGAAATGAAATGCACTTGGCTCCCAGAGCTGCACTAGAGGTGTTTGGGTGCCAGCATATGGCAGTAAACCATGAATGTGTGCTTTGGGGAGCCTGAAAGGCCACGTTCCTGCCTTCCTAGCGGGCCAGAGAGTGCCCGGTCAGGGGCGTTCCGGCATTCAGCACCAGGGAGGTGGAACTGATGTGGGAGCCCAGCCTCCTGCACCACACCCATGTGCTGAGCAGAGCTCTGTAGCCTCAGCTCTGCAGTGGAGCACAGAACAAAACCAAGATACCTGTGACCACCCAGTCACAAGGACCTGCCTTGCGAAGGGCTTAAACTGAATGTATGAATTGTGGTACCTACTTCCTCTTTCCTGTTGTTTCATGTCATCCAGAACTGGGCCACAGTCTGTTCTACTGCTCAGGGCTTTGTTGAAGATCACTTCACCTCCTCCTCTTCTAAAGGCTGTAGGCCTGGGTCATTGTCCAATACATGTCTTGAAAAAGTGTTGTCATGTAGGGAAGTCACATGGTTAGGATGCAACTGCAGCCACATTTGGCTGCTTGCAAGTGAAAAAAGAGGCTGAAAGCTGTTGGCGGCTACTCCAGAGTGTTGCTCTGTGGATGGTGGAAAAATTAGTAGTGCTGTAGCCTTATTACATCATGTGGAGAATATAAATTAGCTCAATAAATCGTGGTAGAAAACATCTATCCTTGGGTATGTCATGAAGACATTTCCTTGCCCAGCTGGTGTTCTGGGAGGAGCAGGCATTGGGAGTCCTGTTATTCCAGCCTCAGGCTCTTCCTACAGTGAAGTCTGTGTCTGCAGATCAGTCCCTGCCAACAGGGACTTATCTCCGTAGCACAAAACCACTGCATAGAACTTAAAGCAGTCGCTGATAAAGGGCAGTGCTGTGTTGGAGGAGAGCTGACTGTTGGCTTGAGTGTTAGGTATTGCACTGCTGGTCTCTTGGGAGCTGAGACGGACCCATGGTGAGTGCCAAGAGTGGTCTTTGTGTTCTGTCTCTTACCTGTGTCTGCTGCATGTGCAGAGGGAGAATGAAACTTCTTCATAAAACTTCTTGAAGTGGGGGGGGGAGAAAAAAGGATTTATACCAGTTGGGATTTTGACTTCCCTGGAAAAACTGAGCAAGAAGTTCACAGCTCCAGAAATCTGGAGGCCAGAACGTGCACGTTGCTCACACAAAGGTCAAGAGCATGTGGTTCCTGGTTCCTGAATGATAACTGTAGTAAGAGGAATGCAGTTATTTGATTATATTTTTTTCCCATTTTGGGAGAAGCAGGGAGTTGTATGCAGAAATGCAATGAACTAGGCTATAAGAATATCTCCCAAAGGCTCTTTAGTTTTATCCAGGTCACTCAGCACTAACAAAACTGGGCTACTGGTAGTTAGACTTTGACATTTGTTCTCAGTTCCCATGGGATGTGACATGTTTACATGGCAGGCCAAACAAACAGGCTCTGCAACTGTGCTCAGAGGGGCTTGGACTTCCCCTTGTCTGGTATCCACCACTCTGGTCAGGATCTCTGTGCTGTCCTTCATCCAAGACCTGTGTCTGTGCTGCCTGTTGGTGCTCAGTCTGTGATGTGGGGTTCAGCAGTGGGATGGTGATCCCTTCTCCCTGGCACCGCTGTGCCTACTGCCTCTGGTGGTGGCCTTCCCTCCACTATGCTATCCACTGCTGACTTTTGCCAACAGGGCCGTAACCAAGGGGTGTGCTGGAAATGAGCTGACCACATCCTGTTAGGGTCTGCTGCCTGGCCTCCTGGGGTGTGCTGGTGTGCCCTCGCCGGGACAGCAAGCCTCCTCCTTCCCCTTTTTACTGGCTGTCAGAATGTGCACTGCAGGCACAAAACGGGGGAAGACAGCTTTCTTAGAAACTTAAGTGTGTTTTTTTCCGTGCAGGTGCCATCATATCTCTATTGCCTTTGGCCTATCTCTCCCTGTAAACACAGGGAGGAATGGTGCATAGAAAGCACCATTTTAGGAGTTCACAGTGTGGCACAGATGCTTGGGGAACCACCGGTGTGTAAGGAGGTGGTGACTGCAGGGCCAGATATTGACTGAGGGGCTTTCTCCATTCAGGTGGGAGAGGATATGCACAGAATGAAACTCACTGTACATATTCCAATCTGTGTCTGAAAGGCAGTAGACATTAGTCTAAAACTTAGGTGCTACAGTCCGTGTTCAGGTGTTGGATGGTCTAATCTGACTTGCAGAAGATTTCTTGCTGGGCCCTTGTTTGCTTGGGCACAAATTTAGGGCAGCCCTGCAGCACAGAGGCTGAGTGGTCCCCACACTGAGCTGCTGCTTACAGGCATCCTCCCTTGGAAGAATTTGCTCCAGTGGTAATAAAGAAGATATGCTAGCACAATATGTGGATTATAGAGCTAAAGCCTGTTTACTCTGTCATTGCTTGATAGTGCTGTGCTTTAGCTAAATCACAGTTATGTAGAATGGTGCAATTCCCTAGCACACTGGATTCAATAGAGTTCTAAAACTTCAGGTTTTCCCATGCTCTGGTGGCCAAGAGATGTCTTTGCTGCCCTTTCTAAAGGTCTTTAGTGCCTCTTCAGCTCTGCCATTCAGGTCTGTATCAATCAGCTTGGTAAAATTGAGTAAGATGTGTTTTTCTGGGGCACTAATAACAAAGGTAGGGCAGTACAGGGAGCCATGAAGATAAAAGAAAAGCATGCACAAGCCTCTATAATTAGAAGGCTGGCTTGCTGGTAAGTCCCAGTAAAATTAGAAAGCACTGGAAGGACCCTGATCTTCTGGAGACCTTCCTCTGGTTCCCAAAAAGCGTAATTATGTAATATGTTGTTTGTTTGCAGTGTCCAGAGAGACTTTCCCATTTGGCAGTCTGTTATGTCCCCCTTCCCAGAGTACACAAAATAGCTGTTTAACTGCTGAAGCCATGCTACTTCATTCGTTTAAGCAAACATCTCATTCTGATGCTACCAAAAAAGATGTGTAATGGAGAAGATGCTGGTCCTCCTGTGGAACGTTTTATCCCAGCTCTGCATCTTGGAGCGATGCTTTTCTGCTCCTTGTTCCTGAAACACAGCTTGTGTGTTCAGTGGATGCATTTTACCAAGTGGAAGAAACAGCATTTAAATGTGTTTTGCAAAGGGGTTACCTGTGTTTGCATGACAAATTGCTCCAAGCTGTGTGGGAAAACTTATGATGTTTGACTGGGGTTCAGCAAGGTCAGTTTCTATGGTGCTGCACAGGTCCCTGGGGCTCTGAGACACTGCTGCAGGACAAGGTACTGTGATTTAAAGTGTAAGAGAGAGCCTTCCCTCTGAGACCATCCTCAACAAGGTGACTCCAGCCTTACCTTGCATCTCCATTAACGATTAAAGCTTTCTTGATGAGAACATGGAGATGTGTAGTTGTAGGCTCTTCCTGCCCACTCACCTACTACAGCTGTTGTGAACATAGAAGAGGTCCCTGGTTCATCTAGCCAGGCTATTTTTATCTCCTGACTGAATGCAAAATAATTCAAAAGAAGTCCAGTTTCCTATATGAGTGGAGGGAGCACTCCTTCTCTCAGCTGATGTCCCATCAGTTCTTCTCCTTTCTATCTTGGAGCATCAGGAGGGGTACCTCTTCCCAATGTGACTGCAAAGCTAAATGAAAACAGTGTGTTCTTTCGTATTCAAAAAACTGTAATTATTTTAGAGATAACTAGAGATCTGTTACAATCTGCACTCCAGATGTCTGCACCCACACCCTAAAAGAAAAGTTTTTACTGCATTAACGTCAGTGAGGAAGATGGCACATACAGTTATGTGCACAACCAATCAAACTTGTATTTCACCAGTGCAGTCACATCTGTAAATGCTTGGAAAATCTTATGTCAAATTATCTCACGGTTCATAATATATAGTTTAGCTGTTTTTATAAGAGATGTCCGCTGCGGGTTTAGGAAGTGACAGAGATGTCCACTAAATCTGACTTGCTTCTGTGGAAGCATAGATCTAGGAGCCAAATGCTAACAGAGACAAAAACACCAGCTAAATCATCTGATTTTTTTAGGGAAAGTGTCCCCAGAAATCACATAGGCTCCTCCCAAGAGCCCTTTAAAAATGTCAATGTCAATAAATATAGATTGTGGCAGGAGGGGAACCAAGTGGTACTGCTTTTTTAAGCACCCCTTTTCTTTTCCAAAAGAAGTTGGGTGAGGTATTTCTAAAGAAACAGCAAAAACAGTATCCTGACTCAGCCCTGGGACCCCTCTATCTCAGTGTTGCATCTGTGGCCTGCAGCTTCAGAGAAAAAAAATAAATCCTTCAGCATGGGCAGCCTTGCAGTAGGATGCAGTTGAAGAGCAGGGTGTGGCAGAGATGCAGCTGTAGGGGAAGCAAACAAACATTCCCCTTTGCAGGTTTCATTGTTGGGCACATTCTCTTGGCTGGACTGATGTGCATCCCCTCACTGAACAGCCCCAACTAGCACAGGGTTAATGTCTGGCAGCACAGTGTGAGATATCAAAATAGACCAAACAAAGATTAAACTCTTACTTGGCCTGCTTCCAAGAGCCCAGCTTGGGGGTTAGAGAGTGTTTTCCCCTCACCATTGGAAGTCTTGCCTGGTCCAGTGGGATTTGCAGGCAGTACAAATATGGCCACCTGGATCTAGGGCTTGAATCCTTGGCAGGAGCACACAGTGCTTCTGGTCCACCCAGCAGAAGTCCAGCTTATGGAAAGTGGCCCTGGCTGTGGCCCACAGCAGGGGTCTGAGTAGGTGTGTTGCTTCGTGCTGGGGCATGGCACGGAGGCCTGTTTCCCTTTCCAGGGGAATTTTGAGGAGGAGAAGTTCTCTGGGTCTGAAATGTATCGTTGCTTTGGTTCCTGAAGGCCAAAAGCTGGTTGTCCCCTCTTAAGGGGGGAAGATGCAGCTATAACAGGGCTGTCTTTTCTTTTTCTCTTCTTCATTCAAACAATGTTTAGTCTTTCCTGAACATGGCTTAATATCTCCCAGCCATGGGCGTATCTCTTAAACTGCATGGACAACCCCGCACATTTCTGTTAGGAGGCATCAAGGAAATGAGGTGTGAACGCGTGTTGTTCACAGACCTTCCCTCTGTGCTGTGCCCAAGACAGGTCTCAAGCCTGTGAAGTGCATACTTGCAGCTGTGTCTCCAAGCATCTCATGGCCTGGTCTGGTCCTCTGCTCCCTGGAGCAAAAGCCAGTGGATCTGCTCCTGTCGCACGTCATCAAAACATGTCGTGGGAAAAGCCTGTAGCTTGCTTGGGGAGGGTGAGCATGAGGTGCTGCAGACTGTGGTGTTTGCCCAAATAAGTCAGGAAATCTAGGAACTTGATTTGGAGATGTCTCCTGTGGAGGGGCTTAGGCAGCAAAGTTGTGTCATTGGATGAAGCAAGTTGTGCCAGTACATCACTGGGGGTGAATGGGGCGGGGGAGGAGGGTGAGGACAAGAGAGGTTAGCTCTTGCTGAACAACTGACACAGTTTTTGTCCTTGAAAAGCCAATGTTTCCTTATTTGTAATGAACTGTTGTTGGCAATTTACTGCTGCCAGCTGCATCTCTGTGGTTGATTAAGGGAGCTTGGATCTTAAATATGTAATAACTCCCTGAAAGCCATTGAGAGGTAGTTATTAGCTTCATCAGGGCCTGTGTACACATCCGCTGTGCTCCTTTATGAAAAGGCTACCTATTAAATGCATTGTAGTAATTTCTAAAATGCAGGATCTAGCCTTGTTTTAAAAATTAAAACAACAACCCTAGCAAAGCCTGTTGGCATGGGAAAGTTATCTTGGAGCGAAGCACTGCTGCACAGCTCCTTGCTGGGGAGACAAGAATGGGGGATAGGAGAAGTCCTGTCCCCCTTTGCAGACCCTTCTTTCCCTGGCATGTGCTTGAGCACTTCTGGCAGCAGCACTGGCACCAGCAGTGATATTCAGGTTTTGTCAACAGAGCCGTCATCGGCCCCTCTCCCTCCTGTGAACATGGGATCCGTTGCTGCGGCAAATCCTTGAACAGGGGGAGGTAATTCGTTAGTACACGGGATCCTGATGCAAGTGCAGCTCAAGTTGTGCATCCGGCTTGGGAATAGACTTCTTTCCTCTGTCACTTTGCCCTCAGGTTTGAACTCAGTGGATGGCACTCGGTATTCTTGCAGCAGCAGGGCTGAATTTGTGGGCTTAAAACGGGAGTGACAGAACAAAAAGCAGACAGCTGACCACAGACGGCATCCAAGCATCTGTGCAGATGGGCAGAGAAACATCTGCTGTTATCCAAAGCCAAACAGAGAGGATTAGCTGGGCCTGCCAGACAACTGACTGAGTCAGAAGCAGACCCTCCTCAGAGGGAGAGGTTGAGCCCAGAGGCATCATCCCACATGCTGCAGGCGGATGGAGCGCGATTGGGCAGCTCTCTGCTGACAGGGGGATGTGATGTTGCTCTGCCCTTGTCAGGCAGGCCTACCAGAGGCGATGCACAGTCTTCCATGCCTGTATCTGGCTTGTATATGTCTCCACTGGCATTGCTCACACCAGGGACAAAATTCACATGTTCACTAGCAAGGACACGCACGTC
This sequence comes from Oxyruncus cristatus, assembly GCA_013399855.1. Classification (NCBI taxonomy): domain Eukaryota; kingdom Metazoa; phylum Chordata; class Aves; order Passeriformes; family Cotingidae; genus Oxyruncus; species Oxyruncus cristatus. The sequence continues at coordinate 357,002 of VXAY01004849.1, forward strand.
GCTGCCATGCAAGGGAAAAGTCACCTATCCTACCCCTTCTCTCTGCTCCTTCCCCTGTTCTCCAGCACCATGGGATAACCGTTTTAGCTTAACCTTCACAGTTTGGTCTTGCCGAACCACCTGTGTTTCTTCAGTACTCTCAGATGATGAGGAGCTTTGATTAACAGCCGTTCACCGCCGCAGTGTTTGCAATGCTGGGTGCATGGCCTCGCTGTGCTGGTACTACTGGGTACGTTCTCTTTTTTGCAGTCTTGGGCATGGCTGGAGTTAAGGCCAGCCCTCTCCAAGTCATAAATGCCATTTAGCCTGAGGACATCTTGGGAGATATCAAAAACTCTACTAATAAAGTTTATGACAATGACATTGGAGGGTTTGTGCTGGTTTCCAAGAATGGCAATGCTGGATCCTGGGCAACAACAAATAATAACGGCATTCTCAGTTTTAAAAATATCTTAGTGTAAGAGAGAAAATATTCCCACTGCTGTGTAAGTGAGAGGGTAACCAGCATGTGCCTCCTCCATCCAGTCCCTATATGGTTCCATTTCCATAATGCCTGGACTCCTTCCTACACAATCAAAGTAACAATAAAATGTGTCTGGCAATGAGAAACCAAGCAATAACAAAGAATAGGGGTATGGCTGGATCCCGGTGAACTGGGTGCTGGAAGGAGAAAGATGGAACTGGTGGCATATGCCTGCCCCATCAGAGCAAAGTCCTGTCAGGGGGAAGGACCTCTGAGTGCAGATCTCTCAGGTGGCTGAAGGCAGGGGTGGGGACCAACTGAGTGGAGTTCAGTGCAGAGGTGCTACCTGTGGGGTTTTTTTAGAGGTGTTTGAAATTTTATGGCATTCTTGTCAGCAAGCTTGTTTGGAGGTTGGAGAGCTTGAGTGATTCCTCTGGTCATTGGCTCCTGTTAAAACACTGGTGTGCACTAGTCACACACTGTGCTATTTTGGGGTCGTGCAATATGGCTCTAATTCAACCACAAGACCAGTACGCCCTGAGGAGGCCCCTGTCCCAAGGGCCAGATGCACTGTCACCAGGTGGCAAAGCTGTTGTCTCACTGGCTGGGACATAAGAAGGGCATGAAGTTTTTTACTAGGTCCAGAAAAAAACAAATACACAAAAATGATTGATTTGCTCTGAGCTCTTTTGTTCTCAACTCGGTTGCTTGCTTCCTAATAAGAAACTCATTTTGAGATATGCTTGCGTGTCCGTAGTTTAATTTGTCAGTAAACATCATCCTAAAGAACAAAATAGTTACATGTTGAGTCTTTGCAAACAATTTGGAGTATAACTCCGTTGATCTATTAGCACACTCATCAGCCCCTCAAACTGCCCTGGCAGGCTCTCAGCTCCTCAACACGTGCAGGCATCCCTGCCCTTCCCTCTGGCTCTTGCCTCCCCCGCCACCATCTCTGTGCAGCTCATGCGGCCGTGGCTCTGCCATCCTCTGCCCCAAAACCTTCATGCATCCTGAGCACTGCTCTTACCAGTGTTGTGACAGATGACTTATCCTGGCATGCCTTTAGATAAGGGCAAGCAACACGCCTGTCTGGAGACTGTGGACATTGTGCTCCGAGGAGCTGGGCGTCCTCGGCCACAGCCACAGCCCTCCCTTCCCTCTCAGCAGTGCTGTTGAGCAGCCCAGCTCTGCTGTCCTCACGCTGCACAGCTCTCACACAAATTCACAGCCCTGTCACAGCATATAAGGCAGAAAAAAACTCAGTTCTGCAGGGAGTCTGGAATGAATCGAGCTGCAGTGAGCAGGGGAGAGACGCCCTGGTTTCGCTGAGAAGAGAAGCCTTGATCTGAGACAGAACTTGTTACTTTGGCTCAAGCAGGTAGGGAACACGTTTTACCTGGCACCAGAGTCTGCACAGGAACCAAGTGTTTGCTTGGTGCAGTAGGTTTCCATTCACACTTAAGGTTTGGTTATGGAAATTTATCTTCCTCCTCAGCTTAGCCTGGGTATGTGACAGAACCTAGGGGAATAAGATGTCACCCCTACATAGGGTAAAAATAATGTAAACAAAGTCAGTATTAGTGCCCCAGGCATAAATCATCCTACCACAGGGGAAAGGGAGGGAGGCATAGCAGGAGATTTACCTGACTCATGAGCTCTCCAGTGACCTGGAATTCAGGAAGAATCATACAAAAACCTGAAAATGGGTCAGTTTAGTAGGGAGGATTGTAACAGAGCAGTGTGGGAGTGTTGAGTCAGAATCAGTCTGAGCATGAACTGGACAAGAATGAGATGGGAAGGAGATTTTCTGGACATTCACACCTTAGCAATGCAGAGAGACAAGGGGAAGGCAGCTGAACAACAGACTCTACCAAGAAGCAGTGGATGTTTGCGTTGATGAGGCCTGCAGGTGTAGGACAAAGATGATGTAACCTGCCTGTCCCCAGACCCAGAAGGCATACTGAAATCTAGCCTCATGTTATGAGGGGAATGCATGAGGGGCTCTTAGCAGTCCCTCTGGAAGGTTTCATAGGCAGTAGGTGATGTGCAGGCAAGATCAGAAGCCGCCTTCAAAAGCAGCTCAGCTAGATTAGGTCTGCTTTTGTACCTAAATGAGCCTAAAATAAATCAACACATTATTTGTAAGTACCTCAAAGATAACAAGGAGATGAATAACAGCCAGCATATATTTGTCAAGAACAAGTCTTATCAAGCCAACCTAATTTCCTTTTATGCTAGCCTTTGAGTAAGGGAGAAGCAGTATCGTCACATCACTGAGCTTCAGAAGGGCTTGTAATGTTGCCTGGTTCAGTACTGTCATAAGGAAGACCTGGCTAAATGGGCCACTGGGGTGATGGGATCTAAACTGTCTGGAAAGAGAAATGTGTCATTGGATGGGGGTGAAAAGGTGTTCAGTGGGTTTGTGTCCTGAAATAGAGCTTGTTGGGCATGGGAAAGAGAAAATTGGTGTTTTAACTTGCAGATAGAGTATAGAGGTTTGGAAGTGTTATGACAGGTGAGATGGGGATTTACAGAGATGGGCTGTGAATTAGCTTGAAGAGAAGACACTGTAAAGTGCTTGTGCAAGAATAGTCATATGCACAAATTCAAGTGGGAGGGGAACAACCAAGTCAAGGGGGTGCCATTATGACCTGGCAGCCAAATCTGAGCTCACAACATCATGCTCTTGCAATGAATAAGACTGATGTCATCTTGAAGATATTCTAGCCGGGGGTAGCCATCCTTGTGCTCTCTCTGCTCAGATGTGTCCAGCTCTGAGCAATCTGAACACTGAAGAGGTTAAGAGGAGTCCAGTGGAAAGCACAGAAAATGACTGGTGATCTGAGAAAACATGACCCAAGGTGAGAAACTGCAACAAGTGGCCCTGTTTAACTTAGAGAGGGGTATAGGGAAGGTATAAGCCTTGAGCTCTGTAAAGGGCAGTAAGATATTTTCTGTGTCTTCAGGGTCTTGAGGAAGCAGCAGAAGCAATTCAGATTAGTTAGCAGGAAAATTTCCTCGTAGTACAGGAGGGTCCACTCAGAAGGAGCTTGCAGGATTGGGTGACCTCTGTTGACAGCAGGGAACAGCTTAGAAGATCATTGCCCAAAATGATACCGGATGTAATGTCTCTTTTAGGACGCGTTGGGTCAGATGAGGTCTTGGCAACTCTTCCTCTCCTATTGTTATGTACTGGCCAAGCAAAAGTGTCCGTCCTGAGAGTTGCACTTCAGTCAGGTGGCCCCCGTCCTGCATGGTCTTCTGCCACAAACGTGTGATGGGATAGCATGCAAAGCAACCTACAGATGGAGCAGAAAGACCAAGGGCATACATACACATACAACCTTCACAGGTTCCCTGTGGCCACCCACTCTGGGCTCTTTGCTCACAAGAGATATCTGGGACAGGGCCAGTGCTTGCCTGCTGTGTGTCCTTTCCTAATAATTAGATGCAAACCAAGCTTCCCTGCAGGAGAGCCCTATCCCCGTGGGGGAAGAAGCAAGGCTGCACAGATTAAGGAAGCTAATTAGAGGGGAAGGGAGCATTGGTACCGAAGCCCCAACAGTAAACTTTGAAATCTAGATAAGGGAGCAGTATTTAATTATATACAATTAAAACACCGTATCTCAGCCCCTTGAGAACTGGTACTCTTGGAAAGCCCTCACAAAGGTGCTAATGAAAAGATCTGAAGGCAGCAGTGGGCTGGAACTGTGCTTACCAAACTTTCCAGACTTTACCTGCGAAACACATCTGAAGAGAAGAGCTAGGTAAATTCCCTTGGACCACTGTCTCCTTATTCCTGTGTGATGTCCTCCCTCTCCCAGAGCAGGTAATGGGAACCCAAATCTTGGGAGCTGAAAGGGAGATTGCTCTGCTCTTACATGCAGCTGAGCAAGACCTTTGCAGACACCTGTGCAAGGAGACGCTATCCTGAAAACGTGGGGAAAGTTGGAGAGGGTTGTAAATACTTTGTCTGAGAAAGATAAACAATCTTTGTGCCCTTTTCTCCCAACACACAGGAGAAAAACCTCCTGCCCCCGTGCCTGCTAGCTAGGAGTGTCCTGCTATCTCCAGGAGGACCATGCCGATGTTCCCCTACGCTCCACAAATCCTGCAAAGTTACCTTGGTTTTTTTTTCCTTCAAGTTTCCTCTAGGCATTAAAGCAGCTACTTCCCCTCCCAGGTCCTTTGCTGCTTCACATACATAGTCCCTGACTTCTGATCCTTTCACCTGTCCTCTTCAATCCAGGAGGGCCATTTGGTTTCCCTGTGGAGTGCCTGCCTTATGTTCTAAGATTCCCTGTTGCACTGTTCCAGCTGAGACAGCAAGCTTTGTGGACTGCAGCAGTAGCTTTTATCCCATAGCTGCTGCTGGGTGTTAATGCAGAACATCCAAAAGCTTGGATGGATTCATATTATTTGGCAGAGTAGAACTGCAGAACCAGCCTGAAATTTTCCAAAATTCCTCTTCCTCAGCAACATCAAACCCTTAAGGAAGGCTTTTAGTTCAGCCTTGGGTGCCAAAGGAAGCGGTCCCTGTTTTAATTTGTAAATATAAAGTGCCAGAGGGTTTCTACCTTCTGAAGGCAGTAACCTCAAAAAGCACAAGTGAAATCCTAGGGCTCCTTTTCCTGCATCCTTGTCTCCTGTGAGTGTGGTGTGTGGTTGGGAGCCAAGCAGGGCACCCATGGGTTCACTGGAGCTGCCCACTGCGAAGGCGCTTCGGTCCCAACAGTTTAAATCTTGGGTGGTGCATGTGTGACTCCCAGAGCGGCTGCTGAATGGTCAGACAGGAATGTTTCTTTATCGGTCTTTTGCCTTGTGGGGTCTTTGCCCCCACATTCTGTTTGGTGCAGAACCTTTCTCCTTTCGATGCACAGAGCCCATGAGTCACATCTGTGATGTTGTCACAAACAGCTTCCCTGGTGATAAAGCTGCTTAAAATGTTGCAAGAACTGAAAGTGATGCCAGTGCCATTGAGGTTCATTTTATTTGTCTGAGCCTTTCTGGTGATGTTTTCCTCTGCTGTGCCAAGAGCTAAAACCTCAGGGTGTGCTTCGCTCATTGTGTTTTAGGTGAAAATTAAATTTCTTGTTGACTCCCAGAGCTCCAAGAGCTGGGGTTTTAAGAAAAATGCTGAATACTATTTAGTGTGCCCTGCCTGGTCCTTGGTGTGCCACAGAAGAATTTGCCATGCTTTGGGGGAAGAATTGCTGTCTGTTGCCGGTCCTGCAGAGCTGGAAGAGGAGCTGGAAGGCTTAAGTTGCTTCTCAATTCAAGTATTCCTACATTAGTATGAATGAGCATGTTGGTCTCTTGCAAATATACAAACAGATTTCTACAAAACACTTGCTAATGAACCAAAACAGCAGTTTGTCCTTCCAGTGATTTGTGGGGAGTCAGTAAAAGACTCAACCTGGGGAGCTCATTACAGGGCTAAAGTAGTGCATTTTTAGGGGAGATGCTGGGAAGCTGTTAGCGGCCAGCTGTGAGGCAGGACGAGAGGCTTGCCAGTGCTGGGAGGAAACCGCTCAGAGGTGATGTCTGTTGCCTCTGTGGGCACAAGCACAGGGGCAAGACCGACAGGCTGTGGTTGTGGGGCACGGGAAGTGCTGATTTCCACCCCCAATCACTGTAATCTCATGGCCAGGTGTGCTGATACTGTGCTGGGGTGTTAGGTTTCTGATGGGAAAAAGGGGAGAGTGGAGTCCAGCACCAGTGAGAAGGGAGAGCCGCAGCAGCCTACTTGAACACTTAGCCACGCGCATTGTATAAACCAGAGATGACCTGGAAAATACAGTCAGAGTCTCAGGGTTTAAAAAACAGGCACTTAATCCTATACATCAGAGGGAGTGTGGCACTGCTCAGCCACTGCTCTGCTTCACAGGCGCAGTTCATTTGTCACCTGCAGCCATTGCACAGCCCAGCTACAAAGCTAATCCACACCAGTGCCCTTTCCTCTTGGTGTGAGTAGATGGGCTTACTCAGACAGCAGCTGCAGCCATCTGCAAAATGGATGCATATACCTCAAGGTGCCCATATACCTAAGGGCTGCGTTTGCCTATGCCTCAGCAATTAGAGAAGGTGAAAGACCAACCAGGGAAATGCATGTATGGGGATGAGGTAGGGTAAGGTAAAAGGTGATGCATGCAGGATGAAAATTGGAAAAGAAGGAGCGGGAGGGAAAAATGAAAGAGGGACCAAAATCACAATGGTTCATGTGAATGGCTCCTCTCTGCTGCTGATGAGCACTTCCAGAGCTGCAAAGTGCTTAGGGTCCTCTTCAGAGGGCCCCTGTCCCACCAAACAAAGTTGTACTGTTCACATTTGCAACAGGTAGTTTTGAACAGGTAGTTCAAAAAAGCTATTTGGCTCTTGCTGCAGAATGAGTTTGACATTCGTATCTTAAATGCATTGAGCCGATACTGCACAAGTTTCAGCTTCAGTGTGTTTGCAGGGAGAACCCTGCAAAGGCTCTAGGCAGCAAAGGTTAAAAGCAGTGAGGAAAAGAGAACACTTCTGGCCTTGCCAAGAAAAACCACTTGCATGGTAAAAGGAGAACTAAATCGATCTGAATTTTCATGCTGTTTGTCAGCATTTTGGTAGTTGCACTCTGTGTGGATGGATACATGCATGTGAGAGAGGGAGAGAAAAAAGGATAACGTGAAGAGTTCCGTACTTAATATCGTGTTAACCCATTCCCTCTCAGCTAGAGCAGAGGTTTAAAATTCCTTTGCTGTACATGAAGGGAAATGTACTGATCTGAGTGAACATTATTTAATTAGGGAAGAAAGCTTTAACTTTCAGGAAAACTGCAACTGAAAAAAAGCAATCTGGAAACCTTAAGAAATTAACTGAAGTTCAGGGTTGCAGGGGGAGACTGGAAACTTAAGCAGGGAATGTATTTCAGCCCAAGTGTTTCGAAAACCCCTGCTAACAGCAACTGTGACAGAAGGTGAAGCCACAACACTTCAGCACCTCAATTTCTCTGTAAAAGCCCATACATTGGAAAGGTATATATCATCAGGCAACTCGTGCAACAGCTCTTTGCAAGTAGGAATTTGCTTCTAGCACCCTAGTTATGTGATGGAAAATCCTGCAAAGGAGCAGGTGGGAGTCGCAAAGCCACGTGCCATTTTTGGACCCAGAGCTCAGCGTGGTGGTGATCTCCCACCAACACCCATGGGGAGTAGTGCCTGCCCTCCAGCCTTTGCTGGGTACAGGGCCCTTTGATTTGTGGCATAAGTTTTATTCATTTATTTCTTTTGGAGATTAGACACACGGACTAATTAGAGGAGAACGGGTGAGCTCAGCTAACGCATTTTGAACGCGGGTAGCTTTAGGCTTGCATTTGGGTCATTAAAAATGAAGTAAAATGATGTTCTCTTTGCACCAGTTATGGTGAGCACGGGCCATGATTTGGCAGCAGTTATCCCTTCCACACCACTGCACGAATGACTCCTAACGCAGAAAGACCAGCGTGTTATTAACACAAAGGGGTGGTGGGAATCTACTGTAGGCAAAGGACAATTTGAGACAGACCAGTTTATGTCACCCCTGTTACAAACCTGGGATTAACTCCCCGAGTTTAAACCCTTGGGAGGGCTAGAAGGCACAACATTTGCTGGCCGATAAGGGGAAGCCCTTGCTCATGGACACCCTCCCAAGGGTGGGGCCATGCTGCAGTGTGAGCAAAGTGGGTCTGGAGACGTGCCAGCGCAAGGATGGCTCTCTCCTGCTCCTGCCTCCATTTCTTCATCAGTCCCATTACACAGCAGATCAGGCAGCCCTGGCAATTGCAAGTGAGGAGAACCAGGGTAGAGATTTCTCTTCAGGTTTGGCAAGGAGAGGCAAAATCCAAGAAGGTAAAACCCTCCCAAGAAATCTCAGCTTTGGGTCTCCCGAGGACCTCCTCTGCCTGCTGATGTGTCCAAGAATCCTGGGTGACCTTGACATTTGAGCAAGGTTTTCTTCCTTGTTCTGTGGGATGTCTCTGCTGTCTGCAGGTAGATTTTGTTTGAGATGGAGGCCACCAATTTAGAACATAAATGATAGGCTGTAGAGAAAGGCTTCATCTCAAATTAGTCTAAACCACAGGTACAACATAGCTACATATGTCAAAGCTGCTGGGGATGGCCTGTAAAGATAATTTGGCTTACCTTCCAGTGGGACAGAGGGTGTTGGTTGTTGTTCCTACAACAGCTGGAACTTGGGAAATGTTTGATTGAGGATTTTCCCCCACAACTACCTTTTTGCATTTTCTGCTCTCAGTGAAGGTGAGGAAAATTGGAAACTCCACAGAAGCGTACCTGCTTTTCATTAAAAAAGCTGGAGGAGGAGAAACCACATAGATTTAGAAGAATTGTTGACTTGTGTTTTACAGAAGACACCTGGTACAAAGTAGAATGTCAGTCTTACCTATGTCAGTCCCTGATGACAGAAATCGACATTGCAACACTAACAGAGTGACCTGCAGGGATTTACTGTGCTGGGAGGGCCCTAGGCCATGGTCCTGCTGTGGGGGTACAGTCACATTGCTTGAGGTTACGATGTGAGGGAGGTGGATGTTTGCTTGCATACTGTGATAGTGGAAATGGCTCACATCTCTTGAGCTGCAGAGCAAAATTACCTTCAATTTCTTCCTCACTCACTCTGTGCCTTGCAGCAGTGCTCTTCAGAGGTGATTGCAATGCAGGCATAAATAAAATTCAGCATGCACTGGGACTACACATACCTGGAGCTATAACAGAAACTTTAATGAGTTAAATCAGAGCTTTTATTACCTAATTTCTCATTGTCAACCAGTTTCTTGCACCTCTGTAGATAATTAACGTGGAGAAGAGTTCTTGCCTTCTGGAAACTGGCTGCCTTTTGAAATTCTTCCATCAGAGATGGGTTTTTTCAGGGTTGTACTTCTTTCTTCTCATTATCTTGTTAATGGGATTGACTCTGCCAAGTGGAGAAAGGAAAATGTATTGGCAGGAACGCGAGGCTGGTTTGCCTTTGCCTTGTCGATGTGGGCACTGAGGCCTGGGGAGCAGCTCCTGCCAGGTGAAGGGAGAATAATTCCTCTTTCTGCCAGGAGAGCTGCAAGGGTGGCTGCAGCCTGGTAGAGGGAAGCCAGCTGAGCCACAACTGGGGCTGAAAATTCCTTGAAGCAGGAGGGCTAATCATCTGGCCACCGCTCCTCTTGGTGGGTTCTACAGCTGCTCTTTCGGCAAGGGAGCTCTTTTCAAATCTCAAAAATACCAGCTGCAAGGGCAGTGCATTTCTGAAGTCTAGAGTACAAAAGACTACTGATGAACTTGAAGAGTTTTCCCAAGTAGCTAAACCCCTGGGTTATATCTGTTGAAATTCTTGAGAGAAGATGCAACAAAGATTTGTAACACTCAGATTTCTACCGAGGATGCTGCACATTCACATGAAAGAGTGGGTACAGCTCTTGGCTCTTCGTGCACCTGGGGAGTGCTGAATGAGCCTGCATGCAAATATCACTGTGCTCTTCTGGGGGTTGGTCCTTTTCCTTTCCAACCTTTTGGCTGGGCATATCTAGCAGATGTGCCTTCCTTTTCAGATCTGTCCTTCCACATTTCCTGTGCAGTGTTTGAAGCACCACGTGTTTGGCAGTGGTACGCGGGGAGGGAGCAGTGTGTGCTGGTAGTCAGAGGTAGCCAGTCTTCCAGGGCGTGTGGAATAAGGGTTGACAGCAAAGGGGCTCTCACATAAGGAAGCTGGGAAGGGTCAGCAGGCATCAAGGTCTCTCCTCACTTACACCTGATCCTCCTCTGGGGTTGGAAAACCCCTTCTTCCCACAGACACCACTTGTCTTTCATCATAGTGTCCCTGTTTCCACCTCAGCCTTCTCTCTGTCACATCGTTTCAGTTTCCTGTGCTCATCTTCTGAGTGTCACGGACTCAGGAGAAGGAGGCTTGTACCCTGCCTCAAACCCAGTGGGTCTGAGTCATCCTGCCCCAAAATGTGCTGTGAGTACCTACACAGGTCTGATGTTGCTCCTGGCTTGGCCTTGCAGGCTCCCCGCAGAGAGAACTGATGTCCATCGGGCTTAGTTCTCAGATGTCAAAAATTAATGAATGAGCTGTGTTTTACTGGGATATAAATCATGCCCTGGGCTGCACTGGGATGTGTGGTGGTGCACGTGCATACAGCCTGGTGCTGCCTGCAGGATGAGCTCCTGCTGTGAATGCAGTGGCACTGGTTAGATAAGCCAAATAATGCAGCCCGCATAATAATAACAACAACTACCGCACATACTAATTACCAGCAAAAGCTACTGGGGGGTTCTATCTCAAACAGCAGTTCTCAAGCCTGCATCTCCTTGCTTACCATCACTGCAAAGAGGTTTGCTGTGTCCGATGGTTGTTTCCACCCTGGAAACTCACCATTTGTTGTGGCGTAGCTGGCTGGCATTACTGCTGCTTGGGTGTTGACTGAGACCAAAATTTGGTGGGTTGGTGGTTTCATGACCATGCCCTGCTGAGATACAGCATGAGTTACAGAAAGGGAAGCAAAAGAGGGTTTGTATTGAAATAGAAATGGTTCTCATGGTTTTGACACCCCATATGGCAGGGACATATGCAGAAATGAATTTGCTGCTGTTTGCCTAATAACAATAAGCAGGTTGAGACAGCGTGTTAGATCTCACAAAAGGAAATTTGACTTTTCTGTCATAGTCTCTGGTTTTTAATTGAGATGTTCACTGCTGTTTTCTTGAAATTCAGTTGGAAATGATGGGAAGGCATTCAACTGCGATGAAAAGGAAAGGCTGCCCCAGAGGCACATGCCTGTCAGACTGCTCTATGAAATGTCCTGTGCAGAGGCTGATGCCTTGATGAGGACCAAGTATTGTGAGCTCCAGCTCAAGGCTTATACATGTTGGCAAACTACTTGACTGGTTTGCAATTATCATTATGGGTGAGCTGTTAAAAGCCAACATGCAGCAGGCTGAGAGCACAAATGCCAGCTCTTTGCTTTTGAGCATGACGCCATCTCTGTGGTGAACAGCAGTGTCTTGGAGAGAGAAAGTATTTAATATCACAGGGCCAAAGCTGTTGATTCTTCAGGGGCCATGAACCTCTTCTTCCTCCCTGTAAGAAAAGCCTGCCGTGCTGTTTTTCAAACCTGTCTGGTTTTGAGCATACATATAGAACCACAGGATCATAGAATGGTTTGGGTTCCAATACTCTTGCCAAGGACAGGGATGCCTTCCACTAGACCGGGTTGCTCAGAGCCCCACCCAGTCTGGCCTTGAACACGTTCAGGGATGGGACATCCAAAACCTCTCTATGTGACTTGTTTCAGTGCCTCACCACCCTCACAGCAAAGAATTTCTTCCTAATATTTATCTTCCTCCTTCGGCTTAAATCTATTACATCCCTACTCCGTGTCTCCCCTAAGAGGCAACATCCCTACTCTGCCCACCACACAGCAAAGCCAGAAGCAGTGACTCTTCCAGCGTTACAGTAAACCTGAAAGCCGTGAGGTAGGCAACAGTTTGCAAGCTGACGGGGAAGGGAGGACAGAGCTGACATCTGTGGTGTTAGGTTAGCAAGTGCTCAGCTAAAAGGGAGGAAGGCAAAAGGTGGAGGAGGGCAACAGGAAAACGCCGCTATCCCAGCCAGGCTCCAGTTTGTGAAGAAGGACCCGGTGCTAGGCCTTGTGCCTCACACTGGGGAGGAAGCACCTCTGTGAGTAAAGCTCTGCAGTTCATTCATTTCCTGCTGCTGCAGGAGGACACGTGGAGGGGTCTCAAAAACAAAAAGAAATTTAGAACTCCTTCACAAAGGGTACATCACAGTAACTGGTAGAGTCTGAAGCAACGCTTTTCAATGCGTTTTGATTTTCTACGTCCTTTTTCATGCAGGAGTTGGTTTTGCTCTCATTTTTGCAAGCCTGAATACCAGAAAACACCGTTTCCCCCGTTCACCGATGATGTCTTATAAAATGCCCTGCCTCAGCTTGGCAGTGCTTTACTGTGGGAGTGCAGTGGGCCACCCCATGACTTTGCAATAGTTAATAGCGCTTTATAATTCCCAACTGCTGTCACAGGCACATGAGGCTGGGGGATGTCTCCATGCATTTACAGAATGCTGCGCCCTGTCGTACACGTGGCTGTGAGTGTGACATGCTGAGACATCCCTGGGAGAGCAGAGCTCTTAATGCTACAGCGTGACAATCATACTTCAAAGCTAATTGACGACACGGGCTTGCTAATTTTACAGAGGTTAATGGATCTTCTTGGAGCCGTGTGTATGAGGATTGCTAGGGACTTAGCATCTTTTTCTCCCCCGTGGAGTTCTTTGACCATATATAGCCAAGGCTTCAACTTACAGGCCTGGGATTTCAGCTTTCTGTTTAGATTTCAGATGAAAGGCGGCAGTTGGAAATTACTGTTATAAATATTTCCTGCTATCTGGTAGCAAGGCTGACTTCAGTCCCTTCTAAGGAATTCACCATAATTATCCTTTACAACAGCTGCAATGAAAACTCTGTTCCTGGCAAAGGCCGGTGAATGGAGCACGTCCTCCAGCTGCCCCAGCGGGATGGAGCTGCACCACGGACAGGAGAGCTCACTGGGGTATCCTGGGTGAGGGCAGAGCCCTGCTGTGACCCTGGCTGTGGTGCTGCCAGCCTCGGCACTCAGTGCTGCAGCTCTGTTGGTTTGCTGTGGGACCGCTGCTAGGGCAACACAAATGTACAGTGTCACGCGCCCCAGCAACTCCTACAAGCCAGGGAAAGCGCACGCAAAGCCCATTGGTGGTGGTTTTAGGCTGTCTGAAAGCACAGAAAGAGGGGAAACTGTTGCCTTTGCAGTCTCGAACCTGCCTGGTCGCTTTCTCCTTCCTGGCAGGGCTGTAGGCTGCCCGAGGGGCTGGTGGAGCAGCCACGGCTGGGTCAGTTTGCAGAAGCTGGGGTTTGAAATGCAGATGAACCTCCTTTGCCCTGTCCTGAGGCCTGCAGAGGAGATGGAAGTGGTCAGTGGAAAGGGCAGCCTGCAGGTAACTTCTGCTGTGGCCACATAGGGCATGGTAGGTGGGATTGGACATCTCCGCATTGTGAGAGCCAAGGGATTCACCTGGGCCCTGCTCTCTGTTGGCCACCAGCAACGAGTTCCCAGAGTCAGGGGAGGACGGGAAGGAAGTGCCATCCAGCTCACCATCCAGCTGTCCTTATTTCATGAAAGAATGTCTTCCCTTGAGAGCAGCCAATGGAGGGCATAGGCTGGACATTCCTGGAGGAAACTTTCTGTGATTTCCATTCTTAGGGAAAAGTAATGAGTGCAGTGGGCATTTGGGGCCATCACTGCTCATTTGGAGAAGCCCCGGGGCAGAAGCCTGGGTGAATGCTTTCAGTCTCATAGCTGACTGACCAGTTTTTTGTCCCAGATCTCAGAGTAATAGGAAGGGAAAGGGTGTCACCCTGCCCAGGACTCTTCCTTTTTCATTTTCCCCTTTATCTCTCTCTCTCATCTACCTTTTAAGATCTCTTAATGTATCAAAACCCCACATCAAACCAGGCAGAGCTGCCATTACATGCAAAAGGGCTAAAAAAAAAAAAAAAAAAGAGCAGCAAGATCAGTTAGAAATCCTGACTCCCAGGGCCTCTGAAAATGTGGGCCACAGAAATGCTGCACAGTTGTGCAATTTAGTGCCTCTGAAGAAGAATAAATTTGCTTTAAAAAAAAAATCCATCAGCATATTGCATATATTTATAGTTAGCTGCAAGCCTTTCCAGTGAGAACTTTTAGAATTTATTTTAAATTAAAGTGACTAGCATGACATACCAGTACTTAGCCTTTTAACAAAACATTTTAGTCATATAAATACAGATGCTATTATTAAACTCTAGAGAAAGCCAGCAAGCTGCTCCAAATAACATCCCTCTGGTTTGCCTCTCCGACCTCTTCTGTTCATAGCCAGAACCAAGAAATTTGAACACCTTGTTGGACATCAGGGGTTCGTTTTATTTTCTGCTTCCTTGATGGCTTTTGAAGCTTGTTTTATACTTTTGATTCCACTTTCGCTTCTTTTTTCTCCCCTCCTTTCCATTATGTTACTTCTTATAACTTTTTCCTTTTCCTTTAGGCTTTTTTATCATTTTCCTCCCCCTCCCTCATTACCCAGGGAAGCCCAGTTCCCAGTGGTACTTTCTGGCCTTCTTTCTGAAAGCATCCAGAAACCTGTTTGCTGCATCAGTTGCTGAGACTGACTTTTAAGGACAGCACAAGTTGCTCTCTGGGTTAGCAGAGAGTAGGGGTATTTCCGTGCATTGAAAAAATGCCTGTAGGTGAGATTTTAGGAGATCTCTGTCCGTTTATCCTGCCTTTATTTACATCTTTCAGAAGTGCCAAGCAAGACCAAATTTTGATGTTCCAGAGTAAATAACATTAACACGTTGACGACAGAGTGGCAGACAGATTTTGACCTGCGATCAGCACAGTGCAGGGAGGGCTTCCTTTTTGGGGACCTCCCCATCGAAGAGCTGTCTGTAAGTTAAAAGACAGGTAACCAACGACTGGGGTTATTTCCATCTCTTCCACATTAGTCTTTGCCCAGTTCATGTCCAAACAAAAGCTGAGCAGCTTTTCCTCATTACAGCTTTTAAGCCTGTGTGGCTGCTAAGGGAGGGAGGATGCAATAAATCATCCAGTCAATTAACAAGGGGCTTTCTCCTTATTTGTAACATCCTTTCAAAGCAAATGAGTATGACTGGTAATGAAAGGAAGCATATGCAATAGTTTAAAAATAGGTGTCTGAGGGCAGTGAGGAAAATCTTTGCCCTGCTGTGTGTAGCTGGACCTGGCATCCAGCATCTCCAGTTTGCCTGATACTGTGAATGGGAACCCCTGTGCAGAGTGGCTGCTGCCCCTAAAGTGTCCCTCTCAGCTCCTGTTCTCCAGCACAGGCATCATGCAGAGAAAACCAGCCTGCTACTGCTTGTGTTCTCGTACTAGGCCAGCAGTGGCCCTTTGGCATTTACCCAGCCCTGCCTGGCTCTCCTTGATCTGAAATCATCCTGCCTGTGCTGGGAACCCCCCTGCTTGCCAGTCCTCTTGGTGCATGTAGGGTCCTTTCTACATGGTGTGTTACCAGCTGTCTTTGTGCAGTTTAACCACAGAGCAGGTCCCTGAGAGCACCCACATCAGAGGGGTTACCCCCCTTTGTCTCTGCTGTCCTTCACCTCCTCTGCAGCTGTGCCTCTACCTGTCACCATGTGGGCCACACGCTTTTGTGCTGTCCCCCCACAACCTTTGTGGCACTCTCCCTCCTGTGCATCACCTCTCCACTTGCTCACTCCCAGCACCCACGGTAACGTATCACTTCAGTATTTCCACATCCAGTGGAATGCCAGCACCATGAATCTCGACTAGTATCATTGCTGCAACTCCCCTGCCAGCCAGTGGGCTTCGGGGGTGAGCTTTCTGAAATTCAGCAACCCACAGGTGGGATTTGAATCTGCTGGGAGGAGAAAAAGAACAGCTGGTGTCCTAACCCCAGCCTCCTCTTGCTGGCCTCAGTCGACAGGCATCTCCTGAGGGAAATCAACAGACCTTCACAGGGTTTCTGGTATGTTTTAGGCTTTTCTGGACTGAAAGGGTGGGTTCAGCTCTACGCACTGCATTTCAAACCTGGAACAGAACCTCATAGGTTTGGGGCATTGTTGTTTGGGTTTTTTTAAATAATTCCTTGAGATCTTTCGTATTGCTTGGCACCTCCCTCCTTGACAGTCTGTGTCTCTTAATGTGCATTATGGGGGAAAGCCAGGGCAGCCGCTCATGACTTGGAGGTCCTGAGCCATGTACCTGGGAGGCACAGGGCTTTCCAAAAACCTATGAGCATTGATTTGATGGCCCAAACAAGGGCACATCTGTATCAGGCTGGATGGACAGGATACTGGACAGCAGAAACACAGGGTATCATTGTCCAAAACAGTATGGGTCCATGGTGTTCCCCTGCAAAGCCAGGATTTTCTGTCTATGACACGTAGTGGAAGTAGGAAAGTTTAGGATTTTAGCATTTATCTTTCTCTCTGGCATGGGACATTGAGAGGTATCAGGAGCATTCTCCGAACATAATTTCTGTTTGCTTTGTCCTGATTCCAGGTTTTCTTTCATTTTTTTTTACCTCTCTTAATTCTGACAATTTAAAGGACTCTAAGTGTTATGCTTCAGAATGAAAAGCAAACAAACTTCGTTATGCTCTGAAAATAGCTGGCACTTTGCAGTGATTCCCTCTGTCCCTGTCTGAATTGGTCACTTTGGCCCATCTCAGCTGTCCTGCTCTGAGCTGTGCTGCTTTTCCCCGGCTCAGGAGCACCCACACGCTCACACTCATATGCTTCCCTTCTCACCACAAAGAATGGGGCCTGGCAATGCCACTGCCAGCATGATTAGGGCAGTAATCCTTAATAACCAGGAACCAGAAAAAAAGACAAACACTCGAGCAAGTATGGGGCGAAAAAAATCATTTAATCCATGTAACAATCACTTTATTGTTGGGGTTTTTTTAGCCTGGAGGTTTTCTAGCCCTGTTTTTTTGATGGTTCAAGAGATAAAAAAAGCCATATCTGTAGTTTCAGTAATCGCCCAAATAATTGCATTGGTTGTAAACTGCGTGGTAATGAGCATGTGTACAACTGTGATGCAGAAAGCAGAGCTAAATCTGGCTGAGGGTGCCAAGCAATATGCACTGCAGAAGTAACGATTATTAATAGTATGTGTTGACTTAGGCTGATAATGCCCCAGAGCTTTCATTCTCTGTATCTCACCAGCAGGAGACGGACACTTGGTGCGGAAGACAAATACCTTGTAACTAGGAAACTGCCTGTGCTTGTGCTTCCTGGGGGCAGCACGTCCTTGGAGACAGCGTCTCACCGGGATGGAGCCTTTGGGGTATATCCTGAGCGCAGGGAAACCAAAATACCAGGGCAGGGGATGGTGCACCATCCTTAAAATTACCAGGGCAGGGGATGGTGGCCTGGTCCACCATCCTTACGATCTTCTCTGCACAAAAAAATCTGGAACTGTGTTTGGATGAGATACAATGCATGGGGCAGGTTTGTCTCTGGGGAGGACTCTTGTCTGAGTTAATTATTCCCATAACCAGAGATAATAAGTGCTGAGCCCTATTTTTGGAAACAAATGCAAGGTGAGCTAGTGAAATATTAAATAGGAAAAGTTATTACATCATCTGAAAGGTAGAGCTCATTGAAGAGGGTGAAAAGAAATTTAACTGGAAAAAATACAAAACCTCACAGTGTGGAAATAAGAAAATGCAATAGTAATCCAGGAAAAATCCCCAAACCAACCCAAAACCTAGTATCTTCACTTCTTCTTTGCTTTCTGGTTCTTATTTAATCTTTCCAAACAGGACCACAGGGACTGTCAAGACCCTGGGAGGGATGGGGAAGAAATTCTTTACTTACTTTCTTCTTTAACCTGCTCTCTTTTTCTGCTCTCCATGTTTTCCAGAATTCCTTTCATTTATGGAAAGAAATTTCTGATATGGCAAAAGTAAAAGTAAAACCACGACTGTGGTAACTTGTAGCATTTCAGAATTTAGAAAACTGTTTAGCAAAGAGAAGAGACCAGTCTTTCTTTCTCTCCATTTTTTTGACAGTTTTGAAAAATTAATGAAAAGCTGGAAGGAAAGTAAAAGAAATGGGTAGGAATCAGCACCAATGAGGATGTAAAGTAATGACAGGGAAATAGATATTTCAATAACAACAACAACAACAACAATAATAATAATAATAGAGATATAATAAGAACACTGAAAATAATACTGTAAAAATTAGTCTGGAGAAATGTGGTATTCAAACATTTTGTTTAGAGGATAGAGAGGGCTTGACATTTTCAGAAAATAATCGCAAGATAAGTTTTGGGTTGTGAAAAAACTTGTAACGAGATATTTTTGGACAGGTCTGATAGTACACATTATTTCTCTACAGAGAATTGTGGACAGTTAGAGGACAGAAAGAAATTTTCCTTAAGCCAGAGCTGCAAGTGGCCTCTAGTCAAGTGTAGGGATTTATGCTGCCTTGTTTAAAGATCTGAGATCCCCTATATTCAAAAGGAAGACTGGGAAAGACTCCAACCATAAGGGCAGTTAGTACTTCAGGTATGAAATTTAGAGCCTGAATTGTCACAAAGAAAGGTATTTCTCATTGCAGGGCACTACTCACACCATGTGAGCTGGAATTACAGTTGGTAAAACAAACAGGTAAAATGTGATCTATGGTATTTAGAAAACTGGTCTTATTGCACGAAGTGGTGATTTTAAGGGATTGTGCCAAACACCAGGGTGCAACTTGACATCTTCAGACCTCAGGAAATACCACCTGCAACTCAGGGGCATTGGCATGTTGTTTAGTCAAAGCTTTCATAAGGATTTTTCTATCCATCTTGGCCTGGATAAGGCCTCTGAGAGGCACTTTTTGGCAGTGGAGAACTGTTTCTTACAGGCTTTCCCCTCTTCTCCAAAAGTGGGGTAACTGAACCAATGGTGTCCATGGTGTGGCAGCAGGTCATGTAGGTGGCCTTCTGCCTCGTGCTGACCCACTTCCATGTCACAGCAATTCCTGCAGGGACACTGGTTATGCTGGAGAGAGCAGCCTTGTCTTCCTCACTTGGAGTTGAGAGAAATGTCCTTGCTGACATTTTTTCAGGATGGGAAGCCGTCAGGGAATCACATCTGCACTCTCCTTCCAGGCTTCGTTCAGAGCACACAGATGTGCTGACACAGAGTGATATACAAGAGATAAATGTGACCTTCACCTTCCTCCTGACTCGTCCACTGTATCTCTGTGTGTCTTCTACTACAAGAGGAACTGGTTTCATTGCAGGACTGGGGCGAACAGGGACCTTGGCAGCTGAACTCTCCCAAATCTGATCTGTAAGAGATGGAGGATACAACCACAGACACAGTACAACTACCTCTTCCCTTCTGGGTATTTAACAAGAATTGACTAAAAACCTGGGAATGGAGCCTTAAATAACTAAGAACTGTAGAAGTACTGGTGGGAGGAACAGATTCTTTTGTTGCTTACACTTGTGAACAAGTTTCTGGGATCACGATACACGTACCCATGGAACTAAAGGATCATTTGGGGAGCTAGGGAGCAAGTGCACTCTTCTGAGAATGATCGTATTTGAGGATAGGTGCTTGGTCAGGCATCCATGGACTTCTGTCCTGACAGGCCTTAGGAAGTGGTATCATTGGTTTTCTCAAGTTGAAAACAACCAGAATTGCTTTTGTTGCAGAGTAAGTGGTTTGGATCTCATTTTCCCACTGCATATTGTACTTTTTATACTAAAAAAGACATGAGAAATAGAAGTGACTGATTTTTCCATTCCTTAAGCTGCCTCCATGTGGGTTGATTGCTCAGGGGATTTCAAGGCAGACTGAAACACAGACAAATGCTGGCTTCGTGTATGCTCTTAAATATTGCTGTGTTTTGAATTTTATTAGAAACTTGGCAGGCTTTTGCTTGAGCTCTAACTGCCTTTTCTGCCTTCACTTTATCAGCTACCATAATTTTAGATGCACAACCACAGTGTGTAGCCATATAGCCCAGCACGCATGAGCGAGGGAAGCACTCTAAAAACATGTTTGGTTAAAGTACTTGTCAGATTGGTAGCTGTCAGCCAGGGTAAATTAGACCCAAAATGGTACACGCACAAGTGAGGAAACCCATTCTTCAGCATGCCTTGTGCTGTCAGTCCTGCTGTGCAAGGCTCTTCTCTCAGTCGTTTTCCTGGAGTTCTGCCCAAAGACACCTTGGATATATAATACACTCGAGGGCACATATATTCAAAGGAGAGGATGTGATAAACCCGTACATCTGTCAGAAGGTAAACACAGCCTCGTGATCTTTCTGAGCTGACTGCAGTTCTAAATCCTGCCGATGAGGCAGCTATAATTCCTTCTGCGAGACACTGAAGACAGATGTACAAATCCCAGTTTAAACGTGGGAAGTAGGTATTTTTCCATTGCTCCAAAGAAGCCTTTGACTTGTGAACTCAGTGCTCTTTTTTTGGTTTTGCTGCAGTATGTCCCGTTTAGGGTCCAAAATACAGAATGGCAGGTGCTCCTGAATCTGGCTGATTAGGTCTCACAAACCATTGGGAATGTAAAGACAGGAGCAAGCTGCGGAGAAGAGATGGATGCACTGGGCCCCTCAGTTCAGGAAGGATATTGAGGTGCTGGAGCAGGTCCAGAGAAGAGTAAAAAGGCTGGTGAAGGGACTTGAACACAAGTCCTATGAGGAGAGGCTGAGGGAGCTGGGATTGTTTAGCCTGGAGAAGAGGAGGCTCAGGGGAGACCTCATCGCTCTCTACAACTACCTGAGAGGAGGTTGTAGCCAGGTGGGGGTTAGTCTCTTGTCCCAGGCAGCTATCAGTAAGACAAGAGGGCACGGTCTTAAGTTCTGCCAGGGGAGGTTTAAGTTAGATATTAGGAAGAACTTCTTGACAGAGAGGGTAATCAGGCGTTGGAATGGGCTGCCCAGGGAAGTGGTGGGTTCTCTGTCCCTGGAGGTTTTTAAGATGAGACTGGATGTGGCACTTAGCGCCATGGTCTAGTAACGGTGGTGTTAGTGGATGAAGGTTTGGCCTTGATGATCTCAGAGGTCCTTTCCAACCCAGCTGATTCTATAATTCTATGAAAATTTGTGAAAGGAACCCAGATCCTTTGGAGCAGGACCTGTCCTCAACACTTCGATGACCTAAAGGCAGGAGAGAAAAAAAGCTGATTGTTAATTGATGATGATGATGCTATTAATGTGACAAGATTGTTTCTTGAGCGTGGCTCGTTTGGGAGACATTGGCAGCTTGCCACCTGCAAGGGAGATATTTGTGGTCTCCATCAGTGCAAGAGGAAGAAATTCCCTGTTTGCTTTTTGCTTCCCACACAAAGAGATCCTGTGCTAGCTGGTGTGAAGAGTCTCCACTTGTGAGGAATTGAGATGTGCCTCTCTGCAACAACTTGATTTTCTATGGGAAAGATAGCTCTGCTCACCATAAATTCTGGTGCTGCAAGATATCCTCCCCTTGGTTTTCCTCCAGCACAGAGCAAGCCTTAGTACCTGCTGAATAGGACTCACGGAAATGCTGAAGACCAGACTGTGACTGGTGGGAGATGTTCTAGTGGACATCCCATGTCCTGTTCTGAAGTGGTCCTGCAAGCTGGAAGGAGTGCCAGTTATGGACTGTAGCAAAAGCTCATTTATTCTGCAGTACTGAAATTGGGGTCTTAAGTGGATTAAAAAGCTGAGCTTTTAAACCCTCAGCTCCCAGGTGACCAGCCATGGAACTCGTCTGCATCCCGAGAACAGGCAGTCATGCTGACTCCAGGTCCATGCTGGCATTAGCCTCTCAGTCAGGGCAAAGCCTTACAGGAAGACAGTGTGGGTTTGATGCTGGTTGGGCAGTTTCAGTGTTGGGCTGAGGCCTCTTCTGTAGCCTGGCAGCCCTCAGTCCCATACCTGAAGCAGCAAGTCAGAGGCACCCACCTGTATCGTCTTGTCCCCTGATCCTGATGGCAGGACATTTGGAGAGAGCAGAAATCTGTTTGCCTGCTGTTTTCTTACCCTGTGGATGCCAGTGCAAACGGAATCACCTCAGGCACAGTTTTGGGGGCACAGTTGTTCTTTAGGGCACTGCAACATAGACCTGGCTCGGGGAAAGCAAGGGCTTTGCCTCGTGTGGCTACCATCGCTCTCTGGAGCAGTGATTTCACCACAGCCACAGAGAAACACCAGGGAAATGAACCAGGCTTCCAGGCAGTCTGTCAAAACGCCATGTCTCCCAGTCTCAAGATGGAGCAATAACAAAGTGGGGAAAGGTAATCTGTACCCAGAGCAGTTTTAGTAAGTGAAATTGAAAATGAATCAATGCAGATGTGGTGGCTGTCATCTGTGCTCATCCCCCTCATTCTACTTTCCTTTCCATTTGCTAATTCCTCTGCCGCAACACATTATTATCCTGGTTTATTACCCAGCTGGTGGAAGCTGGAATAGTCCCTGATTCTGCCTTGGAGGAGAGCTACAGTGGAACAAACCAACCATCTTAGCCTGGGAGAATAAATTAGGAAATGAGGAGAACTGGAAAGCCTTTTTTTCTTTTTTTTTGCATCAAAAGACACTTTTGATGTTGCAGAATTAGGTGTACCTAACTGAGCAAACAGGAGAGCCCACAGCACTTTGTGTGCCCCTGCCTCCCTATGACCATCTGGAAACTGAAAGCCCACTGTCACGATGCCAAAAGGCAGCCCCCCAGAAAGGGGGTCTTGGTGGGCAGCCCGCCCCCTCCCCGCCCCCCCATCATTCCAAAGAAGTTAAAGCAAGGTCTGAGAAAGCACCTGGGTGCTGGAGACCTCAGGAGAAGTGGCTCAGAATAGAAACACTTTGCCTCACCACAGCCCTCTTGGAAGCCATTCTTCAGCTAGGAAGGGTTTGCTTCCCTCTTCTTACTGACAAACCCTGGCTGTAGAGCAGGAGAAACCAGGGTTTGCACACTTCCCTGGGCAGTTTTCGGGTTCTTGAGTGAAGGGCGGGTGTTTGTGCCTTGTTTTTTGCCATCAGAGATGTGGGTCTGTGTTTTGAAGCAGACAGACAAAAGGCAGCACAGTGCAGGTGTTTCATGGTCACAAATTTGGAGGGAAGACTGGGCTGTGCTGTTATTTTGCCATGTTTTGGGAAGCCAGACTGCTCCCTAGGTATGGCTTGGTGAGCTCCTGGTCTAGCACCCAGCTGGCCTTGCTTGCACTACTGTGCTTGGTAATGTCAGCTACGGTGCAAGAGCCAAGTCTACCCTGGCACCCAAACTCCAGCAGGGCCAGGCAGCCAATGGCTGCGGAGACTCCCACCTGCTACCAGCTAGGACCAATGGCAGCATGGAGTTTTAAAAACCTATCATTAACAATTTGTTTGCTTTAAGTTATTTTTTAACAAAGAAGATCGTCGTCTTTCACAACAAACCCTTCTCCTCTAATAAATAGGTGATTCTCAGGGTGCTGTTACACGGCTGTTTGTGGCATGGTTAAAACCAACGCCTTAAGGCTTAAAATCAGCTCTGGGTAATGCTGAAACCTACAGAGAAAGAGGTGCTGGAACAGCGGGGCTGCCTGGAAATGTCATAGAATGGAGTTCCACTTTGGGGCTACTGGTGAAATCTGCAGCCAAAAGCCTGCCTGCTGCTGCCGAGGAGGAGGCAGATGCGCTTGTGGGGGCCGAAGGATGTTGTCTATGCTGCATCAATCAGCAGAGAGCTATGTGAGAGAGGGATGAGTTTCAGGAAATGGCTCTTCTCATGGTGAGGCAGGACCCACCACCCACATGCCCTAGGCATATTGGCAATGCCAAAGTCCAGCCAAGGGTTTTCTCAGGCGGTGGCACAGTGGACTGAAATGCAAGGCAGTGATCCAAAGGAATTTGAAGACATTATTTCCTGATGTCTTTCCATTTGACATGAACCCATCTCTCCTGGCAAGAGCCCAGAAGTGCACTGTCGCTTAGAATCACAGAATCATAGAATCTGTGAATCATAGAAGGTTGGAAAATACCTCCAATATCATCAAGTCTAACCTTTGACCAAATACCACCATGTCAACTAAACGATAGCACAAAGTGCCACATTGATTGTTTCTTGAACACTTCCAGCAATGGTGACTTCACCACTTCCAATGCCTGACCACCCTTTCGGTGAAGAAATTCTTCCTGCTGTCCAACCTGAACATCTTGTGGCCATTTCCTCTTGTCCTGTCACTAGTTGCCTGGGAGAAGAGGCCAACCTCTCCTTTGCAACAACCTCCTTTCAGATATTTGTATAGAGCAATAAGGTCTCCCCTGAGCCTGCTTTTCGCCACGCTAAACAATCCCAGTTCCTTCAGCAGCTCCTCATAGGACTTGTGCTTCAGCCCCTTGATCAGCTTTGTTGCCCTTCTCTGGACTCGCTCCAGCACGTCAGTGCTTTCTTGCAGTGAGAAGCCCAGAACTTGACACAGGACTTGAGGTGCGGCCTCACCAGTGCTGAGTACAGAGGGACTTCCATTTCTCTAGTCCTGCTGGCCACACTATTTTTGATACAGGCCAGGATGCCATTGGCCTTCTTGGCCACCTGGGCACACACTGGCTCATGTTCAGCCTGCTGTCAACCAGCACTCCCAGGTCCTTTTCTGCTGGGCCACTTTCCAGCCACTCTTCCCCCAGCCTGTAGCACTGCATGGGGTTATTGAGCCTCTTACTTTTTGGCCTCGGCCCATCGATCCAGCCTGTCCAGATTCCTCTGCAGAGCCTTCCTACTCTCCAGCAGAAGCTCAATAACAGCAAGCAGGACTCACCTTGTGGCTCCCGCTCAGCTGCCTCCCCACCCCAAGGCTTCTCTGCCCAGCAGCTTGGCTCACTGACAGAGCCCATGCTTGGGGATGAGAGCTGTTCACCTGCCTGTCATACAAGGGGGAAAGGAAGGTCATCTGGGGACCCCAACAGAGTATATCTTGGGCTTTACTAGAGTGTGAACCACATGTGCATCCTGAAGCCGACCCTCCAGGAATGCTCTAGCTCCCCTGGTAAGATTGACACACCTATATGTTTTGCTGCAAATGCAATTAATTAATTAATGTTACTTTGATGACCAACATTTTGGGGTGGTTACACTCCAAATACTTGGTGTCTCTGTGTGACTCTGAAACTACAGATACCATTGCCACTAGGAGTTCATCTTCTCCCTCGGTTGTCTCAGCCAGGTACTATGTTCAGAGCGCAGGAACCTGCTTCTCCCCAGGCAGGACCTTCACAAGGCGCCGTCTCTATGCAAGCAGAGAAATTTTAGGGCTGAGGTCCCAGAGGCCTGTCAGTCCTGGGTGAGTGTTCGCTATCAGTCTGGCTCTATGCGTGCTCTGCAAAGAGCCAGCTGCCTTTTGGCCACATCAGCCTTGCTGTGCATTTCCACATGAACCTGCAAGGAAGCACATGCCTGGGGTGTAATGTGTCCTGCGTACCCGTGCTACATGTGCAGCAAAAGTTTCCCTGTTGCAGGTGGATACAAAGACGCTGACTCAAATCCCTCAGGAGAATAAGGCAAGTTCTTTGTTGGCTTGTCCGCGTCTCTGCATTATTCAAGCAATTCAAAGTAGAGAGAGTAAGTTACTCAGGGACCTTTCATGAGAAGCCAGAATGAAGATAGCCTGGTGAAAAATCCGGGGAGATTAGGAAAGCTGAAGCAGTAGGATTCCCCTGGGCAGACAGCCAGGGAGGCTCTGTTGAGAAAGCAGGACTGATATGTTGGAGATGATGGTGGGATAAGGTCAGAGACGTGAGTGCTTGTAGCTTCTGCACCTGACAGTATGCAAGTTCACTATGGGTTCCCCTTGCAGATATTTTGTTCCCTGAATTTCATCAATATTGCACAGGGCAGAAATCAATGCAGCTTCATAAGATGTAAGTCAGTGCCTCCAGCCAAATCTGGTTTTGAATTTGGGAGCAGCTATCAACGAGCACAGCCCACTTCTTGAACTTCTCACAGTTATTTGTGTCCATTTAGTGCTTTGCACATCTGTGCATATCAAGCTCTCCCCAATTATAGAAATCTGACATACAGAATCATCTCTTTTGGGACTAAGTGAAAAATTTGTCTTGTGTTGGCTGGTTTTGGCAGCTATTCTCACCCTTTCATCCGAAGCCCTCGATAT
Organism: Oxyruncus cristatus; assembly: GCA_013399855.1. NCBI lineage: Eukaryota > Metazoa > Chordata > Aves > Passeriformes > Cotingidae > Oxyruncus > Oxyruncus cristatus. The sequence continues at coordinate 383,175 of VXAY01004849.1, forward strand.
GTGAGGAGCAGGGATGGTTCCTTGCACGCTGCAGATGGGCTGCTGCATGACAGAAATGAAGTGATTCTCTTGTGTCTAATCCAGAGGCTCAGCTGAGTTACTCATCAAGCCCTTTATAAACCACTTTGTCGACTGCCACTGCTGCTTATTACTTAGGGTATCTCACACTATCTGACGAGTTACAGTATTTTGCCTGCTGCTTCTTCCATCACGTTGAACTCTGAGCTGCTTTAGTGTATCAGGCAGCTTCCGCTGACTCAGTGCAACACAGCCCTGCCAATGAACAGCGAGTGGTTTTGAAGTGCACTCTGCAAACGACTGGGTATCTGGAAGCTGAAGGGTGTGGGCTTCCGTCATGTGTACTTAGAAATATTCATCATGGTGGGATTTGGGTAAGGAAATTTCTCCAGCTCTCTTGTCTGTGTTTTGGGGCTAAGCACACATTGCGTTAGTCACGAGGAGGCACGTTCTCTGACTGATCTGTGGGGTGTTTGGGTGCAATAGGATTTTACATGTATTTTCTGGAGCTTTGAGTTTCATTTTCTCATCAACAAATATAAGTCTGTGTAGGAATGAAAGGCACTGAAGTGCTGGAGAAGATTCTGATGGAAGCTATGTGGAAGAAGCACTGATATGAAAGTGTCTAACTTTGGTTTATCGTGGTGTGGTGATGGTGGGGATAGGAGGATCGGCTGAAAGTCTCATACACTGTGTGCTGCTGGCTGTTTCTGCTGACTTTTTGCCTTTCTAAGAAGAAACTGCTCTGTGTGCAAGGGGGAAATACCACAGCTGCTCTCTTTGAAAAGTCGTGGCTCCTAAACAGCTCCCGTGTCTGGGAGGCCGGCAGTGAGGTACTCTGGGTGCATCAACACAAACCCCCTTGAAGCCATTGCGATCGTTTGTGTCACAGCCATCTCGGTGGCAATGCTGGGAGACAAGCCGTGCTGGTGACATAATCCAGGAACCTACTCTTTGCTACAGAAGATGAGTCCTGTTATCAGTATCTCCAAAATAAAACAGTCAGGACTTTCAAAAGATACGGGGAGGGGCCAGCCTGCCTGCCTGGCCCTGAGCCTCAGGCATGGGAGGGCTGGATTTGGCTCAATCTGCAACAGCTAGCAGTCCCAGGAGAAAGCTGCCACAGGAGGCAGGGTCCATCCATGCTCCCAGCAGCAGCACAAGGACAGCAGGCAGACATTAGTGACTGGAGCTAATCCTTGGGTTTACTGTAGACTGCTGTAAATTTAGCCAGAGTCTGAACTATTGACCAGTTGAGAGAAATATGTTTGGTTTTTTTTTTCCAAAGAAGCACTGCGTGAGGTTGGGTCTAAGGCTTTGGCAGGTACCTTTAGCTTTAACTCTCTTGTATTTGATTGGCAACCCAGCTCTGTTTTGTAACCATGTGAAATGAGAGGAAGATTTCCGAAGAAATTTGGAAGTTTTCGCCACCATCTCTAGGAAGAATTTCTCCTGGCAGCCTCGCAGTCCCATTCCCCTGCACTTATGTCCAGAGTCCTGGAGAAACTCCCCCTGTGCTCACACCCTGGATTGGTTAAACCCCTATCCAGCCTCTCTCTTCCCTTTGTTGATGCGCAGCATTGCCCTATTTTGAAATTGTTTATTTTTCCCCTTTCTGCCTCCAAAACTTGTCAGAAATCAGAAAAGACCAAGGAGAGGACATGTTCCCCGTGGTGTAGCTCAGGAGGGAAGGCACAGAGGGCCACCACACGGTAAGCAGAGCTGGTTGGCAGGAGGAGGCTGGGGGAAGAGTCCCAGCCACAACTGGCCCCAGGCAGCCCTGGCCAGCCTGGCTGCGGCCCCAGGCTCCGCTGCATCACCGTGACCTACATACACCCCTGCTGCCAGTGGATGTGTTCCCAGACTTTTAAAGAGTTTATTCCTCTTGGCCTTGGTGGGAGGAGCAAAGAAGGTATTTTGGGGCCAGGCTCAGCGCATTGCTTGCCTTGGAGGAGCTCCTTAGCATGCACTCTTTGCTGCGTAAATAATAAATAGTACGTTTAATATTAAACATCCTGTGCACTTACCAGACCTTGTGGTGCACGTGAAGCCTGGCAAATTAAGCATATGAGGGTAGTTTGTCTTTCCAGCCATGCAGGATTTCTAATGTGCTCCATTCTTTTTTTTTTGGGGGAGAGCAAGGTTTGATCCTCTGCTCCTTCAGTCGCACCTCACTGCATCTTTTACTGTGCTGAGCACGGTCCTTGAGCCATCTCAGAGTTCCTCTGCCTTGGCCATCCTGCCCTTTTGACCGTGACCACCCGCATCTCCTCATGCTTCTGCAGTCAAACCTCAGCTGCCTGCATGGGCATGGTTCAGTACACAGCCCAGGAGGACCATGGACACGGGGGCAGAGAAAGCCTGGGGGATTTGCAGAAATGTGTGTGCAGAGCTTGGTAGAGGCTCACTGGCAGGGAACTCAGCAGGATGATGGAGCTCAGCAAGGGTGATGGAGCAAGAGAAAATCAGTCATTTGGGGAGGAAGAACTGTAAGTATGGTGGGTCACATCTGCCTGGTTAGTTCACAGACTTCCAGGGAGACACTGGAAACCCCACAGATGGAGTAATTTAAAATCCAACTGTACTCAGCCCTAGGTAGGCATCCTGCATCAGCAGCAGGAAGCTTGTGAGTGGATGCATCCATAGGTGAAGTGATGGACAGCAGTGTGATGCAGTTGGATTTTCCATCTCTGATTTCTATGATTCAATGACTGTCAATCGTTTTGGAAAGCTAATCACATTACTCCACAGTTTCAGGTGAATAAGGAAGCAGGCACAGTCTCTGGGGATCTGACACACATGCAGGCATCCATCTGGGAGAGCATTATTGCATTAGCTCAGCATTCCTGTTTGTATTGATACATGTTCTGCTCTTGCATTGTTGCTTACAAGCGAAGGCTGCATGGAGCAACACACAGTGAGTGACGAGGCAAGGTTGGGCAACCTAATTAGATTCTGTTGTTTGTTTGTATAAGATTCATGGTAGGCAGAGAGAGGGGAAAAAATCCAGATGAAGATTAAAAATGATGCTGCACATAAAGCCATCCACAGAGTTGGCCTTAATTCAGTCTTCATAGTCTGAAAGCACCATACACACACACATGCAAAACCCAGGCTGTGGATAATGAATTTTGAGAAAATGAGCCCTCAGCTCCCCCCTCCCAGCTTTACTTTTTAGAGAATGTGTTTCCTCCATTTTGGAAATGATTGCATTATCTCAAACTGCTTGTAAATCTTGTTAGCCAAGTAATATAGTTTGGACTAAATGTCTGTTCCTACATGGGCCTCAGGGGAATATGGAAAATAACCAATGTAGCCCTATTGCAAACTCTCACCAGCTCTACGAAGGAGACTCCTTATTTCTGATTAACCTGAGTTCCTTTCTGCAGTGAGGCAGAGAGAAGCAACAAGATTAATGAAAATTAGGTCTACTAAAGCCAGCCTGATTTTCTTGTCATGCGTACAGCCTTACCACAAACTGAACTCATCACCAAATGCAGAATTAATCAAACAAATCAATAGAGCGCAGGTACTTGGTGTCTCCACATGCACATGTGTGTGTGTGTGTGTGTGTGAGAGCATGCACTAGGGTGGCCACACCAGATGCATTTGCAATGGGAAGGAGCAAAGGAATGGAGTCAAGATGTTCGTTTTCCTATTTATTATTTATGTAGTTGAGAGTTTGCACCCAGCAAAGCTCGCGGAGCTGTGACTGATGAGTTAATTGGATGCCACACTGGCCTGTCTGGAAGAAGCTGTGGAAACCCAGGGACAGAAATAGTAGCTGGAACTGCAGGAGAGCATGTCCAATGTGTGTTGACGTGCTTAGCGATGCAAAGCCACAGCTCCTGCTACTTCCCACAGGATTCCAGTGTGGGGTTAGAGCTTGTATAAGGATCAAGATACCTTATATTTAAAGCTGTCTCATCCCTAGCTTTGGGGGAATTGCTGGGAATGTGACAGAGACAAGCCCAGCTGTACTTCTGTACATCCCGAATGAGTGGCTTAGATTCTCAGCATTGACACCTTCATCCTATCAGCTGCAGTCCCCTAAACCTGCTTTCCCTGCTTTTCTGGCAGGGTTTTAGGGAATGGCAGCCATTGTTGACAGCCATTTCTGCCCATTCCTAGATGTGTGATTGCCCAGCCTACATCCTCAGGTGTGTGTCTGTGCTCCTCCTCTCTGTCCATGCAAAACCCAGAGCCCTCGTGCTGTCTCAGTAGTGTTCCAGCTGTTCCAGCTGAGTTTCCCTTTACCATGAACCTAGTCCAGTTTCTCTCCATGGATCCTCCGGGGAGCAGAGGACCTTCCCAGGCCCCACTAACTTATATGGGGACATGTTGCAGCCGTTCTCCTTTCCCGGGTGCCGTGGTGGAACTGGGTCTTGGCCAGACACGATTCCCCTTGCGTGGCAATAGTGAAGCTACTCCCATACCAAGGTGCTGTTTGTCTCACAGAGGCAATGCAAGGTGGGTGAAGGGACCTGAAAACTTTCCCACTGCCCCTTGGCAAAACAGCCCTGATGCGGGGGGGCAAGGAAGGAAACCCTCCAGCGCCTCAGTAGAAGTGTTTGGAAGCTGCTTTGGGACTAAACACCTCTAAACATTTTTCATGTGATGCCTTTGGAAAAATATCACAAACTTAAAATGTCTGAAAGCCAGTTTAAGCCTGTTGATGGCAAACAAGAGAGTCCAACAAGAAGAAATCAAGGTAATCTTTTCCCTCTAGGCACTGTTCACCTTTGTTGGGGGTGGTGTAATTGTGACAGGTGGCTGTGCAGGCTCCCACAAACAAACCACTTTGCAGAGAGCCTGGGCAAGCGCAGATCCCCCTCCATCTGGTGAACCACACTGCCTTTGGGAGCAACGCAGCAGTTGAGAACATAGGTCTCACCTTTACACTCTCTCTAAATAGATTGTAGGGAGTTCTGCAGTGGAGATTTCCTGTGAGCATGTGCGCTCAAGCAGTCCCAGAAGGCTGGCTTTTACGTGTCACCCATCTTTTTTCATCACCCTGTAGCAAACAGAAGAGGACAGCAGAGGGTGGCCCACTAGGGTTACCAGGGTCAGGGCAGGAGCTGGGAATAGCATTAGGGTCTTTTTTCCCCTTGGTGGGACCATTGAAAGGGAGCTACTAACCAGTTCTAGTGACCAGCAGGCCTCTGTGCACCCCTGCTTTGGCTGCCAGCATCATCATGCCCAGGTCCTGGCTGCACGTGTTCAGTACCAGGCAAAACTCCATGTTGTTTCTGTGGCTGGTAAGTCCCGAGCCAACTGCAGTCACTGTTTTGATTGCTGGAGAGCACACTTAGGGTGGCACGGTGGGCAGAGCTCACTGAGTACCAGCAAATTCAGTCCTGTGCCCAGTCCAGGTGTCCAAGCTACAGCAGGGTCTTGGCAGAGTGGCTCTGTTCCTGTGATGCTGCTCCTCCCTTTCCATCATCCCAGAGCTGCTCCTTATGAAAGATGCCAGTGCTTCTGTGGCACAAGAGGAAAATATCGATGTCTCCAAGGGTATGCACTGCTAAGAAATGAAGCTGTTCACTCTACAAGCATCCCCACACCGTGGTGAGTGGTTTAATTGGGCTCAGTTTGCAGATCTTGTCTCACAGCAGCCAGGAGCTGGAGTTTTGTTCCAGCTGCAAAGCTGAGCCCACTGTGAGAAGATCTTGCTCCTTTCTGTATCCCCACCACTGACACGGAGCAGCCACTTTCTCAGGGAGAGTTGCTTTCTGTCTCCGAGCAACACCATCAGGGTCCCAGCAAAGACAAGGAGAGAAAAAAGCCTCTTGTTCTTGCAGCAGAGCAGCCCTGCCAGGATAACCAAGCTGGAGAAAGGCATCACAGGCATGTAATTGGGTGGTCAGCTTTGGGCTCTGAAACTGTTAGAGAAGGGTGTGAGCAGATTTAGAGAGTACTTTCCCATAGGAAAGGACATGAGGATGTGACCTCTGGAAGTGCACCCTGAGCTGCCTGCTTGCCCTCTGCATCTTGCAGTAATTTCATTTCCAAACCTATCTCTTCCAACCCAGGCACTCAGCCGTGAAGCACGGGGTTGAAAGGAGTCAAGCTAGGGAGGGAGGACAGAGAAATAAGGTTGCCGTAGGATAAAAACTGCTGATGGATGAAATCCTATCCACTGAGAGCCAGGGGAAACCCTCCTCAAAGGATTATGCTGAATCTTACATGGTCCAGAGAAAAGGGAGTTAAATTACTCTCCTTATGCAGTAAACTCAATCCTTTTTGCTGTCTGCAGACATAGCAAATTTTTTTGTTCATCTTATTGCATGCAGTTACATGTTTCAATAATCGCCTGGATTCATCAGGCTCCTCTCATTACTGTGCCCTTGGCCATGTAGGTTCTCCCAAATGAGCAGAAAGTACCTCCCTGTTCTGGGTCCTCTCTTAACCAGGCCCTTGAACAAGTCCACTAAAAGGTGGGCATGGGAGTTGAAAGGTACTCCAGTGATGGTCTCACTGGGGCTGGGCTGTCATGGCTCTGACTCCCTGCCCATAAGGATCTCCCCTTTCTTTGCACCCAACTCCGGACACACAGCATGGTGGTGGGAGAGCTGCACCACTTCCAGAATCCCTCCTTGGTGGCTACGAACCCTTCTCTAGCACCTTTGGGCCAGTTCTTTGTTCCTAGTTGTCTGGGCTGGACTGAAAGAGAAAGCATATTGTTGATACTTCCTTATGAAAACACAGGGAAAAGCTTAAATGCTTTTTTCTAAGCTTTCATTTAAAGTAACTGCATTTTCCTCCTGAACATCTGATTCTGTCTTTAATCATGCTAATCTCCTGACCTCAACAATTCTTTGTTAGTTAGTGCCGCAATTTGCTGCTCTTCAGGTAAGAATATAAAAAACCTTTTGTTTCTTTTAAATCCGTTACTTCTTCATTTCACCAAGAGATCATTTATTCTCATGTCAAGGAAGGATAAATGAGAAGTGTCAGGCAGACCTTTTATATATTGCTTTATCTTTAAGCTAAACAAATTCACTGTGTGCAGCCTGGCTTAGTATGGAAATCTCTGCACTCCTTTATCAGTTGTCACCCTCTTACTTATGTTCCCCCTTTCTGAGGTGGAATGACAGAAGCCGTGTATGTGCCCTTGCAGGCGATTTACTGAATGTTATTGTGCTGGTTTGATAATATTTTTTTTCAATCTACTGTTTGCGCAGCAAAGGTTTTATTTTGTTTGCATGGTGTCAGAGCAGAGTTCTTCGCTGGGCTGACTGCTGAGAAATCCTTTTCAGGAGCAGCTACAGCAGATTTACAATGTAGGGCATGTAGGAGTTGTTTGGGTCTTTTGCCACTGATATGTGTGGTGCTTGGCATTAGTTTCTTCAGACTCCATCTTCCCACTCCCTCACCCTTCCTGAGTGTCTTTGAAGGTTCTCACAGTTCTCTCTGAGCTTGACTCAAATATGCATATGCATGTATATTAATATATTTGTGTATGTGTACATATACGGACACATACACGTGTGTGTGTGTGTGTATGGACTCCTTTCTCAGCCTGTTAAAGAGCTTACGAAGCCCTGTATATCCTCCCATGCAACTGTATGGCTTGTTCTCTTGAAAATTGACCACTTATTCTTCCTCCTTGTTTTCCACTTCTGAGATATTTTCAAAGCTGCAACCTCTCTCAGATCTCTTAACTATTGTCACCGGCTTTTGTTGTCCTCCTTTCATGAAGGCTGGACCAGGTTCGAGGCCATCTGAACTACGCCTGAGGTAGTGCTGCACAGCGTGCTCTTAGATGCTTATCCTCAAATTTCCTGCTCTGACACCAGACACCTCTGGTTGATGGCCCATTCTCTCTTCAAATATAGTTTGGTTACTGCACAAAGCCACTTTGTACACTGAAGAAAAAAGCTGGAAACTTTTTGTGCCACATGTGAGCCACACGGGGCAGGAGAGGAAGCCAAAACGTCAAAGGCCTTTTTTTTTTGCCCGCAAACCAAAGAGGCTGAGCGGATCCATTGCTATTGGCCACCCATCCCACACAGCAGCTGCCCCACTTGGTGCACTGAAACCCGAGTAAGCAAGCACATAATCAAATCTAATTCCCACCCAGCAACCCATCCAGAGACACACAGCCAGCTCCTCGTAGGATGTGAATCACCACAGCTTCACCTTCTGAAGAGAGTGAAGCTGTCCATGCAGGATCTGGGCCAGGCTCTCTGTTTTCCAGGTGGGCCATGAAGTGAAACCACTCCTGCAGATCCAGGCAGCCTCCCTCAGCAGAGCAGGATGGTCAGCTTCTTTGGGAATCCTTAAGGAGGCCAGGAACAGCACAAACAAATTTTACATAAAGCATACAGCATGTCTGGCCCTTCTACATCCTGAAATAAGATAAATGGTATCCTCTTGGGTGAACGCAAGGAGAGCTGCTTCACTGCTTGCCTTTTCTTGTAGCCTTTCAGCTTTAGACCCACCTTGAGAGGGGTCAGATTCCTTCATTTTATTAATTTTAAAAAGAAAATGAAGCTAACCTCATGTCCACTGAGTCCCTTTGTGGCAAATTACCTGATGAAAAGCCAAGGGGGGAGTGTGTTGCTCTAGTGAGGTCTCGTGTCTCATTCAGCATGAGAAGCTCTCTTCTACATAAAATTCTGGTTCACCATGCTGGGAGAAATGGAGTGTGTCACACATGCTGTTACTGAGTCTCTGTGAAACAATGTTAAATAGAAAGAGAACATAAAAACAGACTATGAGCTTTTTTTAGCCCAAAACAGCACTGCAATGTGTGTGTTGGGGGCAGAATTCAGAATTCTCACATTTCAGTAAAGTCCCATTTCCCTTCAAACTGGGAAACCAGTCCCAACAAAGAAGCACTGGGTACCCTGTTAACCGTTTGCTTTGTGAACAGAAATGCCAATTACCTGAAGCAAGCAGTCCTGGCTGAGCTGCATATCGACATAGTACAGGAGAGGGCTGGTGCAGGCTGCAGACAGACGAAGCCTAGGGACAGTTCTGCACATAATGTGATCCTCTCCAAGCACCCTCCAGCCCTGCCTGCCTGCCTGTTTGCTTTCTCCGTTGGGTGCACTACTCCCACAGGTCCCTGTCTCAGCCAGTCTGAAAAGAAAGCAAAAACCCTCCTGTGGCTCCCATCCTGCATTTCTTTCATGGGTACAAATGCCATGCTGCTTTGCAGGCCACGGGGATTTCTGTCACCTTTGAGAGGTGACTAAGGACTCCTGCATTAGACCCGAAGTGTACATAAGCCTTCTCTGTGAGGGCAAAGCCCTAAGGCTGGCTTTTTTTGCTGATTCGGGAACTGAACTGACGAGAGTTTAAATGACTTTGAAGCCCACCTTTACATGACTTGCCAGCATAACCTCCAGTGAGGCACTGGAATAGGTTGCCCAGAGGAGTTGTGGGTGCCCCATCCCTGGAATTACTCGAGGCCAGGTTGGCTGTGGCCCTGGGCAACCTGATCTAGTGGTGGCATCCCTGCCCATGGCGGGGGATTGGAATTAGGTCCCTTCCAACCCCAAACATCCTATGATTCTGTGAAAATATGGGTACATGTGTGGATATACATTGTTCTAACGGCTCTGTTGAGTACTTATTATTGTGTCAGTGTCCTGGGCAAGGGGGCACTCAATCGTGGCCAACATCAGTTGGTGAATTTACTGAGGCCCATTCATTTTTTTTATCATCCTGCCAATCTACCCAGCTGGGAAAGTGATGAAAGGCCATATGTGCTCCCACAGGAAAAGGAGAATAAGGAGAAATATGGTTGTTCCCAGAGGGGTGTCTCCCAAGGCTGCTGCGTGAGGTTTTAGGCAAAAGTGAGTCCTGGCAGAGGTTGTAATAGTCCTTATCTACTTCATGTGAAAATGAGGGTGCAAAATTCAGCTAATGGCAAAGGGTCCTTCTTCCAGCATTGTGCTGTGCCTCCCAAATGTCCACACCTCCACTGGGGGAGTTACGTTCTCACCTCTTTGCTTAAGCACTGTAAAGAGCTCTGCAAAACTGTACAGGAATTCTTGAGCTGTCCTCAGGAGTCCTGGCCAGACATCAGGAAGCAGGACCCTGACTTTTAATGTCACTGGGGCAATGGGATTGCTAATACCAACCTTAACACTTGGAAGTCTCCTGTGGTTTAAGAGGTGAGACCTCTTGTCTGAATTGCACTGAAATGAAGGCCAGATTAAAGGGAAGAACTTGGCCAAGATCCTGCTGTGCCTCTGTGTTTCTGTGTGTGCACATGCAAAAAACAAGTTAAAAAAAAAAACCTCCTTGGGGATGATTCACCCAAATATTGTGTGGGGGAATCACTTTCTACCAGGAAGCTAATTGCTAATTACATGACTGTAAAGCAATTTGATTTGCAAAGTTTTGTTCTTTGCAGCCGAAGAAACCAAATTTTGCAGAAGCTGTGGTGATGGGTATTTAGGCAGTGGAGGTATTGCTATTTCTGTCAGAACCCTGAGTTGAAGTTTTCAGGAAAGCTGCTGCTCTTTAAAATAACTTCACTTTATTTATTAGCTCAAAACTTTCCCAGAGTAAATGACAAATAAAGCCTGTGTTATTTTTCCAGGGTTTATTTTGAGATAAAAGCTATCTGATATAAAGGGTTCCTCTGGCAGCTGGACAAGAAGACCATATATCAACGTCAAGGAGCAGGGAGAGCTCTGAACCCTGACAGATGAGAGATGCACTAGAGGGTTTCTCTGCTCTGGTTGAAGTGGGTTGAGAGCTGCTTGGGCTGCCTGGCACAGAGCTCCCTCCTACCTGTGGCAAGTGGGGAAGTGGAGTGGTGTGGGGCATGCCCTGGCTCCTGCCCCCAGCCACGGGGGCTTTCCTCGGGCCATCAGGAAATGCGGTGTGGATGAACGTGGTGGCAGCAGGAGTATCTTGGTTACATCGTCCGTGGGGCCGCTAATTAGGAATAATGAGCTCAAGCAAATGTGACAGATTATCTGTGTGCCTCTGTAGAAAAATCGTCCTCCCCTTATGGGTCCTTTAGTCCTCGCAGCCCGTACGTAGCCCAGATCCCTTTAATTTCTACAGACAGTACCGGAGTGGCTCCCGGCAGGTTTTGGTCAGGAAGACTGGAGAGGGCTTGGGTTGCAAGAGCCGAGGGAAGCTGAATGAATCATTAAAAGCAAGATAAGAACCTAAAAGCCTCCACCAAATGCCCTTATTAATGTTGATTTGATTGTTTATGCCACTTGACAGGGATGAAACCAGAGGCAGATGCAACAACTAAATCCCGGGTCACTGCAGCGCCCTGCCCGTGGTGCCTGGCCTTTGCTGGAGACCTCCCTTGTGCATCCAGGCACGACGTTATGTGTTTGGGGGAGCAGTTCAGCTTTCTCCTCGGGGGCTGGCTGCTGGAGGCCAGGCAGAGCGTGTGGCCACCCAAACATCCGTGGCCAGATGCCGTGCGCGATTTCTCACGGAAACGGAGAGCTGTGGTGGCACACCTCGAGGCAGCCGTGCTCAGCAGAGGAAGCAGCGAGCTTGCTCACTGTCATCCGCTGGGCTTGGGGGCCTTCTGCTCACGGCCAGCAGCTGGGGGAATGGCTGGTGTCCCCCAAGGGTAACAAGTGGGAGCCTTGGGGTGCTTGCTTGCTTGCTGTCCCTCCTATGCCCTGCAGGCTTTTTGCTTGCATCCAAGAAGGGGAGATGGAAGCAGGAGCTTTTATAAGCTTTTTAAATTAAGGTTAAAAGAGGAGCAGAAACCAAGCTCCTGGTCTTTGCTGCTTACCCCAGGGTGAGAGAGATGGTCATGCTCCAAGTCAGTCATTGCGGGCGAGGGGAGCAGGCTTTGGGCAGCCTGGCAGAGAGGGGATGAGGGGGGATATCTCCCATCTCCAGGACTCATGCACGCCATCCCCACCAGTTCCCCACCAGCTCCCAACAGGCAGCAGCAGCAGCTCCCTGTATTGCAGAGAACTGGTAAAGCTTGCGAGGCACACAAATACAATGGTAAAAGTAGTGAATGCAGACAATTTCAGGCAGATTATGTCTGCTAGATAAGCTGCTGGTACCTGGAAAAGGCACTGCGGGACAGCTGCTGTGCAGCAGTAGAAGACCTCTCTCTCCTGCTGCTCCCGGGTGAGCAGCTGGGTTTAAATGCAGTTGAGGATTCTGAACAGCGGTGTCCAGTGCATGCTGATCCAAACCTGGAGACACTCCATCATGGAGCCTTGCTTTGGTGTTCTGCAGTTGAAACCAGAGAACTGAAAGCCAGGCCACCAGCTCAGCCAGGAGCAGCTCACCAGAGGGATGTGTCTGGGCGTGCGTCAGGGTGGAGCTCTGAGGGTGCTGAGGACTGTCCTGACCTCTGCAGAAGGCAGGTGCTGGAAGTGTCTCATGTCTTCACTCTGTTTAACAGCATTTCTCCAACTCAGAGCAATAAAAAACATGGAGGGTTTTTAGTGGAAGGCCTGAGTATGCACCAAGGAGCAACGTGCCAGGCTCTCTGCAGCTGCATACAGGCTTTGCTTAGTGCTTGTGCTGCTATGAAAACTTGCCAGTGTCCAGTACAGTCCTGCAGAAGGCCAGAGGGGATCAGGTGCTGGAAGCTGGAGAGGTCTCAGAGGCACAAAGCAGACCTTTTTTTTGGTACAAGTCTTCAGTACGTCCTGCATCTTGCTGCTAGTGGCAGACTGTCGTTGTTAGCACCATCCCTGGTAGCGTTGCGAGTTGCCATTATTCCTGTTAGGTCTTTCCATGTCTTGGCTGCCTTCGATGGATGGGCTGGCTGCTGAGCGCGCCATTGCTTGCCGTGGCTCAGGGTACCTGCAGTTGGCTGCACATGGGTTTCACCCCCTGTGAGCATGTGCCTGCTTCTTTGGCTTCAAGGGCTGAATTCCCGGTGCTTTTCATAGCCTTGTGTTCTTCTATGTGCTTCCTGCGATCTTCGATCTTCGGAGCGGGACACACTTCCTAGGGATAAAAGGCCAGAGCTAAACCAGGCTGAATTCAGAGCTGCTGCGTTTGTGAAGTGGAGCTGATCTGGATTTAGATCAGCAGAGCTCAGCTCTCAGCACAAAAATAGATAAAATTCTTCAAGGCATACTGTAAATGTTAGCAGCTCTTTAAAAGGCAGCTCTTTCAGCCTGTCTTCCTAATTTTCTCCCTAAAATTCTGCTTGTTGCTCAGAATGCGCCCTGTTTTCTTTCAGTCCTGCAACTGTCTGCAGCTTTGTTGGCATTTGGAGCTGTCACTGGGGTAGAGTCGCTTGGGACTTTGTCACCCTCCAGTACAAGTGTGATGGTCTCCCCGGTGGTGCAGAGCCAGGGACATTTCTTCAGTCTTTTCAAGAAAAGGAACCCTCTGATCAGGTAGATCCTTGACTCTGGCAAGGAAGGGGTTTTGCTTTCCGCTCTTCAAATGCGTCAGACTCCAGTCTCATTGCTTCTCCCAGCAAATATCTGATTGGGAGCTGCTGAAAACGTGTAGCTACAGCCTGTCATGGCAAGGAGCTGCAGGAGACAGCAACTTTCCAGGGGATGCAGCTTTTACATCTCCATGCAGGAGTATCAATTCAGGCAGCCACGGTGCTGCAAGAAAACCCCTGAATCAGAGTATCCCTGAATGCAACATCTGGTTTAGAGACAGTGGGGGGCTCTTGTATAGTTCGTGAGGGCTGCTAGGCTGTACCCTGTTCACACTTCCAGCTTTTCCTCTGCAAGTGTATGGGGTGAAACTTGGTTATGTTTGAAAAAAGAAAAGTAGCTTTGCTCATGTTGACCATTCCCTGATGCAAATTAGGTCCGTTAATGCTAATGCTATGCCAGCCCTGCTAAGTAAAGGCCTGGCTGTTGATGGGGAGAGGTGATTGCCCTGAATTAGCAGCAGTCGCTGCTTAAAGATCTTTCTGTGCCCGGACCCATCTGGCCCCTGGCACACTTACAGTTGGGGTGAGGAGAAGCTCAAGGCTCAGCACTGTGCTTTATGCCTTGCTTTCCTTGCTGCTGAGCCATTGCCTGCTCCATTTTTCTCGTTCTCCTTTTTTTTTTCCTCCTTTTTTCTCGCACCTGCCCTGTGCATTTTAAATCACATCTCAGGGCAGCTGCAGCATCCTGGCTTATTGCAGTGGCATGTCTGTGTATCATCCACACTTGCTCTCTTAACAGCTGAAGAAGCTTTTCAAAATAAAAAATCCCTCTCTTGCAAGCACCATGCAGATGAAATATGCATTCCTTAGTAAAATATTAAAACAAATCTCTTCCACACAGGCACAGTCCATGAAGATGTCTTTAAAACACACAGGGAGGCATGGATGCAATATTTACAGTCTTGAGCAAGGCAATTTATAATCTGCCTGAGCTCCCTGACACTATTTGGATGTTTTTTTCTGGAGTGTATCAGAACAAATTAATCAACATTTCCCTTCCTAACTATATGCAAATGGACTTCTAAAATTTTTGGCTGGAGGTTGTAGCACTAATTGCTCACAGGGCTTATCCAAGCGGCTTGGGTTTGATAAGCAGGAGAATGCACCAGTCACTTCAGTGAATTTCTGATGCAAGCTGACCAACCCATTTTCCCTTCTGCAGTTATTAAAGGTCAGCATAAAATGAACCAAGGAAATGGAAGGATCTGATCACTTTTTGCTTTGATGTTGGGCTCTTATTTCTCTTCCTTAGATTTGGAGCGGGGGGGGAGGGAGGAAATAGAAGTGAAGTGCCCCTTCTCCCCTTGTGTCTTTGTGTCCTCATTCTGGGCACAGGGCTGGCCAGAGACCTGGACCCAGCTGTCACTGCTTGGAGCCCTGTCCCCAGGGCTGGCAAGGGGGGTCTCTTACACCACTACCTTTTGCTCTCTGTTCATTTGCATCTTTGCATCTCCATGAATTTTCCCATTAAAAGAAGTGTATTAAAGACACCATCCCACTAGCCCGTGAACTTGGCTATCACATGCTGAAACATTTCTCATGGCAAAAACACAGCTACAGGCAGCTGGCAAAAGAATGAGTTTTACTGTTGTAATTTAAAAAAAAAAGTCAGATTTTGCTGCCAGGCTATACCACAGCTTGAGATCCCCTTTTCCTACAGTCCTAGCTCGCTCCTTGTGTTAACACAACACCCTTGGGTATTTCACCTCTGTGTCCCCTGCAAGCACTAGTGCTGAAACTGCAGTGGCACTGGAGCAAGGTGGAGGCTTTTTCTGGTGAGGTGGTTTGGAAAGGCTTTTTCCTATTCCCTGCCACTGCTTGGATGCACGTGGCTTGCCAGGGATTTCCTGCATGTGTTTCCTGCTGAAGCTGAGCAACACTTTTACTCCCTCAATGAGTTTTCTTGCATGCCCGTGTGACAGCTCCAGTTGGGAGAAGTACAGAAGAGGAGTGAGGAGAGAAGCAGAAAGCTCCCTGGCGGAGCCAAAAGCATTTCTGTGCATCCCTGGTGCTGCCTCATGTTACAGGGTACTCATGACCTGTGCTTGTACATGGGCTTTGTATGTTGGTGGTCTGCAGCCTGAAAATACTTTAGCCAACCCCAGCTAAGCAGTACTGTGGATGTGCTGAAGTGGTTTAGCATTGGGAAATGGTTGCTTACTGCAACCACATAGCAGGAAAACCAAGACTGTTTTCCATGTTTCAGGATCCGTGTTTTAGGAATCTGGTTGCTAAACTTTAAGACATGCCATGTATCCACGTATACTGGCTTGCTCTGACCAAGTGGAGCTGGGCAGCTCTAACATCTCATGTGGAGACCTAGAAATGCATAAAGTTGGGAGGAGGGAGGAGGCAACTGTCTTACAAACCAGGTCTGAAACCAGAGCAGATCTGGATCAGGAGTGTCACATCAGATCAGGATCTCTGCAGGCAGAGGGGATGAGATTGCTCTGGAACAGGTGACACCACCTGCACATCCCTTTGCAAACGGGGTTTGCAGAAGTCCCTGGTGTATTTGTGAAGCTTTCAGTACAAGGCTAACTGCTTTGCAGAGGTTCAGACCCTGCTGATGACTATGGGCAAGAAAACTGCTCCAGCGCCTTCCAGCAGGAACTGCTGAGCCTTTTGTACCGAGCACATGGAGTTGATTTTCTATTTGCCGCCATAAATTAAGACATGTCTCAGTGTGTTTGTTCCTAAGGTTGTCCCAAGCAGCTCGGTTGTGTGTCTGGAAGCCAGGAGGAGAAGCTGACCAAGGAAGCTTTGCAGCACTGCTGACAGAGTTCCTCTCCCCCGTTGTCTCAGTGTGCTGCAGAAGTCTGACCTGTCCAAGGCTAAAATCTCAAAACAGAGTGGCAAGCTGGGCTGCTGCACTGGCCATGGCAGCATTGCAAAGGGCCAGTGCTGTGGCAGTGTCCTGTCCCTGGTGCAGAAATGGCAACACCCAGTGAACCTGGGCAGGTGGAGCCTTTCCAGACATGGCATCAGGGCTCTGGGGGCTTTGCAGCTCTGCTTTTGGCCACCAGCAGCTTGTAGGGCCTATTTGGGTGGCCCAGCCTTAGGATTAGGCTACGATTGTTCATCACCAGAGATCGAGATGCCCCGTTCCCGTGGCAGGACAACTGTGCACAGCTGAGCCCTGAGACATGTTATTGTTGAGATGGGGTGGAAGCAGATAAAGGTCTCTTGGATGGTGTCAATGTGACTTGTGGGGCTGGTGAGAATGAATGTCTGGTCCCTGAAGAAGCTTGGCAGAAGAGTTATACATGGTAAATCCTGCTCCACAGCTATCATGCTCTTACCATCCAGTTAAACATTTGTTACCACTTCTTGCAAATAAGGCTTCTGGGCACTCCAGCAAATGATCCTGCAGCATATGAACTGGGCATCCATATCCTGCAGACCTCGATGCTTTTTCTGGAAAGTGGAGGGTGAGCAGAGAGCTGCCTTAGAGCAGAAAGGACCTGCCAAACCTTGGACAGCAGCCTGTTTCATGGAAGAGAGAGGAGAAATAAATGTGTCATGGCTGTGGAGTGGGGTGCAGCCAGCCCCTCACAAGAGAGTGTGGGGAGGGCTTCCCAGCTTTGTTGCATCCTTGGTTTCATTGCCTTTCCTAGAGCAGACACTGGCAGCATTGTCCCTTTTTCACTCAACTAAAGTGCCACTTTAAAAGGTGCTGCTGAGAGCTGTGATGTACAGTGTCCAAGGCCCTTGTGCCAAACAGCCCCATGGGGTGGCAAAAGCCTATCCTTCCTATTCAGTGACGGCAGCAGAGGCTGGCATTTCTATTTGCCTGACCCTTGGACCGTAAAGATGGTACAGCAGAAAGTCCTGAGCACCCTTGCAGCATGCTGGGAACAGCAGGGATGGGTGTCCAGCACCCACTGCATGGGCAGAGTGAACAGAGATATGGCTCAGGGGCTGCTGACATTCCACAGAGCCCCTGAACACTTTTGGGGGACAGGAGGCTTTGAGATGCCTTTATTAAGCCAGCTGGGCAGCTGTGGAGTTACAGCTGTTAGCAGAGGGACTTCAGAAGTGCTGAGTAATGTATCAGTGTGGTACTACCCCCCAAACCCCATCTCCCTGCACTTGGTACTTCCAGGATCTCTGTGCTAGGCACCCAAGCTTCATGATGATTGGGAGAATCAAGAGGATAAGCCATTTGGTGAATTATTTATCCATTATTCATTTACTCGATATGTGTATAATGCTGTGCAGTGAGTGAGCAAGCGCAAAATTAAAAACCAAAATGATGGATGCTGCCTTATCAAGGGCTCTTCATCCCACTCTTGAGACTCATTCAGCTTTAAATATTGATGGCGGATCGCCTGTTGGCAAACAAATATTGTGTAAATCCACCCGTCTCAGCTCGCTGCCACAGTTCGGAGGCAGAGTTTGTGCAGCAGCAGCAGCCATGGCCGACACAAGTGGTCTGTGCTCCCTTTAACTACCTCCTGAAGCTCACCATTAACCTGTGCTTGGGTACTTACCTACGTGGCAGTACAGTGTCGGCTAGCTGCAGTGTTTAATATGCTGATCCTTAGAACATCCCCCAAAAGCATGGGCAGTCTCAGCAGGGACTGCAGCAGGTCTCTAATCGCGGGGCTGCTGTTACGTCTGTCTAACTGCTTGAATAATGGCGCCTTCCGTTGCTGTTATTTTACTTCAGAACCTGACAGGCTTATATTAGTATGGAGGATTAGTTAAAAGGAAAGGAAAAGAAAAAAAAAAAAAAGCACATCCCTGCTGAGAAGGGTAGTGTGATGCCAGAGGAGCCTTGGGAGCCACTGTGTTGAAGGAGTAGTGCACTAAGAAGCAGCTTCCCAAGTCCAGGGTGGGCTGCATGCAACTGGCATGGGCTCTCCATTACTGCCCAGGCCAGCCACACTCACTCTTTCCAAATACATGGATCTGTTGCACCCTGAATTTGCCAGGGAAATCCCATCCCTGTCCCTGCAACAGGAGCTGGATCCCCAAAACCAGCCACAAGCCCAGCAGAGCAAGAGTGGCTGCCTGCACAAGGGTAAATTCACAGCTGTCCTAGGTGAATCCTGAAGCTGTGGGTCTGCTTTTTCTCTGCTCAGCTCCCTCCTGGCCTCTTGCTGGGCCCATCCACGTGGCCCCAGCTTCTCATAAGAGTCATTTCTAAAATGAGATGGGTGAATGCTCAGCTCAGAAGGCAGCAGGGTCCATTCCATGTGACAGCCTAAATGCTTAATCCACAGCACGGAATGGAGAAGCAGACACATTTCCAAGCCAGCTTCTCCCTGTGCAGAGCTGGCAGTGCGAGAGCATGGTGGATATCTCTGGCCACAGCCTTCTCTACCCTGTCAGTCTTCCTACTGCATTTGACACCATCTTCTTCCCTCCCTTTCCCAGCTGTCAGGGATTTGGGTAGGGACCGGGGCTGTGCACAAAGGGCTGGGGTTTGTCTGCTCCTCGGCAGTCTGGAAGCACCCTCAGGACCGAGGTCGCAGATGGATGGCCCGGGGGAGGTGCCAGCACAAAGCACGCTGAAAACATCTCTGTTGGCTCTCCTGAGCTGTAGGCATGTGGTGAGGTGCCTCTCTGGAGACACTGTCCTTGCACGACTCCGGGGCTAAATTCACCAAGTGCTGTAGCGTGACTCCCACATGGCGTGCTCCCATGTGGGCAGGCTTCTGCCTGCTCCTGCCTGCTCCTGCCTGCTTTGGCAACACTTTGTGCAGGCGGCTTGGTGTGTTGCAGGGCTTTCAGGACAGCAATAAAGAGTAGGTTTTCATGATGGCAGCATTTCAAGGGACAAAGCAGCATGACTTTGGGGTAAAGGTCTAGAGGATATGCAAGCTGAAGAAACAAATGCCATCAACCCCTCTTTTTCTTGGTCTCTGGAAGAAAGAGCTGATATTCTTTGCACATCTGAAAAGCCCAAGACAAGTATCTTAAACATGGAGCACGGCCAGTCCAATTACTTCTCTTGGTCCCATGCCCAGGGTTTATTCCGTGAAACATCTCAGTGACAAATGTTCTCACTGCGAGAAACTTTCTAGTACTTTTTTTTCATTTCTTGACACTGTGTAAACTTATGCCAGAGGCTGCTCAGAACCAAGGTGTAATTCTGATCCATCCAGACCTCTGCAAAGTGCAGCTGGGAAATATCTCAGCAAGGAGACAACCGCTACAGCCCTGAGGAACAGCTTTGTATAAATGAACCCAGCAATCTCTTTTGTGGGAATAAACTTCTCTTGGAGCTATGTCCTTTCCCTCCTCTAATCTTTTCATTGGGATTTCCATATCAGCAACCTAAGACCCAAGCAGACTGTGTTGCTCATTTTCAGTCTGTTTCAAGCGTGGATTAATTGCAGGTACCCAGCTGTCCTCCTCTAACTAGCCATCTCATACCATTAAGCTAAACAACTGCCAACCTAAGCATCTGGAAGTGTGGCTGGATAACATTTCCACTAAAAGGAAAAAGCCCGGGTGGCGATTCAGGTTCAGACGTTTGCCTTGCAGAAATCAGTGCCTCTCCATTAAGCACGATGGACTTGGCCATTTTATGCTGGCAGAGAACTGCTGTGTGTGTTACTGCTTGAATGCATCATCATGGCCAGGCTTC
>VXAY01004850.1:5732-42156 GCA_013399855.1 Oxyruncus cristatus
CGGGAGAGCGCTGTGGCTCTGCTCCGGGCTCCCGGCGGGGCGGGCATGTCCGGAGCCATGAAGTTCAGCGGCGACCTGAAGGTGCGCATCGGGGAGGCGGTGGGGCTGCAGCCCACCCGCTGGTCCCTCCGGCACTCGCTCTTCCGCAAGGGCTACCAACTCCTGGATCCCTATGTCACCGTCAGCGTGGACCAGGTGCGCGTGGGGCAGACCAGCACCAAGCAGAAGACCAACAAACCCACCTACAACGAGGAGTTCTCGGCCACGGTCTCCGACGGCCATCAGATCGAGCTCTCCGTCTTCCACGACACCCCCATCGGCTACGATGACTTCGTGGCCAACTGCACTTTGCCTTTCCAGGACCTCCTGCGCTCCGCCGGCCCCAGCGACAGCTTCGAGGGCTGGGTGAGTGGCCGCTTTCTATGGGGGAGAGGCTGAACTGGGCTCATCTCGCAATGAATGAAGGCGCCCGAAGGGGACTGGCAGAGCTGGGGCTTGTCCTCGCCTGCCTGTGCCGCAGCCGCACTCTGTGTGTGTCTGCATGGACGCAGGGTTGTTCCTTCCCGCCTCTCTTTGTGACCCTCTGCTTTAGGTTTGCTTAGGCTGCTATTGCAGCTGATGTATTTGGGGACCCTAAGAGCAAAAAGTGCCAGGTGTGGTAGCTGGGGGGTGCAGCCGCTGGAGCAGGGGCTGTCAAGTCTGTCCTCTTTGTAGGCTACCAGAAGACTTGGAATAGATAACTTAGAGGAAGGTGTCCATTCCTCCTCTTGCTTAGCACGCACGGAGACGGACTTGGAGACTTGGATAGCCGGGGGTTTGTATTTCTGCTCAGCTCTAACGTGCTTGCACAGGAGTTTGATGTGTGCGTGTGAATTTCTCGGATTTCTTCCCAGAATGTCAGGACTAGCCTTGTGTCTGTTCCATACAGCGTCGTGCTGGGTGAACACAGTTTCACTTAGAGCTAGTTCTAGGTTATTGCCAAGTAAATGTCACTTGCATCCAGCCCAGACAACCTCCTTTATGCCTTAGTCCTGATAGCAGAGAAATAGCACAGCCTCTGAAGTTGTACCTTTGCTTCCAGGACTGGAAGGGAGGAGCAAGTGATTGTGATGGTCCAGACAGTAGTTTGCTTACAAGAGTTAGGGAGAAAAGGCATTTCTTCAGAGCAGAGAAGGTACAGAAGAGATGAGAATTCTGAGGCTAAGCTAGATACAAACTTTTTGAGGCCAGGAAGCTCAGCGTGTGCAGTCAGGTAACCAGCAGAATAAATCAGACGAGGAGCAAGGAGAACTGCGAGTGTAGAGAACAGACTGACATCTTGATCCTATCACAGGGAGATCAGTGGTGCTTTCTGCTCTCAGCCAGGGTCTGTGGCTGAGGTGTGATGCTTCACCTTTGGGGTGCTTGGAGGGATTGATGGATAGGTACAGATTGCTGCTATTTTTGTTGTTGTTGGGGAGGGCTCAGGTAGTCTATGGATAGGCTTGAGGTTGATGCCCTGTAGTGTTCTGTCTGAGACAGTCAGTGCTGCGATGGAGTGTGGGACAGAAGGGCCCCAGGCGAGCTGCAGTGGCTTAGCTGAGGTGTTGCCTCAGGCAGAGCAGAGTTGCCGGGGGTTTGCTCAGTGGGTGCGTGCCCAGCTTCCCAGGCTGCCTGTGCCACTGGAGAGAAGCTGCTCCTGGGACTTGTGCTAAACCAGTTGTAAATATAGCACAGAGCCCTACAGAGAAGGTAAAGGAGTGAGCTCAGGAGAGTAAGCTGTGGTTTTGAGGGTTTTCTTTATGTTTGCTTTGCTGGGGGTGTTTTCTCTTTGCTGTTGAGAGAAGCCCTGTCCTTTTGGGAGGCTGGAATCGTGGTTGCACTGGGGCTGGCTCCATGTGGGTTTGGAGTGCTGTGCTGCAGAGGTGGTGGCCTTATTTCCATGACTAAAATATCTATCATCATACTACTGCAGTATGGATGCATGCACATTTCTTTGATTTCATGTGCTGTTTCTTTCATCCATGCTGCAGTGCTGATATTTAGGGCTGCTGCAGTCGGAAATAATCATCTGGTCTTTGGTGAGGAAAGAGTTTCTCAGCCTTGCTAGATAGATAGGAGATTTTATGACCTCCTGTATGTGTGAGCTGATGGTTCAATGGGGTGAAAAATCGGTGAGTTTTTTGAATTAAACTGATCTAAACTGATGTTGTATCTTGGCACATAGACAGAGGCTAAGCGCTGCTCTCCTTTCTAGTTAATGTCTGGAAATTACAGTTGATCTGGATTTACTGGGGAGTGAACAAGTGTTGTCTTCTGTTCCCTTTCTCCTCTCCCCTCTCTTCTGATTTGCTTTTTTAGCATCTCGCATAGCGTGCGGCCAGGGTCACATGATGACAGGGAACAGCATCTTGCCCTCATAATTGAATATATCTTGATAAATGCAGCAAGGCTGTCACGGGTGTTTGTGTATCAGAAGGACAGAAAATGCTGGTTTCTGCTAGCCCAGGGTCCATGAACTGCTGGCACAATACAAAACACCACAAGGAACTGTAGATTGTTTGCATCACCTGTACTCTGAAGTCTTTCATTTCTGCCCTTTTCCATCCACAAAACAAAAGCACAGATAGGCGAGGAATGAGTGAATAAAATGTTGGGGAAAATCAGTGAACCCACAACGTTTAACCCAGTTTATGCTTCCTTGACTGTGCACAATTTTTGATTTTGATTTGAAATAGAACTTCTATGTTTACTTTTCAGAGACCAAGATAACAGTATATTGGGAATCTCCAAATGATTGATAACAGCCAAACAGGGCAGGGCAGTTTGCTGCCTCTCCTACCTGAGCTCTCCGCAGCAGCACAGAGCTTCCTGGGAATTACCTGTGCAGTCCCTCAGGTCACCTTCTGGCCTGAAAGTTTTGGCGTCAGTTCTTGGGCTCATGCTGCTCTGTTTATAAACATGGGTTTTCTTCTGCTGAAAAAAAAGGAGTGATAAGTTGTAACTTGGTCACCAGCTCTTGTGAGATCTGTAGGAAGTATCAGTGCGAGGCGAGGAGGAGCAGTTGGTGTGTAAGCATTGGTGCTTCCCAGATGACTTGCAGGTACCTCACTGCAATTATGTCCCTGAACACTTATGCAGATGAGTAAGTGTATGGACATGAGCTGTCTCATCAGTAGTGGTTATACACCTGAGTCATACCACTGGGTCAGGGACAGAGTTCTCTGGTTATGGTTTGCATTAAAATCCGTGTTTCAGAGATTCTTCAAAAGTCACCCTTTTTCTTCCAACCATTTTAGTTGTTTTCTGAAGTCTTTCTAGTAAACACATTAGCATGGTCTGGATATTTTCTAATTTGTGTATTAGTTGTTAAACACATTTGACTAAGGTTCCACCGATCAGACATCTAGGATCTTACTAACTTCAAGATCCTTCATCTGTTTCCCGTTTCTTATATTTACTTGTCAAGGTGCGGCACAGTGGTTTTTATTAATATGGTCAAAAAAATGCCATCTAGCCTTCAACGTGCTTTCATGTAGTCCAAACTGAGAGCGATCTCTCCGGTGCCATGTTCTCTCTGGGAGGCATTTGCCTGTGTGGGTGTGAAATTGTGCAAACCTGAATGGTAGCATTTCACACAGGTGCGCATGACCAGGTGCAGGGCAGGAGAGAACTCAGCTGGCTGCTATCCGAAAGCTCTTACGCTATGATTTACATCAGGGTTCAAACTTGCCTTTTAAAGCATTCAGTTTTGCACTAGCATGTGCTAAGATCTTTTTGCTCGGCAGGTAAATGCATCTTTAAAAGTTATTATCTCCTCTTTAACTGCCTCTGAGTGCAGCGCAGGAAGCAGTTGTAGGTCAGTGAAACAAATAAGTTGGAAGTGTAACTGGAAGGGGGAATGTTTACAGTACATAGGATTATTCCTATGAGTTTTATGTAGTAGCTAAAGTAATTTTTAACCTTGGGGAAATACTGTTTACAGATACTGAATGGCTTTGTTACTAGGGAATTATTTAATCATGATTGTAAAAATTGTTAGTCTCTGGGCAGAGAAGTCATAATTTCTAGGACTTTAACAAGGATTGTAAATTAAACCTTGATCTTGAAGTAGTATATCATCAGAGTACACTGAAGGAAATCCCATAACAGATGGGCTATAAGATTAATGAGCCCTTCGCAACTTCCTGATGAGTTTGTTATGATTTGTTCATGTGTGCAGGAAGAGATTAAGACAAATAATTCTCGTGCATTCCTTCACTTGAGCTCTTTTGCCTGTATCCCTATGATTTTTTTTTTCTTTCTGAAGGCAAAAAGAACTGTGTTTTACCCATGTTTATATACAGTTGTATTTGCTGAACATTAAGTTGAGGAGTTAAAGGAAAAGGCAACTTCTCCAGACCATCACGGCCGTGGCAGAGAGCCAGGATGCTGCAGGTCAAATACGATATAGTTGCTGCTTGTTTTGACTCCTGCTTGGCTGCAGAGTGTTCTCCAGGTGAGCAAAACTTTCTTCAGGAGCCAAAATACTTTATAGCTCTTGACAGAGGATTTTGTGGGGCAGTATTTTGTGTCTGCATCAGCCGATGCCTACCTGTAGAGATGGACCACAGCTTGCAGAACTGAGAATAAACAGTGTCTCCTTCCACAGGGCAGGAGGAGGATGCAATAAAAATTAGTACTAATCTGTCCATATGATTTCTATTTCCATGCACACAACAACCATCTGTATATGTAGTACAGATCTCTGATATGTGTGAAGGTCTCACTGCACATTAATTGCAAACTGGGCTTCAGTAAAATAAGATCCTTCCCTATTTCTTGGTAAGTTTTACGTTGTTTCTGTAATTATTATTACTGAAATGCAGTTATTATGTTTAGTAGGACTAGCGGACAGAAAGACCCACTGCAGAATGTAAGGTGGGTTTGAAAGCTACTGTAATTTCAGCTTTTCTTTCTTTCCTTTAGCATACACTTTTCCTTTGGCCCTACGAACAGACTCTTCAGAATGCCAGCAGAGTCCCCCGCACCACTTACGCTACCTGAGAGTGCCCTGCAGCCTAAAAGAAAGGCTGTAACAACTAAAAGAAAAGTTGTTGCTATTTGATTTGTCAGGTATTAAATAATCCATGGGTGTGTGATGCTAATAACAGTTGTACTGATCAGGGCAGATGAGAACATCTAGAGCTGACTGTCGTGAAGGGCTGCACACTTACTGCCCTGTTTCAGCATCAGAAGTTGAGCTATTTGGAGTCCTGTTTCCTGCTCCTCCCCAATAAATGGCCTGTCTGGCAACTGTGAGTATCCTTGGAGAACGTAGGCATTTTGCTTGAGAGTGTGTTTGGCTGGAAAGATTTGGTCAAAACATGAGAAGAATCAGTTTACAGTGATTGGAACCAGTAGGGGTCCGTGGGACTGGAGTCCCTGTCTTGGCTTTGAAGTGGGTACAGCAAGATGCGGGTTTGTCTGTCCTTCATGTACCTGGGTGCCTGGTCCTGCTGCAGTAATGGCTCTCTAGAGAGTTCCTTAGTCTGTTTTTCCACAGCTGTGTCTTCAGAGCTGTTGCTTTGATGCTCTTGGAGTTGGGAAGGGCTGTGGGAATGCTGGAGAGGTGTGTGTGAGAGGAGCATGCTTCACTCAGTGCAGTTTGGGTGGGATAGGTTGTGCAAGCATCACCGAATCACTTTCCCCAGCTGTGAGCATCCACTGAGCCAAAAGCTGAACCCAACCCCTCTGCAGGGTACCCAGGCCCTTTGGCTTTGCAGCTTGGTGGGCACATAGGTTTGGGGCATATGGGCAGTGAAGTGTTTTATCCCCTTCAAAGATGTTGGCAGTCACTGCATTCACGTGGGACTGTGGCTGAGGGGGGGCAGAATTCTGTGGCTGGGGAAGAGCAGGAGTCCTGGGAGTGCAGGATAGGGCAGGACAGAGTCCAGGCAATCAGGTGCTGCAGTGACCCAGAGAGAAATGGGCTTAGGGGACTGCAGTGGTGGTCACTTCAAGGTGAATCTGCATGTGAGGGATGATGTACAGGAGTACTGCATCCATCTCTGGGGCCCCCAATAAAAGGTGGTCATGGACCTGCTGGAGTGAGTCCAGAGGAGGCCACAAAGATGCTCAGTGGGCTGGAGCATCTCTGCTAGGAGGACAGGCTGAGAGAGTTGAAGTTTTTCAGCTTGGAGAAGGGAAGGCTCCAGGGAAACATTATAGCACCTTCCAGTACCTAGAGGGGCTGCAAGAGACCTGGAGGGAGACTTTGGACAAGAGCACGGAGTGATAGGACAAATGGTAATGGCTTTAAACTGAACAGGGAGAGATTGGATATAAGGAAGAAGTTTTTTACAATGAGGGTGGTAAAACATTGGCAGAGGTGGCTCAAGTTGTGGATGCTCCATCCCTGGAAGTGTTCAAGGCCAGGCTGGATGGGGCTTGGAGCAACTAGTCTAGTGCAAGGCATCCCCTACCCAAACCTTGTGGGGGGGAAGAAGGTGGTCTTTAAGGTCCCTTCCTACCCAAACCATTCTGTGATTCTATGAAGCCCTTGTTGTGGTTTGCTGGAGTGGGGGCATTGACTTTGATGCCAGGGATACCTGTATATTCCTGCTGCTGGTGTTGCCACTGAATCACCTGCAAGCCCCAGTTAGAGGGAGAAGAGGCAGCCAAGGGCTGATGCCCACATTGCCTTCAGCAGCATTGGTCATGGTCGAAGCTTATGAGAGGGTGTTTGCAGACCTGCACCCCCAGCCCTGAGGTTGCTCTTTTCAGAGAGATTGTGTGTGGAGGAGGAGGGGGCAATGGGGTGACCGCAGCACAAGTGAGCCCAGCACCCCAGGAAGCTCTGTCCCCAGCCCTGTGCCCCACGGCCTCGCCTCACTCAGTTCATGGTTTATATTTAGCTTTTTCCACAGGTCTTTCAGTAAAGTATATTTCACCCAGGCTGTCAGAGGCTTTCTGTTTGGAGTATTTTCTGAGTAATGATTTGGTTTCTGGCCATTTTGAGCTTATTGGCAATAAACCCTGCAGGACGGATTGTCAAGGGGGCCATTTAAGCTATTGAAATGCCATTAGAAAGTCTACTGATTTACAGGGTAATTCAATATGAAAAACATATCCCTTACTGAAGTGAATAAGACTCCCACCCTTTCTTCGCAAACTATCAAAGCTCCTTTGATGTTTTAGGCTGGATTGTAGCTATTGTGCTTTGCTAATGCAATCGGGAAATCGGGGACCTTTTGTGTAACCATGGAGAAAAAGACGAACAGAAGAGTTTCCACATGAAACGAGTTACTGGAAGCTTTTCTAAAGGATTCTGGATCAGCCATTGCACCTTCTTGCCTCCCAGATCTCATGCTATTTAGGCATGCAGTTAACATATGTCATACCGCGCTGCAAACTTAATTTCTTCTTGAGACAGCGAGCAATCTTTGCTCTGATTGTTTGTTTCACCCCTGCATTATTTGTGAGGTGACCCAGGCTAGAGTCCTGGATAACTAACCTGGTGCTGTATCCTGGTGGAGCTCACCAGGTGGTTGCTCCTCTCCCAAGCCATGCCCTTGTGGTGGTACAATATCCCTGGACAGTTGTGAAGGAAAGACTTGCTTTATAATAGTTATATCAAAGATAACTAATGTATGTCTAAAACAAAGCGCATCTTGAAGCGTCCAATTAACGTTGCTAAGCCGCTTAGGGTAAGCCAGACAAACTACTTGAATTTCTACAATGCCAATGATAACTTTTCTATGCTTTGATGTCGTGAGTTGTTCTCATCACTCAGGGAGGTCAATTGCTGAGGAAACCATCCTGCTTTATTTTGGGAGCCAGCACCATGAACAGATGTAAGCCAGGTTTTGTCGTGTTAGAGCAATGCCGTGCAGCAGCAAGCATTTCTCAGCAGTTCTGGTACGCCAGATATTCAGCGTCTGTCCTGGGCCCAAGGTGATGGAAAAAACTGCTTTTTCACTACCCCGACCTTGTGATCTCTTGTGCCCTTGTTGTGCTAGACCAGAGGCATCTAATCAATGGCCAGATCTATGCCACAGCTGCCAGAGCAGTCTGACCGGCTGATGGCCCTGCTCCCTGCTCTGCTCTTTTCCTGGGGCTCCTCCAGTGTGGGACTGGGGGCAGATTTCAGGCAGAAAAGTTGCTCTGGCAACTGCCAGTTTTGGGCTACTGTCTTTCTTTGTGGGACCCACTGCCTCTCCAGAAAGCCTCGTGCTCTCTAGCCCAGCAGTGATCTGTGTCCTTATGGGGGGATGCAGTCCTCAACACGAACGGAGAGAGACAGGGGCTGCCTGTGTCTTGTCTGACAGGTGGATGTCACACCCAGGGTTGTCTCCTCTGAGTGCCACCTTGCAAAGCAGTGAAGCTCAGCCTGGGGAAGATGGCAATCCTGGGCTGCACAGCCTCAGGGTGTTCGGGATGTCAGGTCTGGGATAAGATTTCTGCTTGTCTGCTGGCCCTCCGTGTCACTGGATGGGAATTTCTGGTCCTGCCCTTTGGGTGAGCACAGCTCACAGTGCAGGAAGAGCCAGCTGCTGTGACTGTGCTTACCCAGGAGCTTTGCCAATACAAAAAAATGTTGGCAGGGGAGGAGGGAGGGAGTGGAGTGTGAATCTGTAGATGACATTACATAAGGACTTTTTCTTGGTGTTCACCTGCCCAGTTTTTTAAGTATTGAATTTCATGACTGAGTTGATTGTATTTGCTTCAGTGGTATGGTGGCAGCTCTCCAGACTCCTTCTAGGAGAGTTCTGCTTGCTGTGGAACAGGCAGGAGATGAAATACTGGTGAAGAAAAACAAGTTGAGCAGCTTGGGTAGCTGACTTGAGTTTGTGGGGTGGGAGACAGGTTATTTATTCTATTTTCTTAACCAAAATGAGAATGCTGTTTAGCCATAAGTGGAATTTCTTTTTTATTTTGTGTTTTGGTTTTGGTTGCTTTTTTACTCTTTTATTGCAATACAGATATTTCTGTCAAAAGGAGAAGAGGAGGAAAATACATCCATGCAAGTCACGTTTCTAAACGTGTGACATGACCATGAGTGTCACGTGTCTGCTGTATGTTTAAAAAAAATTTCATAGAACCATTTGCAGTGTGAAATCACTTGACAGATCGGTAGAGCCCTGTAATCTCTCAAATGGAGGCCAGTGAGGGAGAGGATGTGAGAAACAGGCTATGTGGCTATGCTGTCCCAGGACATTACACCTAATAGCAAGAATTACAGTGACAGATTGTCTGACAGTGTGCATCTAGAGGCTGAGGAGAGGTTTGAGGTGGTAGTTCCATATCTAACAGTGAGGTGTTTTTCCTGCCTTTGTCTCGTATGTTCTATGCCAGCCATCCTCTGATGGGGTTTTGACTTGCCAGCTGGTCTCATTTATTCTGCAAGAGCAGCTCACACCTCCCTGCAGCACCTCTGGTTTCTAGCCCTCCGTCTCTCTGGCCTGCTCTGTGGTTTCTGTTTTGCCTTTGCTTCTTTCTTATTTTTTTCTTAGTTTCTTGTCATTAGTCTCCATTTTAGCATAACACTGTCTTTTGTGCTTTTTCTCTTGAGTAAATTTAATTTTACTCTGTCATGTAAGCAAGATGTCACTTTTAAATTATAGTCTTCATATAAATCTCCACCTTCTTTAGTGTCTTAAACCTCTTGTGATAGCAATGGGGTCTTAGTTTGGGAATCCTTTTATTGTTTTTTGGATTGAAAATGTTTGCCATCATTCACAGTTTTATAGATGCTGTAGTAGGTTCAAGCAGGGACCAGTTGTAACTGTGCCGAGCGCTGTGGGTGTGAGTCAGAGAGAGACGTGCACTGTCAGGATGATCATTTAGGGTTGTGTCAGTCTGCTGCAGCTGGCTCCATATGGTTGGGATAGGAAGGAGGGTGACAGTTTTACTGTGACAGTAAAAATCAGCCCACAGCATGGGATGTCTGTGCTCCAGAGTGCTTTCATCTGGCAACATCGTTGCAAATTGATGATGTCTCTGATAGTGTTAGAGCTGGATTGGCGGCATGTGATTTAGTTCCTAGAGGGGTTCTCTCCACCTAGTCTGGTCAGTGTGCTCATCCCTTGCTAAATGTATTCAGTTCTGGGCTTTGTTCCTTCAGAATAATGAAGGTTGTCTAAATCAAGAATGGCTAATGAAAGACGAGCTTATCCTGTTTGAATTCCTACTTTGCACTGCATTCATTTTCCTTGGTAAACAAGGCCATACAGCTTGTAGGCCTTTTCCCCAGGATTGAAGAGCACAGGAAAAATGTAGTTCTAAGTAATGAAATTTGGGAACTGATTTACTGAGTGTTTCCTTCTATCTCATATCCTTTAATTCTTTTAAATTTTAAGTGTTTTATATCTTATCGTTCCCTCATATGTAAACTGGCACTCACATGGTGTTTTCTATACCTCACTTTTTTCTGGCATCAGTTTTTAATAACATCAATGTGAAAGTTGTCTTCTTCCTTTCTTACCTTTTGTAAAAAAAAGTGCCTGTGTCTTCAGTGAGATTTCAGCAGAACAGGAGCCTGGTGCTTGCTTCTGGTGTTGCTTGCAAGATTTACATCAGTGGATTCCCAGTGGCATCAGTGGAGTTAATGCTGCCAGCTTTGCACTGACTAATTGGGAGAAGAACTGGACACGTTTCTTTCCCCCTTCTTGCGTGTTACAGGAGTTTATAATGATGGCTGGGTTGTACATTATTTATTGGGCACAGCGAGTGCCTATGGAGCTCTGAGGAAGAGGAAGGAACTGGCTCCCATGCAATGAGTTCATTAGCTAGGTCATTCACAGACTGAGGCATCTAACATTAATGTGTTCAATGAAAATTTATTCTGTAAGGCAGTTCACTCCTGGGCAATGAAAAAATATAACCATGGGAGTAAAATGTTCCTGTGCAGTCCCAATCCATGGCGGGATTTTTGTCGAAGCTATTCAGTCGGAACACACGTAATACAAAAGCTATAGTGGTGTTGAGTGTGTAGGGTGAGCCTCCATCTCCTAATAGGGCTTGGTGGGAGTGTTGCTGTTGATAATCAGTTTTCAAGTTGGAGCCCCACACCTACCACTTCATTATCTCTTTACTCTGTAACAGCAAAAAGTCCAGCTTTGGGTACTCCCCAAGAATTGCTCACATGACTGGCTTGTGAGGGAGGGCGATGTAGTGGAGATTGTTGGAAATGACCCTGCAATCAGTTTCCTTTCTTAGAAGTTTCTGTCCCTTGTTTCTGCAGGGGGCTCATGATGTGGCAGCTCACAGACCTATGCTAAGAAAAAATGCTGGCTTGTTACATCTTCCTTAGCATAATGGGATATAACTGGGGTCATTTAGTAGCTGCTGTACAAGCAACTAAGCTGTTCTCAGCTTTGAGTGGAGCAGAACTGGGGAGAAACCCAGCTGTGCTAGATCAAACCATCTTCCTCAAAAATTACCCTGTGTTATAATAACCCCATCAGTACTTCATGATGGCAACTAATTTTGACCACATTTTCCAATAATTAGCTTGAGTAACATTTTTGTCAATGAAGATGATGGTTTTCCCCGTTTTCTTGGTTCTAGAAAGGGACATGTTTAGCTTTCCTTTGCAAAACCTTGCTGAATGGTTTTTTTGACATGAACCTAGAGGGTTGTCAAATTCATGGTACTCATCTCCAAGAAAGGAGCGAGTTCAAGAGATGTGCTAGTGAGCCTAGACAGTGGGGTTTTATTCTTTGCCTTTGAGGGACAGAAGTGGTATGATGAGGCAAAAGAAATGAGCAGCAGTGATACAGAAGCAGATCTCGTTTCTTTGTCACTCTCTGGTCTCCAGCTGTACCTGAAGGACAGTGGAATCCCCATGTTTACTGTTAAAATGCAGTCTCTGCAGGCCAAAACTCACTGTATCCACATCCTTAGGGCTTACCATCCTCTTGGAGTGAGAGTGTTGAAATGAAGAACAAACTCTTGGATTCTGGAGTGTCTGGAAGACTCAGGAGAAAAGCATCAAAAATTCAGGCATCCTCACAGGATGTTTTTCAGCCCCTTGTAGGCAAATTATGTTCACGTGCTAGTATGGATGAAACCCTTTTCATTTGGGTTAACGCTTACAAAGTCATCCAGAGGAGGAATGAGTTTTGTCTTTAAACAAGATGGAGCACTTTTTCAGCAGGCTTGTGACTTGTGAGCTCTGGCAGTTTGTACAGGGCAGATCTGGAAGGGCACCCAGCAGGTTTTTGTCCTCCTCAGCCTCATGGGCAGTCGGTGTGCAGCAGGAAAGGCAGAGAGCTTCCTGCTTGTGCCTCTACTTCTCGCCTACCCCATTTCACAGCCGAGCGTGCTAAAAAAGCCATCAGTCAAATGCCAAATGAGTTAATGTGGTGGGCTGTTAGCTGTGGTTTTGGAGTCGTGCGAAAGCAACCGTCCATTCTGCTGCCTTTGCAGAAGAGTGGTGATGGCCGGAAGAAAAGGGGGGGGGGGGAATTTTGGGGGGGGCTAGGGCCAGTAATCTGCTTTTGATCAAAGCTTGATACCAAGATGGCTTTTCACTTTATTTTGTATCTACCAGGGAACTCGGTTAATGATTTATTGGTTTGTAAAATCACAGAATGGGTTGAGTTGGAAGGGACCTTAAAGATCATCTTGTTCCAACCCTCCAGCCACGGGCAGGGACGTCTTCCGCTAGACCAGGTTGCTCAGAGCCCCATCCAACCCGGCCTGGAACACTTCCAGGGATGGGGCTTCCACAGCTTCTCTGGGCAACCTGTGCCAGTTGCCTCACCACCCTTGCAGTAAAGAATTTCTTCTAATATCTAATCTAAACCTTCTGTCCTTAAACCGTAGTCAACCCTGTGCTCTTCCCAGAATTTGCCGATGTTGGGCACATACAAAACCCCACTCTGAGGTTACCTGAGCTCTGCCGAAGGGGCATTGGGAGCTGTGTCTTTTCACTTGTCTGGGGTGGGTGGGGAGTTGCTGCGTGTGGCTGCACCTCTGCAGGAGCACAGGATGTCACTGCTCGTGGTGCAGAGCTGCCGGTGAACACGTGCGTGTTGTGGGACGGTCTTGCTCAGCACTGCCTGTAGCAAGGAGAAACCCCTTTGACTGCTTATGTTCTCTCTGGTTACCTCGGGTAAAACACTTAGAATTAAAAACTGTAGAGCTCCAGACTTTGAGAAGAACCTTAGAATGGAGAATTCAAGTTATCACCAAATCATCGATTGGTTCATTTTTGAATTGCATAATTCTGATCTTGTCAAGAATAAAATGTTAGGGTTTAGGTGGATTTCTTTAAAGAGGGGCAAAGATGAGTCAAGTTGTCACATGTTTTGGCTTATGTGGATGCTATCTCAGAAGGTTTCTGGTGTGTCCTCAGAAGTTTGTCATTTCCCTTTGTCATAGGGAAAGGAGTGTTTGTGATTAGTACGAGGTCACTGGTGTTGTTTCTATATATAAATAAGCTTACTGCGAAGAGACTTGCCTCAGCAATGCATATACAGTACTCGTCGTTTTTAAGCAATGCACTTCTTATTTTAGTAACATTTTTGAAGCCTCTGTTCCTGTTTTGAACATGAGCATTAGGTGAGAAAAGAGTAACTGAGCTTGCTGGTTTTAAACAGCCCTTGGTGCCCGTGTGCTTGGCTCCTCACAGACTGTTCTGAAAACATCTTCCTGACCTCAGAAAAGCTCATCAACATTTTCTCAGTATAAGTCTTGTGGTTCATTTCTGCGTTGACTAAACTGTCTCTTTATGTTAATAGTCCTGGGCATAAGAAATTTTATTTGCAGAGAAATTTGCAGATCTCCCATCCCTGGAAGTGTTCAAGGCCAGTTTGGATGTGGCTTGGAGCAGTCTGCTCTAGTGAAAGGTGTCCCTGCCCGTGGCAGGGGGTAGGAACTGGATGGTCTTTAAAGTCCCTTCCAACCTAAACCATTCTGTGATTCTGTAAAATGTGGGTTTGTTGGGGTTTATTTCAATTACTTCAACTGCACAAAAATACACTTTATCTGTGCCCAGTAATGCTTTTCACTGTCAGCAGTAAGAACAGGACAGGATTTTTCTTTTAAATAATTAAAATTTTTAAAATTCTTTAAAATTATTTTAGCCAGTAAAAGGGTGGTTGCAAAATTCTGCACACCTATAGCATTTATTCTTACTCCATCTCTGACAATATTAAGCAACTGTTTCCACAGGAACAGTGCTCTTTACAATAGACAGTGTTGTGGTTTGCTTCAAAGCCACAACCAGAACATGTAGGTGTTTGAAGAGTACCAGATCTTTCCATCTCTCACTGTGAATTTTCCAGTGGGTCATTGCTTGTTCAGACTTTCAGTATCCGAAACCACCCCACTGCTTCATGTTGCTATCTGTGGTAATGTCCCAGAAGCTTTTCAAACACTGCTGGGCTGTAAGAGGAACCTTTTAGAATCACAAAAAGCTGAAACTCATCGTGTAGCTGTGGTAGGCATCTGGTCAGCAGCTCCAGTTTAGGATCAGTTGTTCAAGGACGGGCTGGACAGGGTTTGGAGTAACCTGGTCTAGTGGAAGGTGTCCCTACCCATGGCAGTGGGATTGGAGCTAGGTGATCTTTAAGGTCCCTTCCAACCCAAAGTATTTATTCTGTGATTTCATCTAACTCTTCCCTTCTGTAATCTTAACCTGGGCTATTCCTATATCATGTATATTAGGAGTTGAACAGCATTGTGTGGTTTATTATCCTTCTTAAGGGACTATGTTTGTAATCGTTCACGGAATGTGTATCGGTTATTAGAGGGACTGTATCTCTTTCATTTATTTCCCCCCAAGGTGGTTGCTGAGAGTCCTGCTCGTACAGAAGACAGGAATTGTTTGACTGGCTTCTCAGCTTTATATTACAAGGCTTGGTAAATCTTAAAGAAGGCAAGTGATTCGATTTTATTTTGAAAGAAGATAAATGTTGTCCAAGGGATTTCTGTTCTCAGCCAGTGAAAGCTCTCTGGCTGAGGTTATAAGACTAAAATTGATGTGACTTTTCCTGGAGTGAATAAAATTTTGCTTTGGGAATTAAGGGAATGTATCCCCCCTCAGCAAAGGCTGTTTGTCAGTGGGAAAAGGAGCATAAGGTCCACATTAGCAGAACCACCCACGTGCTTTTCTCCAGCAGGGTATTTATACTTTAGGTAGTGTACTGGAGTCAAAGCATGTGTGTTTGTATATAAAGCACATGCAGCACTGTGGCACAGATAAAATGGCTTCCATTCACAAAGAAACTAAACATTTATCAAGGAGGGAACAAGACAACAGTTGTCCTAAATATGACAGCTTTGCAAGGGAGCCTGCCCTCTTGGCTTATCTGGGATTGCCATGTGCTGGGACTTGTGGCAATCCTCAGCAAAAAATTTGTTTGAAGAGAAGAACATTTACCTGCAGCTTCGTGGGTGATGTTGAGTTGTGGATGCAAAATGTGGTCAGCACTAGATTATGTTCTCAATTGACGTGTGAGCAAAACCACTCCAACCATACTCTGACCTTTTCCTCTACATACCAATTCTGGGTGTCCTCCACCTCTGTTTTTTTAGTCCAAGGTAAATCTTGGTCACATTGGTTGAGAAGTGCTTCCTCATCTTGAAACCACACTTTGGAATGGGAAAAAGAAGCATTAAAAAGAGGAAACATGCAACAGTGTGCTGCTGGTAGATGCCAGCAAGCTGCCTGTCAGCTTGCAGTTGCACATAAATCCCAGAAGAGCCTCCTCTCCTTTGGCTGGAGGCAGATGGCTGGGTCAGCTGAACAGCACATCCCAGTGACACGGCACCTCGTCACCCATCCGGTGGCTTGGGAAGGCTGGAGGCCTGTTCAGCTCCTTCTGGTCTCAGCCTAATTGCTGGAGTCACAGCTGTGACTTAATGGTCACAAGTGGGTAGTGAGATCATCTTTCTCATGAGGTAGCTGAGGAAAACTGTAATCACAGACTTGATGGGACTAAAAATTGCTTGTCTTGGACAGTCTGTCTTTTATTGCAGTGCTTGGCCTCAAGATTTGAGGACTTTTTTTTTTTCTCCTAATCCTTTCTTGACAAATGAACAAACCAGGTCCTTCCCTATTAAGAACCTCATCTATGCACCCTTTTTTCTAACTGCTGTTTTACGGAAGTATTTTTATTGTAATCTTCCCTCTTGCCCACCAAAAACACCCCAAACCCCAAGCAGAAAAACAAACCCGTAAACAAAAACCACTATAGGAATAGGATATGATCTAACTTGGCAAAGCAGATGTTGGCAATGTCTGGGTGTTGTCAGCTGCAACCTACATTCTTTTTGCTGCGTGAAGACTTCACTGTGGCTCCCAGCACTGGACCTCGTGGGATTAGAGCAGAGTTGTGAGCGGTAACATCTGGACACCAGGAGCAAACATCATACCTTCAGGAATGCTGGGGGAGTGCGTGCCTTGGCACTCCCCTTTTTTTTTTGTGCCTTTGGAAACATCTAATTGGCTGTGCAGCCAGAAACTGCTACTGCTTTTACATGATGTTCTGGGATGTGTGTACCCGGGATATTGAACAATCTCATAAGTGGTTGGCAGAGAATGGAAGAGGGAGTATGTGGGCTAAAGTGCTTTTACCCTTCCTCTTCATCTTTCCCTGTGTCCGAAGCAGGTTCTTTCCTGTGAGATGCCACTCATGTTTGATACTTTGCTTTTCATCCTTCTGTCTCAAATCGTTTGGCAGATCATGTTGGCGGATCATCAACATGGAGTGTAAGAGGGGATGTGGTGGATTGATACTGACTGGCTATAAATGATAGTCCTTAATAGTTTCAGTGTTAAGAAACCCCCACGTGAGGAAGTGGGAGGAGGAAGAAGGAAGTCACTGTGATTATTCCAGATCTGGAAAGAATTATCAGAACATAGGGGCTTAGGTTTTCCCTAAGTTGCAGCTCATGCCAGCATCAAAAGTTGCTGGAATTAATCTCCTTTTTGTATCCTCACTATGGATGAGTAATGCAGTTAAGACTTTAAATGGGAATATCCATGATGGGAGCTGTACTTCTAAAGACTGGCATGCCCCTGGGACGTGTCTTTGAAATCTAAGGTTTTGCCAGAAATATTGCTGAAAACTTGATCTTGTACGTAAATTAATGCACTGTGATGCTGACAGGAGTGGTGGTGGTGTGTGCCCCCCAGTGCACTTAGTGCAAGGCTTTAAAGTCACTGAAAAGACTGACGAGTTCCGGTGCTGTGGAGCAATTGACTCTTCTTGGCCTCTGGACTGCTGTGCTTGACCTCTGCATTTGTTGCTTTTGTGGGTTCTGTGGAGTCTTCCTTGCACTTTTCCCAGGTGTTTTGCAGTTGGCTAGGCCAGGCTTTTGAAGACCCCAGGCCCTGTTTCTAGCTCTGCCTGTGCCATCCCCATGCATTGCTTTCCTTGTCTATGAAATTGGCAGTCTAAAGTTTCCTCAGCACCCCGAGGGGCTTTGCTGTCTTCAGTTGGAAAAGTGGAGATGTGCATGATCTTGTCTGCAGCTCCTTTCATCCATCACATTGTCTTCAGGAGTGATACAGCAACACCGCTGTAGGGATTGGAATACTAGGATGGCAGCCTGCCTGGGAAGCTTCCCTGGATGAAAGCAAGTGCTATGGGCCTCCCTGGCATTTCTACCATCCACATTTTAGGGTTCAGTCCATCCCTAATGTAGTGTTCTAGCAGCTCTGGAAGTCAGGTTGGGAAAGGTGAGTGATGGTCAGGGCACATTCCTCTTGGATCCTCATACACCACACAAACCACTTGCCAACCGAGCGAGTTGTGTAATTGCAAGGCCCTCGACTCAGAAGAGATCCTTTCAACACTTGGTGTCGAGGGGAAGAAGAAGGAAGGGCCCATAAATCAAGCCCTCTGTTGGTTTGCATCTGTACCTCCGTGCTGTGGAACCCCATCTTCCTTCTGTCAAGCTGCAGGCGTTGAGATGTCGATCACATCTCCCTCCAGAATCCTTTTTTTTTAATTTTACTGCACTCGTTAGTAGTCATTAAGCACCATAAATAACTGAACTTTTCCAGCAGATTGCTTTTTGCTATACCACCAGGATTTAACTTTTTAACTGTTGTTAAAAACACAGGATCTGGCTCTTCAAAAGTGAGTGTCTGACAGAAATGGTTGGAGTAGCAGAAAGTTGTGACCTTTCCCCTTTCTACCTGAGGTGTTGAGAAATTTGATGGATTGTATCTGGGGGACTAATGGATTTTAATGGTTTGTGATCTCATCAGCTGTGGCCTGGTTTTAGAAAGAAGAAAGAGCTTTTGGACAAAAATGGAAAAACAGCAGTACGCCAAATGAGTTATATGTAGTAGGAAGATGTTTTAAAAATAGTGACACACCTAATGGAGACTTGAATGAGCATAATTTCTCAGAAGGTTAATATTAGGCAATAAAACCTGTGAATAACAAGAAAATATTTCCCAGCACTGAACACTGGAGAACAACACAAGTATGTAAATGAACAAGGTACTGGGGAGACAACTGCAGAGAGGTTCTTTGCTGAGTATTGCAGCTGGTTTAGGGATCCACAATTCCTTATGTTGGATCCATAAACAGGGTATTGAGGACAGAAATTGTACAAGCTGGTGGATTTCCCTTAAGTTACATAGTGCTTTCCTGCTGTAGCTGTGTGGTGATGATTCTTGGGCAGCCAGCAAGAGTTCCTTGGACGCAGAACCTCAGACCGCATGCAGACTTTGCTGCTGTATGTAAAGTCCTGAATGATTCATAAGTCTGCCTAGGTTAGTTAATAAGGTTAATTAAAACTGCAGGTGAACACTGTGCAGTGGTAGACTTCTCAAGGCTGAGGGAATCATTATTGCTTCTCTGCCCAGTCTTTGTGTGTTTCTCCTTCTGTATTTCTGCCTGTTGCCTGTTCTGTTCCTCTCTGGGCAAACCCCAGGTCTTTGGTGTGCTCTGGCTGGTGTATGGGGTACCTGGGCTCACTGCCTTGTTAGCACTCACCTGCCTTTCCTTCTTGGGGGACACTGCATCAGTGCTAAGCTCAGCTATGTCAGAGGAAGCTCTGCTCACCATCTCGTTGCTGTGGCCCTTGGAGTGTTTCCAAATGGGAAGTGCCACCAACTTGCCTACTTGGCACTAGTCAGTGACTTATTTCTTTATTGCTGTAAATGGCAAAAGTGGCACAGCTTCCTGGGTTTTCTGCCAAGTAGTGTCCAGTTAATGTAGAAGACTGAAAATCTGCTTGTTGATAAACTCCAGAACTTGAAGATAGAAAAGGGCATTTCCTGCACTGTGTACTTGGTAACAACTCTGTCAGCATCATGCCTTTGCAACTCCTGTGTCCAGAGTGCAATAGCTCAAGTAGTGTCCCAGGGCTCCATGGCTGTTTAAAGATTTTTGGTTTGTTGGTAATGACTGATTGTTGAGGTTTATTGATGTGTTGTTACTGTTCATTACATGGAAATAGAAGATTTTTGTTGTTTGTTGGTCAAAGCTCCTAAGTCCCCTGAAGAGCAGAGGCCCTGTCCCACTTTCAGCCTGTTTTGTCTGAAATTGCACACATAGGTGTTTGCAGGCAGATTTCCATACATTGCATATGCAAAGCTGATAGCCTGATACCAGCTACTGAATGTGAGCATGGGTGCATTCGCTGTAATCAAGGGTTCAGACAGCTGAAGTCCTGCATTTGCCATCCTTTAATTTAGTGGTCCTGCATTGATGTCAGTATTTGCCTTTGGGAAATGAATCTGTGATTTTCCTCCCCATCCCTTAAAAAAAAAAAAAAAATAGCTGTGGGAGGAAGGCAAGTGGAGTTCGAGGGAAAATCCAGTGATGGACTGGCAACATGGTGGTATTTGGCATGGTGTTACAAAGATTTATGTTTAATAATTAGTGTTTAATTGTGCGTGGCAGAGCTAAAGCTCTGCTTGTGTGCTCATGTCATGGGGAAAGGCAGCATCCGTCTTGCCCACACAGTTC
Organism: Oxyruncus cristatus; assembly: GCA_013399855.1. NCBI lineage: Eukaryota > Metazoa > Chordata > Aves > Passeriformes > Cotingidae > Oxyruncus > Oxyruncus cristatus. The sequence continues at coordinate 25,634 of VXAY01004850.1, forward strand.
TGGTTTCACACGGACCGTGGCCGTACAGGCTGTGGGAGGGAGCTGGGGAGGCAGATGTGGTGTCATGCCCCTTCTCTGCAGCCAGCTGGGCAGAAGGGGCTGCTCAGGGAGGCTCAGAGCAGCCTTTTCTCTCTGCCTGGCATCTCCCCTGGCTGCCACATACCATTACTAGGGCAGTTTCTGCCCCTGCTTTGCTGTTCGTGGGCAGTTCGCAGAGTCATCCCATGCTTGGCGTGTTCTGTGCCCTCAGAAAATGGACCCTCGCTGGTAGGGTCTGGTCATCCTTCATGCTTTCTTAGCCCATTTACCAGCCTGGTCACTTCTAGCTCCACGCTTTTCTTGAAGTCGTGGATGAAATCCCTCCTCTGTTGCAGATTCCAGTGTGTGCCCAGGACTCTTGAGACTCTCAGCGTCCCCCCATTTTGTTTTGAGTTTCACTTAAATTTCTGAAGGAACGGGTTCTTGCCCAGTGGTGGTACTGCTGGGCTCAATGTTTCTTTTTTTTTCAAGGAACTTCAGTACTGTGGCACTTACAAACAGGCAGTTGGATTCCCTCCCCCTGCCACATAACTCGGGAAAAGAGGTAAAAATCCCTCTGGAGAGTTGTTGTTGTTTTTCTTGAAAAATATAAGGAGAACAAAAACATAATGGTTCCTGAACCGGTTATCTCTGTGTTTCTCCCTTTTTAGCTTTATAACCCTAAATTTTTTCTTCAAATATACTAAAGAGGAGCTGCCTGCAACCATTACTCATAACTCATTCATTGCTTTAGAGGTGGGATTTCTCAGAAGCAATATAAATTGGTGTAACTCCATTAGGAGCAGGCTCTGGCTCATGCTGTTGAAAGTGTTTTTTGAGGATTTGAAACCTTTTTTAATCTGTATTTTATTTATCTGTATTTTATTTGTAACCCTTCAAGAAAGTTTTCTTGGCAGGAATTTTCATAGGATAGACAAATCTTGTTCCTACCTGAGCAAATCTCCCGTTGAGGTGGGAAAACTCTTGGGTGAAACCAGACTAAAATTGATTAAAGAGTCCAGGATTGGCTAAGAGTCATTAGTTATGCATGATTGTTCATGGCTGGTGCACAGCTTATAATTATACAGCTTGACTGAAAACAAAAGTAATATTTTAAGCAGCTGTCCTGAAACAAAAAATTAGAATGACAATATTACAGTAATAGCTGGAATAACTGGTTATAGGAGTTATGAGAGAGACTGACTTTCCACCCATTCCTGAGTTTACCTACAGCCTTTCCCCAGCACTGGGACACCCTGTTCTCCCTCATTGTTTGGTGACTTGGCTTCAAAGTTAAATGTTGTTGGGAGCAGGGAGATGCTGCTGTTTGGCAGCAGCAGATTCAAAGCTTGGGTGGAACAAGAGCTTGGGTTGCTGCCATTCACCAAATGGCATCTCCTTGGGCCTCCCCTGCACAGAGCTTGCCATGGGTTGTGGAGATACTGTTCCTGTCTGCCCTTGGCACTTGCAGTGGGAATTACCGCCCTAAGCACTTACCAACCTTTGCAGGAATGAGAAGATACTTGACACCCTGTTGTTTGGTTTTTGTTTTTTGGAGGTTTTTTTGGACACACTGACTTGAGTCTTTCAAAGTGCATGCTGTGTGCATTTGTAATGCTTTAAACTGTTGGTCTGGAAATGCAAAATCCCCTCTGTACTAGACAGCCCTAAGGATTCTCATAGGTGCTTGACTTGGTAGACAGGTGTCTGTCAGCCTTGAAAAGGACAAGAGGGACTGATTAATTCAGACACCGTGTATTTATCTGAGAAAGTTTCTATTTGACCTGTCCAACAAAGGCATGCTCGGGAGGTGCTACTTTATTAAAACACAGAAGGAGCTGACATTCCATAAGTGTGATCTGTTGGGAGCTTAAACAAGAAAGATTACAAGAAATAACTAGAGGCATGTGAAAAACCAGCTTTAGCCTAACCCAGACTTTCAGCTCTTTCGAGCCTTGGGAATTGCCTCTACAAATGACTGATTACATATGCAGTTCTGTTAATTAAAATTAAAAATTATGTAGGAAGTCAAAAGATATAGCTACTTGTTTAATTAAGCTAATGAAGTCCCCAGGTAGCTTTTATATTTGCTTTATTCACTGCAAGTGTCTAGCCTGTTCTGGTTCTGAAACCACGTCAGCATTGACATGGCTTAGAAAAAAAAGCTGTACTTCGAGGATGCTTATGAATTGTGCCTGTGGGGAAGGAAGGAAGGACGGAGCAGCAATGGGAGAAAGGCTGTTCTAAGCTCCAGGGTAAATGCAGTCGTCTTTTGTGTCTGATCCAAAGACGGTGAAAAGATTCCCACTGATTTTGATGTACTTCAGATCAGGCTTCTCAGACTGGATTGTCTGTTGTGGGGACAGGAGAAATAAAAAAATTTTCTAAACCTGGGTTTGCCGGATTTAATGCCTGTGCCGGATGCAGTGCTGGAAAGGTCTTTTCATCCTGGAAGCCCACCTTGTCTCCATTTTGGAGAGGGAGTGACTCGCAGGCAAGCAGCCGCCCTTTGGAACTGCCTCTTCCCATCCACAGAGCGCCTTTCACGGAGGCACGACGGGCTGTCTCGGAGGCCAACTGACTATACCTGCTCTTCGAGTTCAGTGGATGCTTCAGCTGGGTGTTGATACGTTGCCTGAGAGATTACCCTCCTTCTGAATTTGTTTTCCAAACCTCTTCCATTGGTGAATCACGCATGACCAGTTTTTATTATATGTGTGAAGGCATGTGATTAAGGAGCCCTGTTTTGGTCTCCCTGCATCTGTTCCCTTGTCCACTCCTGAACTAAATTTTTTTTTTTTTTTTGTAACACAGAGAAAGGGAGTTAGTAACACCTGCCCTGTTGTTGGGAACGATGGCAGTACAGCCCTTTTTGGAGAAGGTGTGTGAGGTGGTTGACTGGGGCCCCTCCTTGTGGGAAACCGATCTCTGGCAGCTCCCTTTGAAGTCACGTGGAGCGACACGATCTCGGCAAGTTCAGGCATGGGGCACCGTGTGAGTGGTTGGAGTTAGGAGTGAAGTTCTCCTCAGTTCTTGTTCAGCCTCGCTGCCAAGGGCTTGTGTCTCACAATAGAAATGTAATGAAGCCGTGGCTGAACTCATCATCCTTACCTGCTCGTTTCCAGCTCGCTTGCCAAAATCCTCCAGCACTTGTTTTCTCTTAGGAACGGCTGTGGAGTTCAACAGAAGTTAAAGTGTACGCTTAGCTCTGGGCCAAAATCCTGTGGTGTTCTCACAGGTACAGCTGAGCTCCAACAGTTGATCTTATCCACCGCTGGTGCTATGGACAAACGTGCTGTCATCATTTCCTTGAAGGTGACTAAAGGATTTACTGCACTGATAAGCACACTCTCCTCTCCCAGTGAGCTAAAACCTGGCCAACTTACCTCTAAACCAGCCAGAAAGTCTATGTTTTTCCTCCTGATTTTTCCCTGGGGGACCAGGCTGAGGATGAAAGCACTGGAGAGAGGGGAGGGTGACGATTGTTTACAGTTCTGTGTGCCAGTGGTGTGATGCTGAATACCACCAGTTTAGTTTGATTCGTTCAGAGATCACCTCACAGCATTCACAATATAAGGCACGCATAGAATTTCAGACTTCTCCTTTGTTTCTTCTAATACAGCAGGACTTTCCCTTTGCAGTTTATCTCCTGCTTTGATACTAAACCTTCCAGGCAGAAGTCTGTGACTCCCTAAAAGAAGTTAGCCTGTGCCAGATAGATCTTGGCATTAGGAAACTTTTCTCTGTGTGTATTGCTCTTTGATTATTTTGTCAAATACATATGGTTACATTCCTGTATCACTTATCTCCTGTATTATGGTGTAGGAGTTTCCCCTGAGCATAATATGTGCTGCCTTCAGGCTATGGAGTTTCTCTGAGCCTCTCCAGCTTTCTTTGGGAAAGGAGATCAATATCAGCTGCATTGTTGACCCAAACTGATTTCATGGTCTACTTTGGACTTCACTAATTCTGTCAAGAATAATACTGTGACCTCTGTTTCTCTGTAAAAAATGTAGGTTTTTTTTTTTTTCTGGGGGGGTGTTTTTTAGCCTTTAAGCAGCCATGGTCACTGCTGGGAGGAAAAGAAAGAAAAGGAGTGAGAAGGAAAACTTGGCGTCTGCGTGGTACTTGTGTTACACCCGCAGTGCTGTTGGGAGGCTGGATCCCGAGGGTGTTTGCTGGTGCTGGGAGGTACCAGCATTGCCAGAGCTTTGCCAGCATGCAGTGAGGGCCTGGGCTGCCAGCCAGCCATCCCCAGATAGGGTTATTTCTTCCCTGGCTGGAGGTCCAGTCCTTTGGCATCTGCTTCCTTTTGAAGTGCTCAGTTCTTATTAAGTAACGTCACACTGAGAAGCCCTCTCGGTTTGTGAAAGTGGGTTCTGATAATGGAAGTGCTTTAGAGACTGAAAAGGTCAAAGGAGGGCTTTTATAAGCAGTTCCTTCTTTTAGGGAAGAAGTAGGGTGCCACACTCCTAATCTGGGGGCATCTGTTTTCAAACGGTTACGGGCATATTTCTGTAAGCCCAGTTGTGGCTGCAGTTGCTTGCTGGGTTGGTCAAGCTATCCCGAAGCATGTGCTGTTTCTGTAGCTGCACAACATGTGTGAAGGCCACGATGAAGGTGTGAAGCAGGGGCAGGAACACGAGGGGCTGAGCTGCAGGGGTGGCTGAGGTTAGCCCAGGGCCCGGGCCAAGCAGGCTGCCTGCTGTTCACACCAGCTCAGCGTGGGAACGTTGGTGGGGCTGCACCAGCATCGCAGGTTGTGGTCAGCAAGTGTGAGGAGCTCACAGGTATCAACTACTGCCAGTGCGAGACCCTTCCACGTTGTGTGGCCGTGGCTCAGGGTGTGTGATGGTGAGAGGCCTGTCCTGTCAGGTGGGTGTTGCTGCCTGGGAGCTGCTTGATCATCTGGTCTCGGGCTGGTCCATGGGAGGGCGGTCTGACATTTTCATTTCAATTTTCTGGATCAGAGATTATTTTCTGTTTTGGGCACATTCCAGATATCTGGGAGTCATCTCGGGTGTTTTGTTGGCCACTACTTAGCTGGTCGAATTTCTTCTTTAAAGGAGATCACAGCAGGTCCAAAAGCCAGATTTTACCTGTTGTCTTTGTAAATAATAACTTGTGGTTATTATTTCATCTTATCTTCTGTTGCTGTTGCTGTCAGTTTCTAAGACCAGAGAAACTCTTAAGACTGTCTGGTTGAACCTCGTTTAGGATAAAAATTCCCTATCAGTCCTGCATCCAGTGGGGTGCTGGTGTGCCAAAGTTTCAGCAGCTCCTGGCATGCTGAGGCTTCACTCCTCATTTTGGAGCCTTTCAGCTGTAATTTTTAATTAGATCCTGCTTACATGTGCTGTGGGAAGATCTCGAGTGTAGCTAGATCCTCTTTGCTGAGTGCTCTTGGACTGTGGTGTAATATGAGCACAGTTGCTTAGTTGGTGTAGGGGATTTGACTGGTCTTTAATCTTGGAGTCTGGAGGGGAGATAAATTGTTTTATAACTCTCATAAATCTCCTGCTGTTACTTTCAGAATTATTCTGTTTCTGTTTTGTAAGACTATGCTGCAGGCAGAGGACTATGCTGTGCTGGGGCCGGAGGAATCCCATTTGCAGTGGTGGAGAACAAAGGTGTGCCACAGAGTTTGGACCATTTTTTTTGTCTCTGCCCTGTGCCGAAGGTGGACGATGCTTTTGTTGCATCTCCTGGTCTCAGCCCAGCTGCTTGAGTCTTGACAGGCCTTTGCTTTTAAGACTAAACAAGGAGTGCAGGATCTGCTCTGCATCCCACCAGAGACCATGTGTGTCAGATGGAGGGAGGAAGGATCCTCTTTGTGAGTGTGAGGGCAGGAGTCTGATGTGTCGTGTACAGAGACTGGCAGGAAAATGATAAGCACTGAAGAATGATTTTGGAAACCTAAGTAAGTAAAGGATTTTTCCATAAAATCTGAATTTTTGATATCCCGTAAATCTATTTGGGTGATGGCATATTATAGATATTACATATTTTTGAAAGAACTATTTAATTACAAAGCTGTGCATCTCTCCAGTGAACTGAAATTTAGACAAAACCGATGTCTGATATTACTGGAGTTGAAATTTATTTGGGGAAATGTCTTCAGTATTAATGGAGACAGAGGGCTGTTCAAACACAGCTTCCTAAAGCCAGTGTAATATGCAGCACAAACAAGCACGAAAATTGAGTCAAAGCTAAAAATTGACTTTAAATTTTTCCTGTGAGACTGCTTTTTATGGGTTTTTTTTTTAGTGGAAAATATAGTGCCCATAAAATCAACATTTTGATAGGATTTTCTCAAGCAGTTCTACCTTCCCAGTTTTGTGTTCTGTGGGTTAACACTGGAGAGGAATCAAAGGGTTGAAAGGATACATTGCATGTTATCCCTGAAAAAGGAGGAAGCCTGGGCACATCACCCTTTCTTGCAGGACTGGGAAGTAATTTTCTACTCTGCAGTGTGCTCACCAAGGTGCATTAAATTCTGGGCACTTCTGTGATTAAACTTGGTGCTGCCAACGTGAATTTGCTTCTTTTTCTGCCAGACTAAGGAAAGGTGCTTGTACAAGAACAGAGAAGGTTTAGATAATGATGTTTATTTATTCCCCCAGAGAGCTCTATTTTCAGAATTCCTGTTCAGCACAGGTTATCGATACCCACGAGGTGTGAAGCTCCTCTTTGCTAATTTTAAACTTGCAATTTGTGGAGGGTGTTGGGGAGTGCCTTGTCCTTGTTTTGGTTTTTGAGTGAGATTTCTGTGTGACAGCCAGACTCAAACTTCAGGGATCGTTATCTGGGATTTTAGCTGGTGAATGAAAAAATAAACAGAAGCAAGACCTTTATTAAAAATGTGTATAAAAATGAAAAATCTACTCACCGAAAAATAAGTACTTTCTTTCAAGGACAGGTTGACTGACACTGGGATTGAATCTCTGATCCCTAAAATTATGTTCTGTATCTCTGTCTTTATCTAATTTAGATTAAATGACAGGAAGTCCTTAGGTAACAGCACTAACAGTTTTCTATTTCCTATGGTCTAAGGCCAAAAGGTGATTTATGTAAGAAATCAGCATTTACCTCAGCACTGATGGTATTTTGAGAGACTGAAACAATTTCACTGGGATAATATATAGGGAAATATAGGGAAGAAAGAACCATATAATTCTCAAAACAGATATGCATTGATCTTTTCAGAGAGTTGTGTGCATTCAGTGTTAGTCCTGCTTCATTTATCTGACAAATTGGAATACAGTTAACCATATTTTATTTTTTTAAAATCTCAGTTTCCTCTCGTAAGGCTGAGATTGTGCAGCACTTCTAGGAAAAAGAAGAAATCAAATTAGTTGTTTCTTATGGAGCTGGAAAATTGGGGCCATGAATGCTTTTTTTTTTTTTTTTTAATTAAGGGTGTGCATGAAAATATATACAGGTTTAAATATTATCAAATGTTGGCAAGATCAGTCATGCAAAATCCCGAAAAGGATTTTAGCCTTAAAAAACACGATCTCCTAACATTGTCTTTACTTTTTTTTTCCAGGTGGATTTGGAGCCAGAAGGCAAAGTGTTTGTTGTCATAACTCTTACAGGAAGCTTCACGGAAGGTAAGGGAGTTATTTTGGCTTGTTTCCATTAAGAGCTGGACTCCGGTGTGTATTCCTGCCGTCAGTTACCAAGCAGTGCATAAGGGAATGGAATTCTTTACCAGGCACGTGCTGTGGTGTGCTGGAGATTTCTTGAGCAGTGGGGGAAATCTGGAAGGGGCTGTTGGTAACAGCTCGTGCTTTTTGCGCCCTCTGCCCTGATCTTGGACCTGGGGGGCTGGTTCGTGCTTGATCTGGTGTATTTATCTGAAGTTGTCCTTCAGATTGTTTTTGTCACTCCTGCTTTTCACCTGGGTGCCTCTTGAAGGGCAAACTAAGGAGAAAGAGCATGTTTAAAACATCTGGATGATTTTTATTCCGTAATGGTTCCCATGTACTTCATGAGCATTTCTGCTTCCTGGGTTCACTTTGCACAGGAAACTTAAAAGTTTTTAGTGTGACAGCTGCCCTGAAAAAGTATCTGGGCAGCTTTTTTTTCTGTAACTGCATTTTATATTGTGATATTTTTAATTTCCCTGTTGTTTGTTGTGATACTAATTACGAGCGTGGATGTGAGCTGTGCTGCAGCAACCCAGGAAACCTGGAATGGGGCACAGGAAAAGCTGATTTTCTTCAAACCGTGGTTCTTGTTTTAGCTGCAGCCTCAAACTGCATTTGTTGGGGGGTGTTTTCTGTACAGCAGCCAGGAATTGAGGCAGGATCTGCTGTTACCTGCAGCATGGGGGAGATGGATTTTTAGTGTTCTCTCTGATTCTGCCCCAGAAACTGATTGCTTGGCACAAAGGCTGTGCTGGAGGCTGCTTCAAGAGTTCTGGGGGAGCTCTGCTCTCCTGCCTTGCATCTCCCACGGGTCCCACCTCGTGTTAGTGCCCAGGCCTGTCGCTACCCCCTGCCTTTGTGCTTCAAATGCAGGTTTCAGTATGAGCTTGTGCTTTACTTGGATGCTTTTGGGGTTACAACTGGACTGCTCTTACTCCTGGGGATGCCTGAGAGGGTGTAACTCCTCTTGCAGAAGGTGTGTTAAGAGGGAGATAGGAATAGAAAGCCTGGCTTCAGTTCCTAAAGAAATATATAGTCTTGGAGTGATGGAAAGTATGAGGAATATGACCTTCTGGCACTGCAGTCTGGCAGAGAGGACCAGAATTCCCTTTTCCAGTAAAGTTCCCTTACCAGGTAAAGCTGGACTGGTCACGTAGCATCGCTACAACTTTCAGCTCTCTACCTGTTGAGTAGAAATCCATGTTTTTCTCGGCCTAGGTGTCAGCTCTGTGGTCTGGGAACTGCTCTTGGGTTTATCCACATGTGAAATGTTAACAGAGCACTTACCCTTTCTTTCCCCTCCCTACAACTATGCTTTGACAGGGAGACATGAAGATTACTTTTTCAAGTCCGTTTGCAAGAAGCTTTCTATCTGTAACCACAGAACAGGGTGAGTCCAAAACTGGGCTAAGGCGGCCCGAAGGACTTTTTTGAAGGTCCAGAGGCTCTTAGGGGTTAAAAGGACACTAGAAACTGGCTGTAATTGCCTATTGCAGAACTGATGATGGAAAGAAGGAGGAAAGAGGGGGCTTTTGGTGACCTGCATCCCAGTGTGTATCCACGTGCAAGAGTGTCATGCTTGGCGATCTGAAGCAGGTTTGAGCAGGGGTGGTGGGCTTGAGCATTAATCCAGAGTGTGCTTCAAATCTGTGCTGGTGGCTGAGCTGTGAAGGCTTGTTGCTAACAAGGTCTCAGAGATGAGAGATGGAGAACTCAGATATTTGTACAGCTACTGCTTTCTGAGGGAAATGGGAAATGTTGGAAATTATTTACTTCTCTTTTCTGTGCTGTTATTGAGGATGTATAGACTTACAGAACAGGAAGATCGAAGATGGTCCTTGTTTTTTTTTGTTGACTGCTTGTTCCCATGTATGGTCACATTTAGAGTTTCCAAGAATAGACATAATGCAGGGCAAGCCTGATTGCAGATACTAACTTTTCCCAGTTGTTGGATAAAGGAGGCATCCACAAGGAAGGGGTTTCCTTCTAATAAGCAGTGAGGCCCTGTTCATAACTTCATGTTTTATTCTTTTTTCCTCTCTCTTTTGCTGGAAATGTGGAGGCTCAGAACCGTATTTGAAATTTGAAGTTTTGTGGAAAGAAGTCCAAAAATAGTTCAGAACCCGAAAGTACGAAAAGTGGCTTCCCACTTGTTCCCCTGATCTGCAGGGCAGCCACTATCACATCCTCCCTGCTTGTTATGGCTAATGTGGCAGAGACCTCCTGAAGACTTTCTGTATCTGTGGGCACACAGAGAGCCCAGTGATCAGTGTGCATTAGATCCCACCAGTGTAATACGTGGATTTTCAAGCAATATGATATTTAGGGTATTTAATCATTTCCTCGTGACTTTGAGTGGTTCAGAGTGCATCTCTGGTGTGTTTTCTGCTCTGAAAAGGATTAAGCAATGGTGACATGGTGCTACAAAAAGAAGCCAGATTTTAGCAGGTAAAAAGAGCATCGTGGCAGTGTCCACAGACAGACTCTCCAAGCCACCCACATGGGGGTTTTTTTACAGCTCTTTGCCTCATGGCTTTCAGGAGACAGCAGGATAACATAACAGTCAGTCTGAACTGTGGGGGAGCAGCTTCCTTTGAAAAGCTTCTGAGAGCTCCACTGAGCAAAGGTGGAGGGTCAGTGCCTGCTGCTGGTCCTGACACACCTCATTCATCTCAGAGAGGTTTGATGCCAAACTGGGTGTTTTGTTTACGGAAATAGCCAAATTCACAGGGGCTCAGATGCCACTGTCTAAATTCCAGCAAAGCAAAAGTCCAAAAAGTGGGTAAAGTGAGGGGGGATAAAAAAAGAAAAGAAAAAAAGGCAACCCCCCCCAAAAAAATAACCAAATAAAAAAGACTTGGATGTTAGTTCCACCTGAGACTGCATTATTTTGTTGTCTGAACAAGCTTACCCAAAACAGACAGTCCTGGTGTTGGTCGCTTGGACTACCTTTACATTCAGGGATGGTGGGGTTTTTTTTGTTTGATCAAAAGTTCTTCTGACCAAAATCTAAATTTGGTTCTGTTCACCTACAGCAGGGATGGGGGAGAAGGGTGTCACTCCTGTGAGGGGTACAGTGTGTCCGACAGGCATTCATGTGCTGTCAAGATAAAGGCAGTATAGAAAACACACAGCTGGAAAGAGGTTAGTTCTTTGTAGATTCCCATATGGCTCTTCTGTCCATCACTGTTATCACCCTGCTGTGTTGAGGCAGGGAAATCTTCCTGTTTCACATGTTAAAAATACGTGTAGCTTTTCAGGAAGAGAAAGGAACGGAGCAATAGGAAGCGAGGGAGATCTAGTGAAATTACCCCTGCCTGTCTTTATTTTCCCTGCTGGATGTATTTGTTGCTGTGCTAAGCTGTACCTGATTATATTAACTCCCCTCATTCAGCTGACATTTCCTGTGTAAAGCAACCAGTGCAAAATTAAAATGAAAATCTCCTTACCCTGGGAGGAGATTACCTCTCACAGAAATCGCAGAATATTCTGAGTAGGAAGGGACCCACAAGGATCATCAAAGGCCAGCTCCTGAACTCTCCGAGCATGCCCCATCTCTGCCAGCTGTGCTGGGTCGTGGTGGCCTGGCATCTGTCTGGGGTGGAGGGAAGCACACTCTTCCCCAGCCATCTCCCTCACTAACTCAAGAGCTGTTTCAGTCTAGTGCTGTTTCATAGAGAAGGTGAGGACTGACCTTCTGCCTTGCAGACTTCAGGCATGGCTTAGGGATTGATTTCCCACCCCTCCTCAAATGAATTTATTTACTCTCTTCTGGGTTTTCTTTATTTCACCCTGCCTGATAATAGGGTTTTTTTTCAAGCCACCAAAAATGATTTCTTTTAAAATTTCCTTATTCTTTTTACTCTAGATATAAATATGATTTTTTCCCCAAGGGTGTTTTTAGCATTTCTCTCCTCTCTGCGTCTCTGTTTGTGTCTCCTTGACCCTGCTCTCTTAAAAGTAATGGATGTGCCTGCTCTGAGAGGTCTGTTTTTATGGTGGATGTGCCCCATCCAGGGATGTGAGAGATGTTGTCAGCTGGGGAGCTGGGGATGGGAGTGGGGTGCAGTGTGTGTAACAGGACCACGCCAAGCTGTAGCTGCCAGAAGTCAGTTCAGCTCTGCCCAGCCCTGGGGACTGCAGGAGGTGGGGTTTAGCTGAACCCATAGCGCCCTTCTTCCCTCCCTCCGCGTGTGCACCAGGATCTTTGAGGTAATCCACCAGATCTCAACTCTTGTAGGCCTCCTTTAAAAAAAATCTGCTTTATTTCTCTCTAAAACATGTAGTGCTGTATATGGTGTAGAGTTCCCTAATGTTTTTCCTCTTCTCCTAACCTCGATCATAACCATTTCCAGGCGGGCAGCTTCCAAGTAGGGCAAACTTCCTCATCACTCCTGGGAGCATCCTGGCACGGAGGCACATTGACTGAGGGCCTTCATGGTTCTCCAGCACCTCTGTGCTCTCCCAGGTGTCATTGAGGTCCCCCTGGCTCTGGCTGAAGGTTGTGTCTCTGTGAGGAGACTCTGGGGCTTGTGTTGCTTATGGGAAGTGGCTGATGCTGCTGGGGTGCCCCAACGGGTGACATGAATTCAGCCCCTTTTCTCCACTGCTTGTCGATTTTTGCCACTGAATACTGGTTTCAGCTGTGAAAAGGCAAATCATGCATTACATTCTTCTTGATCAGGAGGTGATGGACTTCAATAAAAAGCCTTGCAGTGACTGAGTGAACTATTGCTGTTGTTGGTGCTTCTGGACACCTGTGAGAAGCTGGGAGAGATAATCAAGAGCAGGTGATGGTGTGTGGGTGTTTGGCTGCAGCAAGGTCAGACTGGACACTGAGAGGCCCCAGGTGTGTGCCTGGAGGATGGTATGAACCTCTCTTCCTGCAACACTCGGAACACCAAGTCCCTTCGCAGCTTTGCCTGCAAGGTGTGTTGCTGTGTCCTCAGTCTGCCGCCTCTCTTGCTATTTACTCTATTTAATTTTGAGCAGAGCTAATTAAATTAATACAAATTAAGTATTTGACTGAATTAATGAATGAAGCGAGCCCTGTAGAAAATAAAGTGCTTCTATTTTAGTGCTTTGAACTCTTGCAATTTGCCTTTTTTAACTTTTTTTTTTTTTTTTTACATTGTCACTCAAAGTGATAATTCTGCTTGAAGTTCACTTTTAATTTCATTGTTAGGTAAGTAATGGTTGTTTCTTTTCTTTCAGTGTCATGAAAGACAAAGACAAATTTGAGTTCTGGGCAAGAAATAGAACAATGAGAATATTGAAAAGCCAAGTGACTTGGTAGAGCAGATACAGTATGCATTACTAAATAGTTAATGTTGGTAGGGCTTGCAGCTGCAAGGAATCATAGAATCATGGGCTTGGATTGGAAGGGGCCTTGAAGATCACCTGGTTCCAACCCTTCCAAGGGGGAAGCTTAAAACTGCTAACATACAGGTAAATTAAGAGGCCATGAAATGCTTCTTTATTTTACAACTGGCACATCATGTGTTTGGGATAGTTTGTTCTCAAACACAAATACTTGGTCTTTTGCTGTTATTTTCCTTGGAATACATTTTTCTAACACAGAGTGGATTTTATTTTAAGAAATAACATTTCCTCAGATGCATGCCAGTAAAAATCTGCAGCCTTAAAGTCTGAAGTGGTATATAGGTGTTGTGCTAACAAGATCTTTGCTCTACACTATAATGTAGCTCCTCAGTCCCATAAAACTTCTATTGCCAGATATGTTATCAGGTTCTTGCACAAGAGGGAGAAAAAAAGATGTTACCAGTCCTCTGTTAACTACACTAATGACTGTTTTCAGCCTGTTTTTTTGTAGTTAAGGGAGTAATTATTGGAAACTAGGAATCAGGAATGAAAAATGTCCTGTTCTCGTCTCCTGACTAGTTGGGATATTGTTCTGTTTTGGTTTACTAGCTCGAGCAGAGTTTTAAGACATGTAGTAGACACCGTCTAGAGAACCTCCTGATCTTTATAGGCAGTATCAGTACAGAATAGGATAAAGAAAGTTTTTGCTGTCTTTGGTTCCCAGTCGGAGAACATGGAAGTCTTTAATGTCTAGCTCAAAGTCTTATGTGGCAGAGATCAGCAGGAGACATGTTTTTCTATACCCTTGCATTTTTTTTCCAGTGCCTACACTTTTTTGAGTGCTTTACACTTGTCCCATGTGTGCATGCTGCAGGCAAGGGATTTCCAGATGCAGTCCCTGTTGTTTCAACTCTGCATTTCCAAGTGGAAATAGGTCAGAATGATGTCAGTGTCTCCACGGGGGAGAAAGTATACCGTAAATGTACCCTGGAGAAGACTGAGCCCTTGCAGAGACCAGGAACGTAATCAACAGATGCTGTGCATGTCTGTGTGGCAGGCAGGTGAACATCAGTGGATCCCCAGCCTTGATGGAAGATCAGTCAGGTTAAAAAGTAAAAGGTTTCCACAGGCTGATCTTGAAGTCCTGAGCAGGCATTTCTCTCCTGGAGGTCACACTGCAAACCTGCACCCCAACGGGAGCAAGAGCAGCTCTTTGTCCTGAAGCCTCCATGAGCTTTTTTTCTTTTTCAAAGAGAAACCTTCAAAATGTACATATTGCATTTCACATGTAAATACTGCAGAGAGAACCCAAGTGTTTTTGCACCCTGACACTCTGATATCTCACATATGCCTCTCCTCCATTAAAAAAAGAATAAATATGTCAAGTATGGTAAATTCTGAATTTTCACAGGAAAAAAAGATTTCAATAGGAAAGCAAACAAAGCTGTTTATTCCTGATTGCTGGAAGATCCAGGCCCTGGGAAATGAAGTGGTTTGCTTGGTGTTTATGAAGGGGCTCTGATGCAGAGCCAGGAGGTGAACGGCACCCCAGCCTGCTGCATATCCACAGGACCACCTTTACTTCTTGGAAAACAGTCCATCTGAGCAGCACAGCTATTGCAGTATGTCTAATGCTGAGAGGGTTTTGTCAGTACTTCATGACTTGCCAGGATCTGCAAACATGCAACAAGCAGCGATATCAGGGTTAACTCCACTTCCTCAGTGGGCTGTGTTTTGTCTGGGCTCTGAAACCTAGAGATAAATATGCAAGCTTGCAATCTGCCCTGGGATTTCAGTGTTCCTGGCTGTAATGAGGAACAGAGATTTTTTGCTTTATTTAAATGTGATTCCTGGAAGAGGTGATCGTAGTTCCCAGAGGAGCTTTAATCTATCTCCTTGGCCTTGGAGGGCGGGGCTGTGCTGGAGCCGGTGTTTGTGCTGCAGAATGGTGAATGTGAGATGGAAGGAGACAAACTTGAAGCTATGGGAGGTCAGTCCTGTGATCCTGTGGCCAGGGATGACGGCAGCAGCTCTGATTGCTGCACCCTGTGCTGGGGGATGCTGTTTCATGGCCACCTCCCTCTGGACCCCTTGCGGTCAAGGGCATCTGGATGATGCTCTGGACTGGGATAAAGGGAGTTGTTCCATACACTAGCGCACCTCATGGCTGTGCCTGAATTTCTCCAGACCACAGTTTGTGAGGTACCTGAGTGATGAAACAGGCAAATGGCTGTCCAGAAACCCCAGGAGTTTACCTAGGGTCACTCTGTAGATCTGTACCAGAAACTGGAGAAAAATACCAACAAAACCACAGTGGTGTGTATATATATATATGTACACGCACACACACACACACACACACACACACACACATATATATATATATATAACCTCACCTTCACCATCTATCAAATTAGGCTGTATCCCATTTAATATCCAAGTTTGTCAACTCTGGCTGCTAGAGGAGACTCCTAACTTAGATGGCACCACCACAGTCAAGGATTTTCCTTGTGTCTGTGTGTCTGGCAGCACAGCCCAGTCTGTCAAGCGCCTGTAAGTCCCTGTCACCTGGTAGTAACAAGATGCTGTTGTGCCACAGTATTTAATTCCCTCAATTTACCTGGAAGCTCTTCAGGCATTGTTAGTGCTTGTGGGGAGAGCCAAGGTTCCCTCTGGCTGTGCAGACATGAGGAGGACCAGCAGCATCAGTCTGCTGCGTGTTGGGGATGTTGTGTCAGTTGAGTCCTGCACCTCACTGGAGGTGGGCAGGATCTCTCAAATAGCCAAGCAGAACAGGGTCTTCAGCCTTAGGTGAGCTGGCACGGAGGTGTGGGAAGCAGAATTCCTCTTCCAGTGGTGCTTTTGGGGGTGAATACTCGCACTTGCAATTTATACACCCCTGTTTTAGGTTGTTCCTGAGCATACCCAGCATAAAATAATGAGTTTCCTGCTCTTCAATGCCAGATGTTTTTGTTTCCTGGAGTGCTTCAGCAGCAATGATTCTGTTGTTTTCCAGAATGAGATGCTGAGTTAAAATAGAGCTTTGAATGAAGAGATCCTGATGTTGTTTTGCCAGGGTGACCTCAAGCTTGGTGTCTCAGTTTAATGAGACAGAAGTGTTTTGCTAAGGAGGATGAGTTATGAGGAAGACCAAAACTCCTCTCTCTAAGCAATTGTAAAGAGGCTCCAACTGAGAAAGTGTGGAGAAAGGAAAAATAACAGCCCTTTATTAAAGGATATATGTGTATTGGCAGAACAACAAAAGAACACAAAACAAAACCCCAACCGAACAATAACCCTATACCCCAAAATCCCCTTCAACAAAAGTAAACAGTTCAGTTTGTGCTTTTTGGTGCAATTCTAACCACAGTCAGCAGGGGGCGCTGTTGGATCTCTGGGGGTGCAGAGCCTGCAGTGCTCGGGGGTGGCCGACAGGGGGCGCTGTTGGGCTCTGGCAGTCACCACGTGGGGCCCTGGGTGTGCTGGGGGAGCCGAAATGGAGCCCTTCCCTCCCCCTCACCGGGAAGGGGA
>VXAY01004850.1:42322-116024 GCA_013399855.1 Oxyruncus cristatus
AAAAAAAAAAACAAACCAGCCAGGCTGAGAGCAAAGCAGCCTCCCAGCTTTTCCAATGCACACCTTCCCTCCTTCCCCCATCTCCGGGAGAGGGGGAAAAAAAAAACAAACAAAGAAAAGAGTCTCTTGGCCCCTCCCCAGGCCACTAGGCTGGAATGTCAATCTACTGGCCAGTTCTTTTGTTTTAGTCAAATACCCAAGGCAAACCCAGCCTGCCCATTCGAACGTCCCCACACACAGTGGGGCAGGGGGAAGGGAAAATTCCGTGTTTAGTTTTTTAGAACAAGTGAACCCATGACACTTGGCAGAGGTGAGAGTGGGAGGGACGAAGGCTTCTGCCATTCCCCGTCTGCCTTCTGCGCTCTTTGGGAAAAATCTGCTCATTCCTGATCTGGGAAAAACTGCATGACATCAGCATGGCTTTGAGTGCTGTGGATACCACCTGCACTCAGCAGGTTCCCACCTCACTGACTGCTCCTCCTGGCAATGCCGACTGCTGGTTTATGGGAATGAGGCAGTTTCATAACTGAGGGTAAATCTGTCTGTCTGAAGAGGATGCTCTTGAGTGTCCCTTCGGCTGCCTTGAGTGAGGCCAGTTCTGCACCAGCTGGCTGGACTGGGAAACTGAGCAAAGCTGGAGCAGGGCTGTGGGTTGGTTTGGGGCCAGATCTATCTATTCCTTGAGCTCAGCACTGGCCCAGGGTGCTGTGGTGAGGCAGGAGGGGGAGCCCCAGCGGTGGTGCAGAGGAGGGAGGAGGGCAAGATGTCTGGCTGAGAGGGTATCCTGCTCTCCATGCCCCATCTGCTGGGACACGGGGCAAGGACAGCGAATGGTGGAAACACTGAGAAGAGCTGATGGGAGAAGAAATAGAGACAAAAGGGGCAGGAACAAGGCCAGAGAAAAGGAATATTAGGAGAGATAGAAGGAAGTAGGAGACAGGTCTGGGGAGTGGCAATGGGTGGGTATGGCAGGAATTGTAAGGAAGAAGCAGCTTAAAGAAACTCAAAAAGTTAAAGAAGGTGAGAGGAGGAAAATACAGATGGATTGTAGAGGAGCTGCAGGGGACAAGGAAAGGTTGCAGCAGCAGCATAGCTGTGACCATCAGAGCCTGTTTCTTGCTAGAATCTGGAACAGTTTCTAATCCCAGAATCTCAGCTCTTTTCTGCCGTCTAGCTGTCAGACTTGTTGAGAAAGTGTGTCTGTCTGTCACTGTAGTGGCACAGCAGCACACAGTCCTTTCCCAGGAAGTGTGTGTTCCCTGTTAGTGCTCTCCTCTCTCCCAGAGCTGTATGAGACCACAGCCATGCTGGTGAGCTGGGACTGTGGAGGGGAAAGGCTGCTCCAGCTCCACAAGATGAATTTGCTTCCAATGATAGTTTTCTTTGTTTGTAAAATGTAGATAATTGCCTTAAAACCAGAAACCTTTTCATTTGAAGGATTTTTACTAGAAAATGAAACTCGCAGAAGTCAGGGAATTCTTAATTTTTGTGTGTAAAATCTATCTTTCCTATATGTTCACAATACAGTCTTGCAGATCACACTTGCAGGTCAGCAAGGACAAAGGCAGAAAGATGTTTCTTCTCCAGCCTGCCCAGATCAGAGTACTGAGGTGGTGGGTGAGGAATCTGGGGCCTCAGTCTGGTCTTACGCGTTTTTACCTGCATCGTCTCTGTTCTGCATTTCACTTGTGAATGAGAGGTAGAGTGGGAAAAACAAGTCCTTCGGGGAAGGACTCCATTGTTGCATCTCAAAGGGCTGATGACAACTTGCACATGAGGGCCATTGCACATCTTGGCCATAGGGCACCCTGTGTCCCATGTGTTGGGACAGATCTGGCTGGAAAATGACTGTGTGGAAGGGAGTGCTGGAAGGAAGGCAAGGTGCTATATGGGGGGAGAAAACCTTAAAACTGTGTAAGGGCTGTTGTAACCATCAAACTGCAGGCTGACTGTCATCTCCTGTCATTTGAACTTAAGCAAATGCCCTCCCTGTGTTCCTTCCCCACTGAGGTACTGAGAAGAAAGATGAAGAGGTGCAGACTTAAGATGTCTCTCACAAGCTGTTGGAGAAAGTGACTGTCTTCCTGCTCACCCACCTCTGCTTGTTTGTTTATTGAGAGGGGTGAGATGGGAGAGCCGGGGGGGGAGGCAGGGTATGTACTTATTGCTGCTGCTCGTAGACCTGAGTGGCTGGAGAGCAGCCAGGCAGAAAGGGACCTGCGAGTTTGGATTGACAGGAAGCTGAACATGACCAGCAATGTGCTCAGGTGGCCAAGAAGGCCAATGGCATCCTGGCCTGGATCAGGAACAGTGTGGCCAGCAGGGACAGGGAAGTGATTCTGCCCCTGTACTCGGCGCTGGTGAGGCCACACCTGGAGTGCTGTGTCCAGTTCTGGGCCCCTCAGTTCAGGAGGGATATTGAGATGGTGGAGCAGGTGCAGAGAAGAGCAACCAGGCTGGTGAAGGGACTTGAGCACAAGTCCTATGAGGAGAGGCTGAGGGAGCTGGGGTTGTTCAGCCTGGAGAAGAGAAGGCTCAGGGGAGACCTCATCACTCTCTACAACTACCTGAGGGGAGGTTGTAGCCAGGTGGGGGTTGGTCTCTTCTCCCAGGCAACCAGCAGTAGGACAAGAGGGCACGGCCTTAAGCTGTGCCAGGGGAGGTTTGGGTTGGATATTAGGAAGAAATTCTTTACAGAGAGGGTAATCAGCCATTGGAATGGGCTGCCCAGGGAAGTGGTGGATTCTCTGTCCCTGGAGGTTTTCAAGATGAGGCTGGATGTGGCACTTAGTGCCATAGTCCAGTAACTGCGGTGGTGTTGGATCAAGGGTTGGACTTGATGATCTCAGAGGTCCTTTCCAACCCGTGTGATTCTGTGAAAGGGCCACCCATTTGTGAGAATGAAAGTGGCTGCTGGCACTGGTAGCAATTATGGAGGTGTTGAAACTGGTGGAGTCCTTCCCTTTCTCAACATATTCAGGTCAACAGAGCTGGTGAAGAGTCTGGAGCACAAGTCTGATGAGGAGTGGTTGAGGGAGCTGTGGGTGTTTAGTCTGCAGTAAAGGAGTCTCAGGGATATCATCACTCTCTACAACTCCCTGAAAGGAAGGTGTAGCAAAGTGGGGGTCTGCCTATTCTCCCAGGCAACCAGTGACAGGACAAGAGGAAATGGCCTCAAGCTGTGCCAGGAGAGGTTCAGGTTGGATATCAGGAAGAATTTCTTCACTGAAAGGATGATTAATGCTGGAACAGGATGCCCAGGGAGGTGGGGAGTCACTGTCCCTGGAAGTGTTCAAGAAACGACTGGACATGTCACTTAGTGCCATGGTTTAGTTGGCATGGTGGTGTTTGATCACAGCTTGGACTTGATGACCTTGGGGATCTTTTCCAACCATATTGATTCTGTGATTCTATGATCCTAAGCCAAGGCAAGCAGCACCCTCTCCATGTGGCACCCAGCATTCTCAAAGCTGTATTTGTTTGAATTCGGGACATCTGCTTTTGAAATCTCAGAAACATATCTCAGAAATGGAGGAGTATGTATTGCAGGTGAAAACCCTGTTGGGGAGGACATGGGGAGGAGGGATAGATCAGGTCTGGCTGTGGTAGCTGCTGGGAAGCTGTTGAGGACAGCTGTGTTTCCTGAACATGCAACTCCCCTGGCCTTCAGCCCTTGGGAAATCCGTCTGGGAAGTCATAATAATCTGCTGGCACTAGGAGGGGTGCAGCGTGTGTCAGAGCAGTCAAGGTCTGTGCCATCTGCAGAAGTGTTTTAGGAGGGACTGTGCAGTGAAGCCAAGTGCGATCGCCAGCCTGAGCACTCGAGCGCCGAGTATTTCCTTGCTGCATTGCCAAGGTGGGGACTGTGTTGATGAGAAGAGGTGCTGCCTTTTGGCAGGTCTCTTCCTGGTAGCGATGAGCTTGGGATACAAGAGGCTGAATTTATTTCTTTTGACAGATGCTTTGCTGCGGCAGTGTCTTACTCAGCCCATGGTGTGTGGGAATCGGCGTGGGAGAGCGACATGGTAAACAACCTGCTTTTTAAGGCTGTTGCAATTAGAGAACTCGTTAGCAGGCTGCTAATGGAAATCTCAAAAGTGCCCGGGATCGGCTGTGTAATCACAGAGCTGAGTATGAGGCCGGACCGCTTGGGCTGGGTTCTGTGCAGCTGTGGGGTGACCAGTCCACCAGGTGAATCCAGGTGTTGCAGGGTGGTGATTCAGGTGTTGGTCATCCTCCCAGGTGAGCCCAAGGCCAACTGCACCTCCAGGGTCTGGGGAAAAGCTGAGACATTGCACGACAGCAGTCGGAGGCCCTGACAGGGGAAAAAATGGGAGTGTTTAACTTATTAAAGTTAATTAGCTCTCCCAGTTAATTTATTCCTGACTACATTCCAGTTGTGCTTTGGGTTACAGTTTGCTTTCCCATGGAGAGGTGCAGTGCCCCTGGTGAGGAAGGTATGAGCTTTCATCCTAGGGGTGGCTGTGTCGAGGAACGTGGTTGCTGTTTGTGGAAATGCTGCAAAACTTTGGGTCCCTCTGGGCACAAGCTGCTCAATACTCCCATTTCAACTTGCCTTCTGTTCATCCTGGTTTCTTTGTGTGTTTTGTCTCGTGTTACGTAAAGAGTATTTTCCTGCTCCTCCTTCTTTGAGACAGATGTTAAGCCTGTGTCTCTAGAAAATTGCAGTGCCTGAACAAAAAGGTGGGAATTTTAAGCAGATTTAGTTGCGTGTAAGACCTTGAGGGGAGACTCTTGTTTTACTACTACCAAAGTGGCCAACTTTAATTCCGAAGCTGGCCGCATGGCCCAAAAGAAGGATGTCCCCAGAGCATCCACTTAAAAATAGCTTTCAACTGCACCTGGTTAAAAATAGGTTTAACTTGGATCTCGTGCTTCCTTGTGTGGGCAGGGCCTCCTAATAGCGTGTTGTGATACCTACTGGGGAACCACCTACGAGCATGTGAGTTGCTGATGGTTGCAACAGGCCAGAGCCCCGAGGCACTGGGAGCAGGGAAGGGTTCAGGATCTCCCTGCTCTTTGCCCATCCTGGCAATTCTGCTTTTCTCAAGGATTTTGCACAAGTGATGGGAGCTTTGACTTATAAATGCTGTCACGCTCTGTTGCTGCTACTTTTGACAGCGTAGTTTGAAATCTTCTAAATCTTATGGCACAGAGGGTTTCTGGTGCATGAATTAATCATGGAAAAGATCAAAGTTGTTCTGTTAGTTTTCTTTTCCTGTTTTTAATGAATAATGTATTTAAATGGTTTCCTTCCCTGGTAAATCACATCTCAACATTTTTCTCGAGTGTAATGGGAGGTGGGAAGGACTAATAGGAGGTTTTACAATGGAAATTCACTTGCCTAGGCACAAGGAAATAACAATGATTGTGATGTGAGGAGAGGAGGGAGAGGAATCAGTTTGTTAAGGCTCTGATGAGCAATGCAGTAAGAAGGATGAGGTACTAGTATTATTTGCACATCTTAAGGTAAGGAGGAGAATTGTACCTATCTTATGATAAAATTGAGACTGCAAGCAGATGTGTTTTGCAGATCTTGTAATAAAATTGAGACTGCCTTTAGCTGCGGAGGGGAGATGGTTATTGCAGCCTGTTTCTCACTGTTTGTGCATGTCAACTTAAAATTTGAATCATAGGGCTTTTCTGTGGTTGGGGGGGATTTTTTGTTTGGTTGGTTGGTTGGTTTTGGTGTTGTTTTTTTGTTTGTTTGTTTTTGGTCTTACCCACATTAATGTGACAGGAGTGGGTTACGGAGTAGTTGAAATGCTGGTAGTTCTGAGATGGTGGGGAGGGGACTCCATCGTGAGGGGGCAACAGTAGGGTGGGGGTCACTTTGTTTTTGCTGGGAAGCTGTGTTCGGCTACAGTCAGAGGGAAGCAGTTGCCTGTTATCTCACTGGATACGACTGGACTAATTTACCTTGCTTTTTCAAACTGCATGGGTATTATGTCTCCTACTCAGTATGGGACAGATACGAGGTGACTTTTCAGTCACAGTGTGAGCACAGGGCTCTCATGGGCTCAGTTCGGTGCTCAGATTTCTCTTGTCTCCCTGAAATCCCTCTTCTAATTTTTAAATAAAATCCTTCTCTTCTGGAATCTCCTCTCTGTGCAAGCTGAGACAGTTCTCTGCTGTTGTCACCCCAGTCTGGTGTCTCTGGCAAACAGAAGTATCCTGAAGTTGCCATCTCCAAATGAATGCAAAAACTTGCAGAGATGGAATGGTAAAATTGAGCTCAGGTAAAAAACCTTCCTTGCTCTTGACAGAGAGACAAGCACTGGGTCAAAAATGGGGCTGTCCCCTTCCTTCTCTCAGTGTGGTGTGCCTGTACAGAGAATGAAGAGGGAAGTTCAGGGAAGTGGCTGTTGCCTTCAAGCACACCCTCCTTGTCATCCAGCAGCATTTATGCAGCCTGTGGCCTGGAAAGCACAAATGGGGCTGGCGTGAAGTGATCTCTTGAGAACCTGGGGCATGGGGTTGCTCATGTCTGCTGAAATCTCTTGTTACCCATTCTATCCCATTTGCTCAGTTCCTGCTTACTCACTACAGAAACGAATGGAAAGGCTTTTCCATTCATGTTTTTCAGCCTTGCACGACACCGTGCAGTGCCTTGTTCAGAGCTGTCAACATCCACAAGCAGACGTCTAAAAACAATTTTTCCCAGAAAAAGACTTGTATAGTATTTTGTTTTGAGCTGCTCTGCACACGTCTGAAAACCTGTGTGGCAATTGTGATTAAAACTCTACGCAAAATAACCTGTATGGTGTTCATAATGGGTTGGTGGACTCGAAGTGGCAGCAGAATACTTGTTTTCACTTTCTCGAGCTGCCTTCTTCATGCTCTCTCATGTTCCCAGAGCGCATGCAAACAGATAAAAAGCTCCTTCAGCCCCAGCACTGGGCTCAACCCTCTGCCTTGCAGCCCTCTCCCCTCCTGCATATGTGGGCAGCTCCCAGCATCCACATACTGGCCACTACAGCTCTGCAGTGCTGTCCTGCTCTCCCTGGAACTTCTCTACCCAACTGCAAGAGACTGAAGAAAACTGAGCCCTCCCCAGCCCCCCAAAAGGTGCTGAATCCCAGTCCCATGCTGGTGAGGAGAAGGTTGGGTTAGCACTGATGGATGGAGCAGAGCTGTACCTGGTAGGCCTGGGAAACACAGAGACATGTCCTGTCAGGTTTACTGTCTCACCTACTGGTGCCACCAGAGCTTTGGCGTCGTTGTGTAATTCTAGACATAAGCCTGTGATGGGATTTTGTATCAATAGCTGAGCACTGTCATGCTCGCCACTGTTGTTGTGTGAACTTTGTTGGTCCTGTTCTCACTGCTGCTGCCGCACTGAAACATCACCCTTCAGCCTCAGTCCTCAAAAATGCTGCTAATCACTTAGAGCTGCATTTATGTCCTAGATCTGGCAAGAAAACAAGGAAGATGGATCTGCCTTACTTCAGCATTTGGATGAGAAACAGAGACCTTGCCTCCAGCGCACAGTTCTGTGTGATCCAATGCAGGCATGATTACATGGTTGCATTTCCAAGACTGATGATAAAGCTGTTTCATACTCATGAGTGGGGAAAGCTCTAATATTTTGGTTTCAGAGCATCATTGTTCCTTATTACTCTTTCAGACGGTATTGACAGGTTGGCATCTTAAAAAGATGAGCTGCCTATTAATGTGTCTTTTCTGTGAAGTCCTAGAAGACAACATAGTGCTGCATGCACTAGCTGTCGCTTTCTCTGGTCTGGATATAAAACTTTATCCAGTTTCAGAGGGCAAAATGGCAGCTGGATTAAACATAAATCCCGGTGTGTGTTTGATGTGCCACACATTTGCTTTGCAAGGAGCCTCTCCTGGGATTGGAACCAATATGGTTTTGTACACATACTGGCAAAAGCAGCAGAAGGAGAAGAGCTCTGACAGATATGAAATAGGAGAGAAACCCTCTGTGGTTAACTCTTTGTGGATGTGGCTGTTTCCCACTGTCTGATTCAAGTTACTTTTGAGGGAACTGAAGAAAAAGCTTGGTAATAGGAAGGGCAAGGCTTTTACTCTGCAGCACTAATAATAAGGGAAACTAGTCAGCCGTGGAAATACCACTTTGGGTTGTAGCCTTTAAGTCCTGTTCCCTTTTCAGAGTCAGGCTGTTGGATTCTTCTTCAATGCTGTGTTGTGTGTATGACGTTTTAATTAGCAAGGCTTCCCACGGTTTTGACCATCCACAGGATCATGGTGATAAAACTCCTGGTTAAAAGATACCAAACCTTAATAAGGGATTATTGTCATAACATACATGTTTTCCAGCCTTGAAAATAAACATCTGGGTTTAGCCTCAGTTTACATTCAGTAGGTGTGAGGAAGCCCACTGTTGGGTAAATATTGAGAGAACACCTACATAGTGATGGCTGGAGGGGGCGGGGGTGTGAATTCATTTACTTGATCTGGCTTATGTATTCATCTCCTGAAACACCCATTACATCTCACCATTAGGGCTTGGGCTAGATGAACATTTAGCATGATCTGAGATTGTTGTGTTGTCTTGCAAGAGATGAGGGGTCTCTCAATCCACTATCTTGCTTTTTTACAGTGCAGTAAGGTCAGTGGTTGGTCTCTGCTCTGTGGTTGCATATCCCTCAGTGCAAGGGGAGCTTGCTTGCAGTGCTCCCAGGGGAGCACAGGATAACATGTATACTGTTCCTGGTGCTAATAAAAAAAAAGCTTAATTAAATTTTAATCTACTAGCATTATTGCTTCAAGGCTTTTTACATTACTTTTTTTTTTTTTTTAATATCCTTATTTCTGTCAAAGAAAAGTCCCACTGATGCATACAGGAGTGTAACACTAGATATTGTCATGTGTCAGGAGGTTCCTGGGTGACCTTTGCCGTGCCAGCGTTACAGCAGCGGTCGATGGCACGACAGTGAGATTGATTTCCAATAGATGGGACCTGACAGGCTTTAACTACTTGAGGCAAATAGTTACACACACACACATACACCCCACTTCACCCCGCAGCTCTTCCTCTATTTTTACTGCTGTAGTTATTGCCACCGCTGTAAGGATTTGCCTGAAATAACCCCCTGGAATACCAAACAGGAGGGAGAGAAATGGGGGGACCTCTGGTTGGGAAGAGCAGGATCAGGTAAACTCAGGGGACAGGTGGGGTGGTATTAGAGGCTGCAGGGTGGGTGAGGATGTGCTAGTGCTTGCACATGTCCTCAGACGACTCGGTGGGTTATTTATTCTCCTCTCTCGCTGTCTGTATAATTTCCACTGCCATAAACATGTGCTCAGTATGAGTGGAGAGGAGGAAAGAGGAAGAGGCTTTTTAGTATTGAACTTTGTAGCTACTTTTGCAGATTACCAGGCACAGGATATCCCTCATAGCTACAGTTGTCCAAATTTAATCACAGATGTGAACACTCCCTTCACTGAGCAATTACTTGTCTACTTTTATAGTAGTATTTGGACATTTGAACCATTCATGGTGGTTGCTGCTTTACCAGAGATTAGAGGCTTTTAAAAGTCTGGGTCCCTTTAAGTGGTCTAGAACAGCTTTGTGTTGTAAAATGCTCTCTGTGTACAGAAGGAAAATATATATCCTATAGGGAAGTGGCCAGAATGCAAAACATGAGCGGGAAAAATGTCTCTGATGGCTTTGTATTCTCTGACACCAAAGGTGAGAGGCACAAGGGGCTGCTGCATTGGCCAGCCTGTCACAGAACCAGAGTGGTTTGGGTTAGAAGTGACCTTAAAGATCATCTTATTCCAACCCCCAGCCGTGGGCAGAGACACCTTCCACTAGACCAGGTTACTCCAAGCCCCATCCAACCTGGCCTTGAACACTTCCTGGGATGGTGCTTCCACAGCTGCTCTGGGCAACCTGTGCCAGTTGCCTCAGCACCCTCACAATAAAGAATTTCTTCCTAATATGCCATCTAAACCTACTCTCTTTCAGTTTGAAGCCATTCCCCCCTTATCCTGTCACTCCGTGCCCTTGTAAACAATCCCTCTTCGTATTTCTTGTAGGCTCCCTTCAGGTGCTGAAAGGCTGCAATAAGGTCACCCCAGAGCCTCTTCTCCAGGCTGAACAATACAAATTCTCTCAGCCTTTTCACTAGCAGACCTCAGTGCTGTGTTGATGGATGGTTTCTGCAGCCTCTCCCTCAGCAGTGCTGGGACCTGTTTAACAGATGGGATTGATGGGTGTGAGCTGAGGAACTGCCTTCCTGGTGACTGGAGAGGGTGGTGGTTGGGAGGAAGGAGGTTTTGGTAGCGATATGTTACACCATTTCAAAATCTCTTACACCTTGTTGGAGGGCTGAACCTTCCCCCTCCACTGTGTGGTGTGTGGGATGCATGAGTGCCCAAGCCCTCAGAGAGAGGGATTCATTCTGTGGGATGTGGTTGTATATGTAGATCCACTAAATCACAGGGTGAGTGGTCTCCTGAAGCTACATCTGGGCCTGAGATATGGCTGAGGTTGTGCTGGGCTCTCCCTCCCCTTTTCACTTGAGCCAGAACCAGGAAATGGGAAGAGTAGTGCCCAAAAGAGTTGGTTGCATATGAAAAGTAATCCAGGCCTTGCTCTCTGTCACTCTCCTGCTTAGTAACACTTAGGTTTGTTATAATGTAATGTGAAGTGAACATAATCACGGGTGAGGATCGCCTGGACAATGTGCAGCACCTGGACAAAGTTAGCAGGGTAACACAGCCATGTAGCGTAAGAAAATGTGAAATTCAGGTAATGTTTGAAGTATGAGTTATGCTTTTAATAAAGAAAAAAAACCCAGCGTGTAGCGTGTGCTTTAATGAGAAATGGGTCAGTAAGACAGAACCTGTTGTCTTGTGTCAGATGTTGGTGGCTGGAGAACAGCAGGTGGAGGCCAAGTGCAGCTCAGAGGAGAAGGCTCTGGGCTGGCCATGGATGTGATCCACCAGTACAGGCAGCATGGAGACTTCTGCTGCCCATGAAAACACAAGTGACTGTCAATTTTCATGAGCTGTTCCAAAGTTGCAGTGTGTCTGAAGCCAGGCAAACCACGGGGATGCACAGCAGTGGCTTTGCAGGCCATGTCCAAGTGTCCCCTGTTCTTGGTGCAGAGGATTGATTTTCTCTTGGCTGTGTGTGGGCTTTGCTGCATGGGAGAGCAGGGAGGTGATCACCCCATGCTGGTCCTTGATGGGAACCGTAACAAACACAGAAACTGCATGAGCTAAATTGGGAACACATTCTCTTAAACTCTGCTAAATCTGAGTGCGGGAACTTAAAGGGCATCAGCTGTTGGGCTTCTAATGGAGCAGCTGGTATGAAGCAAGCTGGTACCTGGGTTTCTTCTTTAGGTGATTTATTTACCTGCTCACCACAGACTCACAGACTCTGTGCTTCCCTTTCCATGCCTCAGAAGTTGTCCTGTACATGCTAAACACCAGTACAGGATACTTATCCAGGAAAACAAAAAAAAAAAAGCTGCTTGCTTTAACCTAGATCAAAGACGTGTTCTCTTGAATTTGAAGTTGGGCAAATTCTGTAATACTATAGGGAATATTTTTATTGTTATTATTTTTTTTTAATTCTCGCGTGAAGTTGCAGGAGGCTCTGGCTCAGCGAAGCAACTGGCTCTTGATCTCCCTTTTGGGGAATAGGGATGGTCTAGCTGTCCTTTTGAAGTTCTTCTCAGGCGTGTTTCCTATGGTATGTAACGAGGCTGTTGAATTTGTGCAATAATTGAGCGTTTGAAAGGAATATTAAACCTCTGCAAATCAGCTCTTGCTTCCGGAGAGCAAAATGACGTCTCGTGTGTGGGAAAGAGGCAGATTATCTCCCAGCTGCAGAGTTCCTCCTTCTTGCTGTCATGTGTTTCTGGTTGCCCACTTGCAGAGGCAGGATGCTGAACTCGGTGGATCAATGTTCTGACTCAATCTGGCAATTCCTGTGGTCCCCTGAATCCTGTTGACCTCAGTGGGAATTAAACATGTGCTTAAGCAGTTCCCTAGAAAGGCAGGCTCTTCTGCGCCAGTCCCTGCCCAACTGCTTGGAGCGGAGAGCAGGTCTTTGTTAAGTGCTTGGATTACCCTTCCCACATCCTTTTTTTTGCATGTATGTTTTAATGGGAAAAACCTAATTTATAGCATGTGCTTCCGTTTTAAAAATAAATCCAAGCTGTCCTAAAGTCAGGCTGTGCTCCATGTCGCCGTTATGCCATCATGTAGGGGGTTTCCATTAGTGCCTGTGGAGGGGACGAACCCACGAAGGGCTGGGAGAACGCAGCAGAAAAAAGCTCCTTGAGCTTTATGGCTGGCTTTGCTTCTAAACCTGTGTGGCAAGAGCACAGAGAGGAATACAGCGTGTGGCTCACAGCCCCTTGAAGTGGCTGCGTTCAGTACTGACAGGATGGTTTCCCTTATCTGCGCTCCTACAAAGAGGGCTGGGAAATATGCCTGTGATGTGGGACTCCTACATTTCAAGCCTTGATCAGGTTGACAGCTTTTCCTCTACTTTTCCCCGCTGGCAGTTAATCAACAAAGTTAGTTGAAAGCAGGGAATTGCTCTGCCCCCTTTTTGTGGGTAGATAAGAGGGATGGTGACAGCTGTGTTTGGGGACTGCTGCCCATCCACTGCTCCGGGATGATCTGATGTGTGGCAAGTTTGCAGACTGCCTCTCCCTTCCTGTGTCATTATATCCATGCAGAGGGTTTGGCAAGGGCTGGGTTTTGTCTTGCATCCCGTCCAGGCTCAAAGCAGGAGTCCTGAGTACCTACACTGATGCACAGTCACCTCCAGCAGACTCTGGTGTGTGTCCCCAGAATGCCCTTGTTTTCAGGGCCTTTACTTTGCAAAGCAACTGACTCGAAAACCGCAAAATGGGTTTCTTTCCTCTGAGGCAGGTGTGCCCCAGATGAGGCTTTGATCTGGGAAGCTCAGCCGAGCCTGACCTGGTCTGTGTGAGGGTCCCAGAGACCAGCTGGCTGGGATGTGCGTGTCAGATGGCTGCTGCCAAATGGGAATGGCTTTCTTGATCTAGAGCTCAGTTCTGCTTTTTGAGAGTCACTTGTTTTGTGTAAATTGAGCTTTGCTAGGAAATTGTTATATGGCTCAACTAAACCCAGTAAGAAATTAAATTATACTGTTAGATAATTAAATTGTGATATTAAATTGTGCCAGAGGAGTTCTAGTCAGAACATTAGGAAGCCTTTCTTTACCAAGAGGTTGGTCAGACACTGGAACAGGCTTACTAGAAAGGTGGTCAGTGCCCCCAGCCTGTCAGTTTTTAAGAGGCATTTGAACAATGCTCTTAAAATATTCATTTTTGTTCTGTCCTGAAGTAGTCAGGCAGCTGGACTAGATGATTGTTGTGTTCCCTTACAACTGAAATAGTCTGTTCTTTTCTAAAATTAAAATAAATTTGGGGACAATTGAGATTTGAATGTCAGCAGTTCCTGGCTCCCTGCTTTCCAGAACTGTAAAATATTACCTAACCTTTGGAAAATGGGCACTTTAAAGAAAGCTGAGTGTCAACAACTAACAATCACTGAAAAAGTAGCCTAGATTTTTATATAATACAGGAAGCAAAAATACTGAAAATGGTGATAACAGAAATGTAGCCTGAGCATACCAAAGGTATAACACTGTTCACCAAGCAAGGCACTGCTTTGGCTCAGTAGGTGGAGTGCTGGTCATTTGGTTACATGTAGTCATGTTTTCAGGATTTATTGCCCAAAAAGCTGTGAGTTATAACAACTCATTAGCGTTAAGCTTCCATTCTGTTTACAGCTTGTGAATTAATAGGTTAGTGATATGTCTCAATGTAGGGGGTTGGTGAGAGGAAGGTAGGAAAAGGCAGTTATTTCTACGTGAAAAACGTAACTTTGAGCTGAAGGGTCCTTCGCAATTAACTTCTGTACCTGTCCCATATGTCATCCCTGTTCTGGACCATGGTCCCAGAACTTCTAAACCAGAGATGCAGTTATGGCTTTTTTAAAAGGCATTTTATCATAGAACCACAGAATGGTCTGGGTTGGAAGGAACCCTAAAGATCATCCAGTTCCAACCCCCTGCTGTGGGCAGCAACACCTTCCGCTAGACCAGGTTGCTCCAAGCCCTGTCCAACCTGGCTTTGGAACACCCCCAGGGATGGGGCATCCACAGCTTCTTTGGGCAACCTGTGCTAGTGCCTCACCACCCTCACAGTCATTACTTTCTTCAAAATATCCAACCTAAACCTACTGTCTTTCAGTTTAAATCCATTCCCCCTTATCCTATCACTCCATGCCCTTGTAAAAAGTCCCTCTCCAGCTCTCCTGTAGCCCCTTTAGGCACTGAAAGGGGCTCTAATGTCTTCCCAGAGTCTCCTCCTCTCCAAGCTGAACAATCCCGGCTCTCTCAGCCTGTCTCCATAGCTCCAACCCTTGCATCATCTCTGTGGCTTCCTCTGGACTTGCTTCAGCTGTTCCGTGTTCTCCTTATGCTGGCGGCCCGAGTTGCACACCACAGCAAAACCAGGAGTAGTAACTGTGTGTGATGATGTTAATTTTTTGTTGCCTTTTTTTTTTTCCACTTCCCACCCCCTGCACAGGGACTCTCCAGAGGGATCGGATTTTTAAGAACCTCACTCGGAAGCGCCAGCGGGCGATGCGAAGGCGAGTGCACCAGGTGAACGGGCACAAGTTCATGGCCACCTACCTGCGGCAGCCAACCTACTGCTCACACTGCAGGGAGTTCATCTGGTAAGGACGGCTCAAAGGTGGTGTTCTGAAGCCTCCCATCCCTGGGGACCAACATGCCACCCCCCCATCCTGAACCAGTCACCCGGCACTTTACCGAGGGACACCGGTGTGACGCCCCTTGGCCATCAGGTTTAGCAGGGCACGTTTGTGCTGCAGACCGGAGTCTACTGCAGAGAGGCCAGGGGGGGATGTGTATCTTGGATGCTGGAAACAGACTGGGGTGGTGTGGGGATGAGGCAGCATTCCTGCCTTGTAACCACACACGTTATTTCAAGGAGGAAAAAAGTAACTGAGGCAACCCGAAGGAAGACCCCAGATATTAACTGGAGTGGAGCCTTGAGGTTACACTGGGGAAAAAAAACGGTTGCTTGAAATTTTAGAGAAAACTCCTGAGAACAGAAAAGCCATCAGACATGTGAGGTGTGGGGTGATGCATGTAGGGGAGTAGGCAGAGCAGGGAGAAAAAGGTAGATACGTCTCAAAAGAACATGGAGTGGGAGAGATAATAACAGAGTGTGGGCTGCTGGGATCTGTCTAATATGTGCAGTGTGTGTTGTGATGAATTGAGGTGTTTGAGAAATTAGAGTGAGGGGGAATAAGGGGAATACAAGCATGTTGACAGCCTGCCCTGTCAGCCATGGCTTGTGCAGTGCTTTCCTGTGCTCTCACACCCCTGTGCTGGCTTTCACCATTACTGCTGGGCCGTTTTGCCTTGGGATCTGATCATTTGGCATCCTCTTGCATTTTGCCTCTCTCTTCTGTAAACAACCTGCAAGATGACTGTCTTTCTGACGCTAAATTATGTTCACGTTTTGTTTTGCACAGGGGCGTGTTTGGGAAGCAGGGATACCAGTGCCAAGGTAAGGTGCTCCACTCCTGCAGTGTTTGTGTGTGTAGGATGTGCTGTTTCGGGAGCACTTTCCCATGCTGCTGGGACATCCTGCAGTTACAAGTTTCTCTGAAGTCGCCCCTTCTCTTCCTCCCCAGCCAGCCAAAACTGTGCTTTTGAGCATCTGTTAGGCTTGCATGCTTGCAGGAGTGACCTCTGACATTCCTGCAAACGCCTGGGAGTCTGGTTGCTGTGTTTCATCCTGTGGAGATTGCCTGAGTTGCTGACTATGTGCAGCACCCAACTAGGCTTGAGGCACCCAGGGTCCCTTCAGGACAGTGTTCAGCGGGTATTGTGACGCAAAGTGCCCCACTGGAGTGGCCACCCTCTTCCTTTCTCTCCCTGTGAAGTTCAAATGAAGTAAAATTAGGGATTTTTTGACTTCAAAGGGCAGCTTTGTGGGCTGGCACAGCACTTCTGTCTGAATGCATGGTTTGGCTGAATGGCTGTATAGATGTATGTGGTGCTTGTTTGCATTTAATTATTGTTCTGCCTTTCCCTATTTTTGCTTTTTCCTCTCCCTTTTCCCTAGAATTACCTGCTTCACAGGTGTGTGGTCATTGATTATAGCCCTTCTAATGCAGCCTGTTTCTCGTGCAATATAACAGGGCGTTGGTGTCCTCTTATGAAAGGAAGCTGCATGTAAACAAAATGGATATACTGCATAAAATATCCAGGTAGAAGAGAATGTTATTGGTAGCCCTTCAGACAGAATAGTGTGAGACCCTGAAAAATATCTGCCATTCGCTGTTGCCACTACAAAAATCTTATGCAGGCAGAGGTTACGGGCCTTAGTGGTGTCTGCAGCACACGCTGGGTTATGGAATGAACAAATCCAAGTTCATTCCAGCCAAGCCATCTTCAGACTTGGAGAGAGCCCAGCTCAGGTTTAGGGCTGATTAGCCCTCTTGATGGGGACTAACTGGCCTGGGCACTGGCCCATTCTGCTGCAGTTATCCAGCTGCCTGGACCCAAGCGTTGGCGCTGAGCCTCAGCGACAAACTAACCTGGGCAGGATGCACTTGGATGTCCAGCCTAAGAGGCTGAGATGCTGCCACTGAGACGCAGGGATGACTTTAGTTATCTAAGACCTGTGTGCTCCAAGACAGGTTTTGTATGTTGTGTGAAACACTCTTCACTGGATAATTATTTCAACAGCATTTTTTTTAGTTCATTTGAGAAATTACACTGTGGTTTCTGTGTGCATCACCCATATTTTCTATGGGCAGCTTTTTCTAGGCTTTATGAATGATCCAATGCAGAATTTCCTTTTCAGTGGGTTAAAGATACGTCTCCAGATCTGTTAGGAGATTTTGGTAATTGCAAGGCACCGATTATTCAGCTATTTTTCCCATCTTTACTGTGTGCTGTTGATACAGCTGAGCCTTAAAGAACCCAGCTGGTGGGTTGATGTGTTCTGAGTCTTTCAAGAGCTCTTTTCAGCATGCCTCTTTTATTTCCTAGTATGCACCTGTGTTGTACACAAGCGCTGCCACCACCTAATTGTTACAGCTTGCACGTGCCAAAACAATACTAACAAGACCGATCTCAAGGTAAAGTCATGCTGGTTATTTTGGGTCATCATGCTTCGTCTGGGGTTGTCAGGGTTGCTGGGGTTGCCCTATAACAGAATTTACTCTATGTTATCATTATTCATGGATTTAAAAGTGGGAAAGAGTGTTAGTGACATGCAAATGCCAAGCAATGTCATCCAGTTGTTCTTATGTCGATGCCAGTAACTGTTTGGACTAGCACGTGGTTTAGGAAGTTAGGGTGTCTTCACTGGAAGACATCAAGGAATAGCAAATCCACTGTTTTCCTTGATAATTTTTCATGCCTGATTAACTGTGGTGCAATCCAAAATTTGGTGCCTGTTTCTTGATGTGGGTTTCTCTGGCCAACCACCAGTCTTTGTTATGCCTCTTTTTTCTTTTCTGGTAACCTGAAGTGCCCATTTAGTTGTTGCTCCACACCTTTGGTCTGTATGTTGTAACAAAGAACCCTTGCATAACTTGTGTTTCTGAAGGTTTTCTTTCTTGCTGGTTTTGGCTGCATTTGATGGGAGTAACATCCCCACCTAAAACTGCCCTGTGCATTGCGTGTCTCATTTCTGTAACTGGAAATTGTTTAATAACTGTTTGAGGAAAAATCAAGTAAAATTTATTTATTCATGAGGCAGCTCAGTGTTTTGTGCCATACAGTTGCCTTTGTTTCTTATTCCTTGCCTCCAAACTGCTGAGCTGAACTTCTGAAGACAAGCCAGATCAAAATGAGTTAAAATGCCTAAGGGTAAAGTGCAAGTTAAATAGTGAGTGTCCTCGCCCCTCTCTCAGGATTATGAGGGGCTTATAACACATTTAAGCTACTTTAAAAGAAGCCAAAGGTGAGGAGGCACTGTTCACTTTAAACTTGTTGTTCCAGTCACACCCCTGACATTTCTTTATGGAGTTGTGGGTTCTTCCTCAGGCTTCCAGGATCTGAATGTTCAGAAACAAAGTGAAAAGTGATGAGTTTGCTAAATGGGGGCTGGTTTCTTCAGGCGATGGAACATTTAAAAAGGTGTCTTTGACATCTGAATGATTTATAGTTGAAAAAGAACAAGGTTAAAAAGGGGATGAGAGCAAGTGATAAAATGAAGTGTGTGGCTGAAAGGAAAGCCTGTTAATAACAAGGAGTGTGAGAAGAGGATTGAGAATTTTAGGAGGAGCTGCAAAAGCTGTTCTATATTAAATTTAATAAAATCAACAGTTTGACCTAAAGTTACATTTTTGCACATAGTATGCAAGTCAGCAATTTGAAAACCATGTGATTACAAACTACTGTTGCTCACACTGCAGTGGGATTGGCTTGTGATGAGGTAATCCACACTTCTAATTCTAACTTGGCTTTAAGAATTTAAGGTCTAGACAGCCCTAATTTTAAAATCTGCTTTGCCAGGTGGTCCAGCCAAGGAGAGCAGGGCTGGCTCTCAGCAGGTGAGGCTGGTCATTCAGTGTTCACTTGCAGTAAACCTCAGTGAGGTCATGGATCAGGGCATTTTCTGACTAGGATTTCCTTCGTTTTGCACTGAAATGCCTGTATGTACATGAGCATCAGCTTATATATATGTATTTGAGTTTTAAACCTGTGCTTCTCTTCTGGTGCCTCAGGTGACCGAACAGAGGTTTGGAATCAACATTCCTCATAAATTCAGCGTCCACAACTACAAAGTCCCAACGTTCTGTGACCACTGCGGGTCCTTGCTCTGGGGAATCATGCGACAGGGTCTACAGTGTAAAAGTGAGCAGCTCCTCACTGTTGCCTTTTCACAAAATACATTTATTTTTAGACTCCTGATGCACTGTGTGGGCTTGATTTGTGCAAGAAATTGAAGAGAAAGCTGAGCAATGAATATTCATCTTTGTAAGAGTTAAAAACCCCTCTGATCTACTTTTCAGTCTCGGGCTGCTAGAAGAACTCTACTTTGCACTCTAAGCACAGCTTTGTTAACTTGAATTTTTAAAAATATTCTGCTTCCTCCATTCATATTTTCCCTTTACCTGAAGGTTTTTCCTCAGCTAATGAGATAGGGCAATGAAAGGGCATCCGAGGGGAAAAAGAGGTCCTTGCTTTAGGCTACCATGTCTGTTAATTGATAACAAAGCATGTCCTGGTGTCATGCTTTTGTTTCAGTGATCCAGACTGTAAAATCCTAACAGTCTCCATTTGCCTTCATCTCCCACAAGAGGGTGTGTGTGTGCCCATGAGTTAGAGCAAGAATGATTTTTGCTTCCCACTGAACACTGTCTTTCAAATTAGATACCTGGAAATGGAGGCGATGTTTGTTGCAAATTCTGTGACATTATAAATACTAATTGTACCTACAGGCATAGCTGCAATGGTAGTTATGTACCTCAAAAATACATGCTTATGAATAGCTTCAGGCAATGTGGCATCTTACTTGGAGACTTTGGTGTCTATTCCTGATTTTCAGGATTTTATTCTCTTATGAGAGTCCTAATTTTGCTACTACTTAGATCAGTGACAAAAATCCCTCTAGTTTAAAGATACAGGGTAGGTCCAGATTAGTATATTTCCTGAAGCAGAACTGCTAAACTATCTCTCGGCAGTAAATCCCTCCAAGTTATTTAAATTGTTCCTTTGCTTTTACTTTCCATCCCTCCCATCACCCGCGTCAGTCTGTAAAATGAACGTCCACATCCGATGCCAGGCAAACGTTGCTCCAAACTGTGGAGTGAACTCAGCAGAGCTTGCTAAAACCTTGGCATGCATGGGTCTGCAACCAGGAAGCATTTCCCCAAATTCGGTGAGTCTTTTTCTTTTACCTTTTTCCTCCTCTGTTTTAAACATTTACAGCTGAGTCTGTGTGTGGGTGCAGAGACTTCGGTCAGGACAGATGGTGTTGGGTGGTGGAATGCAGGGGTAGGTTGTTACTGACTGTGGCTTGTGGCAAATGCTTCACCTGGAAAATGGATGTCTGATATCCAGGTTTACCCTGGTGCAGCCTTTAATCTATAGGTGTTGCTTTGCTGTGTGTTTATGTTTCACAGCGCTGTGACTCCATTCACTCTTTTGTCTGTTTGTTGTGAATGAGAGGAGAATAAGGCCCCTGAATGATTAGTGGTCAATACAATTCATGCCATACATTTTTTTCACTTTCACTGCAAGCACAAATGCTCTGTCTGCATGTGTGGCTTGTGACAGAGCAAAACAAGAGCTCAGCAAGAGGCCTAGTTCACTTCCCAGCTTCATCTCTGTTTTTCTGAGTGTTCTTGGGGAAACCATTTCACTCTTCACTCCAGTTTCTCTGGCTAAAAATCTATGGTCCCCATCAACACAATATCTTTGGAGAAACCTGGTCTAATGGAAGATATCCCTGCCCATGGCTGAGAGCTTGGAATTAGATGATCCTTAAGGTCCCTTCCAACCCAAACCATTCTGTGATTCTGTGATCTCTGCTCTTAGCTATCTGAGACAGGGTCCCTGTGAGATTGTTGCCAGGGTTGGGATGTATCTGTACAGGTTTTATCTGTGTAACTTCTGCTTGTCAGCACTTAAGGCATCCTAAAAATCCAGCTGTTATATATCTGATCTGTTCATAGAGTTTAAAACACATTGTAAGAACTTAAGTGAAAATGCTGGTAATGGAAATCAGAGCTGTCATTTGATAACAGGTCAGTTTTCATCATGTTTCCTTTGTGAGCAAGATGGAAAAGTGAGTTTGCTTGAGACCACCAGTAACCCATAATAAAACCTTGGTCTATTTATATTTACTTGACCGAAAAAGAAAATATTCAAACCCAAAACGTAATTCCCAGACATGGTAAATCTTGTCATACAGTTAGTCAGCTACATTGATCAACCACATCATGCTGTATCAGCCTAGCATGCTCTGTAGGCTGTGCTGCCCCTTTGGATTTCAGTTGGTTCATAGCAGACTGTCTTTTCTTCACTCTTCCTCCTGTAGCAGTTCAGGGGGACAGTTACCCTGGGAGTTATCGGGAAGCACAAGTACCACACTCCCCTCTCAGTTCTTCAGAAATCGGCACTTGTTAACATTTGTTGTTTGCATCATCTGCACATCAAAAGGAGATTAAACCAGAAAGAAATAAAAACCTGTGTTTGGTGGTTAATGATCTCTTCTTGTTATTTGTGAGCTGAAAGCTCTAGGAAAGTGTGTGCTGTGAGCACAGCCCTGAATGGCTTTATGCTGAATGAGGGTAGATTTAGATTAGATCTTTGGAAGAGATTCTTTACTGTGATGGTGCTGAGGCCCTGGCGCAGGTTGCCCAGAGAAGCTGTGGATGCCCCATCCCTGCAAGTGTCCAAGGCCAGGTTGGATGGGGCTCTGAGCAACCTGGGATAGTGGAAGGTGTCCCTGCCCACGGCTGGGGGGTTGGAATAAGATGATCTTTAAGGTCCTGTCTAACTCAAACCATTCTATCATTCTATGAATGCTCTCGGTTCTTTCCCTATGGTGACAAGTCTCCTGTGCAGGAGGAATGTTGCTGTACACCAAAGTAGTCACAAGATGGAGCTCACGAAGTCCGTGTGGGTTTGTGCAGACTAATAAACTGAGAGAGCTCGTTTGTATGCGTACACATACCTGGAGAGCTGTGAACTGAGGGCACTGGAGGCTGACTTGATCTTTGTGTACTTCAGAATTATGAGCTCTAGAAATGTGTGCTAACACTGGTACAATTCACTGGTACGATTCCTGAATATGCAGCACCTCACTGCTGGTGTGGGAATGAACAGCTTTCCATGGAACTTACAGCTGTGGAGGAAGCCAGATGAAATCTGCTCTGGTTCTAGATCTCACCAGCACTTCACCTATTGCAGAAGTTGTGGAGGTCTCCTTGCTCTGCTGTTAGATGGAGAGAGTCAGGTTTGCCTCTTGGATCTGCTGGGCAGTGGGTTTACAACTTGAAATGCCCAGATCAGGAGCTGGTGTTGACGTCTCAGCACATCCCTGAGCAGTGCTGAGTTTGGCCTGTCACACGTGGCAGCTCTGTGGTGGAACAGAAACACACTTTCTGTTCCAGTAGCCCTACAGTGCCCCTGAGCAGGTCCCAAACGCCCATGTTGGTGGGTTGACCATCTGGGAGCCCCTGCGAGTCAGAAGTACCATTTCTGTGCAGACTGATACTTCTGTGATATTGTGATTCTTCGCTTTCTTCACAGAAACTGGTTTCGAGATCCACGTTGAGACATCAGGGAAAAGGCAGCCTGAAGGATGGCAACAACGTCAGCGAGAGTTCAGAGAGCAAACTTGGGATCAAAGACTTGACTTTCCTCCGTGTATTGGGAAAGGGAAGCTTTGGAAAGGTGAGAGTTGTTTGTGGCTCTTTTGTGGAAAACCACATTCCTTATTTAAGAAGCTCTGAGGTAGGTGAAGTTATTTCATAAAATGGCACACAGGCTGTCCAGGGGTACTCCAGTGTAAGTACTTACTTTGGGCAACAAAGCTGGTCACAGAGAGCAGGGAGGAAAGGGAAAGAAAGTTGACAGCAAAGTTAAGTGAATATCACAGAAAAGAAAGAAGTTAGCACCTGAAGGAACAGCTGCATGCCAGGGCCCATACCAAGAATTGCAAGTGTGTGTGTTGGCACTCGTTCGGGCAGCATTTCTTGGAGCATGTAAAGACTTCTCCTTTAAAGGAAGCAAGACAGTGGTTTCAAGTGTGGTGAGACGGAGGTTTTGTTTCTCTGCTTTGCCACAAAGCTGATTTGAAATGGTGCATTTGGGTTTGATAACTGAGGAGGGAATTGGGATGAATGGCACTGCCCAGGGAGTTTGTCCTGGCACGGTGGGTGACCTTCGACCAGCTGTCCCTGTGCCAGACATTGGAGCAACGTGTGTGGGTATTTCTGTCCAGAGAAGCCTGCTGCAGGCAGTAGCATGTGTCATTGATTGTACACTGATGCCCAGACTAACAGGCTGACTCACTTTCATCCACAAGCCTGGTCATGAGATGACTGACCTTTCCAGTGTGAGAAGGTGTGAGGGGCTCTGTGTTGCTCAGAGACCGAGGGCTCAGCCTTTGCCACTGACCCTCTTCTTTGGTTTAGGTGATGCTTGCCAAGATGAAAGAGAGTGGGCAGCTCTATGCAGTGAAGGTGTTGAAGAAGGACGTCATTCTCCAGGACGATGATGTTGAATGCACCATGACTGAGAAACGCATCCTTTCCTTAGCAAGGAACCACCCATTCCTCACCAAGCTCTACTGTTGCTTCCAGACTCCTGTAAGTATAGCCCAGGCAGTGGACAGCCCTCCTCCTGACACTGGCTGGCATGAGGCACTCTGCTGTATATTTGGCCCCTGGCCCATTATAAATGTCCACCCTAGACCCAGGAGAAACCTCTCTGCTCAAGGATGAACAGAGCACTCTGCTATATTCCACCTCTAACATCTGCTGGGCATTTGGCAAACAAAATCCTGGCTCGTTCTAAGCTCCCCAACAAATTTGTAAGTCTTCCCTGGAAACATCTCCGTGCCACTGAATGTTTCCAAATGCATATGTGCAAATGTCTGCAGACCTGCAGTGTCCTGTGGTTGCTGTGGGCTCTGCTCTGTTGCTGCCTGAATTTCAACACGACTGTGTTTGCACTGAATTTTCGGCAAACTCAGAGATTTGTGCTTGGAAGCAAGGGGTAGCCTCCTGTCTCTGCCACTCTTTGTATACTGGTCAGAACTGAACTAAAAATCCTTCTGGGGTTACTGGAAGGGGTCTGACTGACATGGGTGGACACTTGAGTCAGGTCCACGTACAGCTGGTATTTCTTCTTGTGTGGAGAGGACAAGTGGCAGCATTGCTGTCATTTGTGCCTTGTGTTCCTCAGTGGAGGACTGCACATGCGCTGCCTGCCCAGCTGAGAGCCTCATTTGGGGTGTGCTTGTGGCTGGGAGCCCCTTGCTGGTGTGGGTGGTAGAGGGAGGAGTGGCTGAGGTGGAGGCAGCAGCCACAGCCCTGTGCCAGCAAGGTGAGTTTGGCAGTCCCTCAGCTAAGCTGTTATTAGGACTGAAGCATTTTCTGCAGCGTAGCTCTTCCAAACTGCCTGGGCTCCTTTCCAGTTGCATTTTGTCCTTTGCTAAATGGCAGTAGAGCTTGTTTTCCCCTGAGAAGAGGCAGGAGAAACTTGCCCTTTTAGTTGTGGCTTCACTCCTCCTACGTAAACCCAAAATACTTAAAAAAAAAAAAAAAAAAGCAGACAAATGCACCCTGCCACCCACCCATTTCTCTTTTCAGTGAGGTGATGCAACAGCCAGCTATGGAGTTGAAAAAATATGCTCATTGAGGGTGGAGCCCTTGGGTAGACTCATGTAATAGGAATGAGATGGTTTGTGTTGGGTTTTTTTAATACACAGCTCACATGGTTCACAGAGCACATGGGCTGTATAGCAGAAGCAAAACTTGTCACTAGTAACCAAGGAAACTCCTATTTTATTTAATAATATTTCAACTTTTAATGCCTTTCCTGAAATACCAGAAGTGTCCAATATTGATGTGTTCTATTTGAGGTCAAATGTGGGATACCAGTGGGTTTTGCCCCTCATTGCTGTGCCCTTTGCTATGGCTTTGCTCACTGAATTGCAGTGTAGATGTGAAAATAACAAGTGTTCTCCTGGGCTGTGCAGAGTGTTTCCCATGAACTTAAGCAAGATTTAAGGTCACTGTGAGTGCCGTCTGTCACGTTAAAAAAAAATGAATGCAATCTACTGTGGGTGCAGACAAGGTCTTCTGGGCTGATGAAGTAATTGCAGAGTCTTTTGCGAAGAGGAAGAAAAGGGAAGAACTCAGCCTGTTTAGACTAGCAAATTGAAAGCAAAAAGAGGATCCGATTGATGTCTGCAGATGTCGAACACTGAGGAGGGAAACAAAGCTGTCAAGGTTCTGGCTAAGATTAAAAGAGTCTAGACTGGCCATGGATACAGTTAGACAGGAAATGAAAAGGAGGTTGCTAAACAGTAGAGCAACCCAGAACAGGAATTTCTGGACCAGCTGGTCATCAGAGGAGCGAAGGGAAGAACCCCTCAGCCCTTGGTGCCCTGAACACAGAGCTGGTCAGTCTCTGAAATGGTGCCAAGGGAGTGGTGCTTGTCTAGCAGGACCCTGCTATTTCCAGTCTTTCCTAGGTTCCTCTTTTACTTGAATCCCACTTTGCTTCACTGTCTGGATTCTCTGTAACAGCAAATCACTTCTGCCTAATAATAAACAAAACCAAAAAGGGAAGGGTTTGTGGAAAAAAAAAAGGTAGATTTCAGGCTAGTGAGGTTCATGACGTCTTTTGCCCATGGTCTGCACTCAGTGACACCCACGTCAATCCAGAATAACCAGATTTAAATTGCCTATAAAAGCATAATTAAATCCTTTTGCTATAGTAGAGAAATGGTTGCAACAGCGGGATATTCACTGGACAGAATCCTTCCAGGAGGGCTTAACCAGGCTGATATGAACTTAGGGTTTTGGTTCATCCTATGTATGGCATTGGGATATCCCCTCCATTTACAAGAGCTTGGCAGAAAAGATATATATATATATATATACATCCATCTGTAACACTGTATATATAAAAAGAGTAACTGCTTCTTTAAAAGGTCAGCCTGCAACCAGACTTAAAAATGTTGGAATTGGGGGCAGGGTTACACAAAACAATACCTAGTTTCACTTGCAGTTACGTGGAAACGATGTCACATGTATCACGCTTACAGCCCAGACTGTGAAAATGTGGTATCAAGGGTTCATGTTAAAAAAAACCAAAGCATGACTCCAGTCTACCATGGAGATCCTGGATACATAATGACCTACTGGGTCTGCTGTTAGTAATTTTCTAAGAACTGGCCACTTTGAGGCTTCTTACTATTTGTCAAAGCACAGTCAGAGCCTGATCCAATATGATGCATCAGGATAGTCTGGGACTAACTGGCAGGGTCGTAGCCCAGCTGGAAGATACCCAGGGCGTAAGGTATATGCCAAGTTCAATATGAGCCAGCAGTGCAGTCCCATGGCACATGAGTTAAGTTATGTACTGGGCTGCTTCGACAACTCGGGAGAGTCATTATCCTCCCTGCTTGGCACTGATGAGGCTGTACCTAGAAACAGGGGAATCCAGCTATGGCCTCTCCGCTCCCAGCTCAACACGAAATTGTGGAAACTAGAAAGGAAGGTACTTAGAAGTGTATGAAATGCTGCTACAGTTTGAGGACAGGGTGCTCAGAGGCTTGGCTGGATCTAGAGCCCTTTGAATTCTGACTCTTGTGTAACATTCCACCCAAACCAGCGAACTCTTGCCCTGAATTAAGCAGCCTGGGGGTGACTTTGACAGCCCAGGGTATGTCCGTGCTGCATGGAGTGGTGTCGTGTGGTGCCAGTAACACAGCATTATTCCAGGGAAGTGTTCAAGGCCGGGCTGGATGGAACTCTTAGGAAGCTGGTCTAGTGAAAGGTGTCCCTGTACATGGCAAAGGGGTTGGAACTAGGCAGTCTTTAAGGTCCCTTCCAACCCAACCCATTCTGTGATTCTGTGATTAGCTGAGCTGGCACAAGTACCCAAAACAGCAATGCATTACCTGAGTTCATGCTACTTTGTCTCACCTGTTTTAGAGCTGGCTGAGGTTTTTCTGTGCTTACGTTTGCCACTGATGGTTTTCAGAAAGGTTTTCTGTTCTCTTGTGCTGCCTCTGTGCTCAGTGTGGTCCTAATTTAGCCTCAGATGCAGCACAAGTGATGCCCACCAGCAAAGGTGGTCTTATTTTCCCAGGGTGGGCTGAGGCTGCCTGACCTCCAAACAGCCTCCTCGCTCCATCACAGCCAAATCCTGCAGCCACTAGGTGGTAGGAGCTGCAAAGGCTGTCTCTGCCTGCTGTGGGTCACAGTTTTCAGAACCTAGAGAGGAAATATTAGCTGCCCAGCAGGTTGGCAGAGGCTGGATGTAGCACTGTGTGCCCAGCACTGGGCTGGGCAGTTTTGGACTTGTACCTCCAGATTCCTTTCCTATGAAAGGCAAGGAAGGAGTCCTGCTGCTTCATTGCAGGGGGGAGAGTTTAAGTCCTGCTCGAGCTGCATCTGT
The DNA here is from genome assembly GCA_013399855.1 of Oxyruncus cristatus. Lineage (NCBI taxonomy): Eukaryota > Metazoa > Chordata > Aves > Passeriformes > Cotingidae > Oxyruncus > Oxyruncus cristatus. The sequence goes on from VXAY01004850.1 coordinate 69,528, forward strand.
GGGAGGTCTTCCTTGCTCACCACATCTGTTTTTTAAACCTTTTTTTTTCAGTTGAAGGCCTTGCCTTGGGAGCTTTCCACCTTGCCTAAGCCATTTACCTCTGCTTTTTCTGGGGCCTTAGAATAATTCTTCAGTGTCAGAGAGGATTATGCTTCTGCTCCAGTAATCTGTGAGTTGCTGACAGGTGTTGGGACCTGAGGATAATCATGGATCCTGCATTAGGGGCCACAGGCACTGAAAAGTGTTTGTTTCCGTTTACCTGACACTGGTGTCATCCAACACCCCAACAATATTGTCCTAGAAGAGGTGAAAGAGGCTACGTGTATAAATAGCTAAGTCAGTAATGTAATCCTGGGGAATGTGAATCCTGGAATGTTTTAATTAAAATGAGTTTGCAGTAAGTGGGCCCTATCTTCTTTGGGGTTTAGGAACCATCCTTCCTGCACAGGTGGCTTGCTTTTAAATCCTATTGTCTCCACTCATATGCATGAGAATGAAAAGGGCTGGGGGAGATCATCTTCCCATGCAAATAGTGTCAAATAGCTTCTGGGTTTTATGTTTATTGCCCTTATCCCTTTTCTCATGACCAAAGGGTCCTTCCAGGGGACTGTCCCCCAGGCGATGCTGTTCCCAGCCCTGTTCCCGTCAGCCTGATCATTACATGGATTTACTTTGCCTGTGGCTGTGCTGACATTGCTGAGGCAGAGCCTGCCCATGTTGTTCCAAAAATAGTGAGACACGAGAACTTGGCAGAGGGACGTGATTTTCTATAACGAGCGTCCTTCAAGATAATAGCTGGCAGGGGTGCTGTTTAAGCCAGGCAGGACTGGCCTGGGACTCCAGGACAGCACAATCATTGAACTGGTCCCGTTTTACGAGGGCAGCCTGCTGTTTGGCACGCAGCTTTTTGTTCCCTTTACAGGCTGCAGGCTGAGGTCACGCTCTCGACATGGAAGAGGAAGGTTTCTCCACATCTCTGCTGGCTCTTGGGGCACTCCGGCAGTTCTCTCAGGGTCACTGTGGGTATCATGTCAGGGGTTACCCAGCTGAGCCTGTATTTCACCTCCTAGTAGTGTTAGGAGCTAACCTGGAGCCTTCTATGGGGGCATAATTTTCAGGTGAGAGCCCACCAGCCAATGGGGAGACTGAGCAGTGGCATCTGGCCAGCTGCTTACTCACTTCTTGGTCCCAGGGGCCACAAAGGAGGCCTAAGTGCCCTTGTATTGCCCAGGGGAGTCCCCCAGCCATGGTCCCTCTGGGGGATCTCCAGCATCAGCCTGGTTGTCCACCAGCCACTCCACTGTCACCAGATGGGTAGAGCACAGGGCAGACCCGGGGCAGAGCTTGGTGTGATGGAGGTGAGGAAGGCTGGAGAGGCAGCAACGGCCTTCCCGAGGCTCTGGTAGATGAGCAAGTGTCTTGACACAGAATTTGGAGTGTGCTGGTGGGTGTTAAGGAAGCAGTGAGGCCTCTTTGATGTTCTCTTTGGAAGGCACTGAGCAGGAGCCCTTTGGGAGCAGAGAGGAAGGCTTTGATCAACTCCCAGGCTCTGAACCCCTAGCATTCTCTCTCTGGCGTGTTGTGGAAGCACAACTCTGTATGTGCCTTCACCTGAGAGCCAAATGCACTTCTTGGATGCTTTTCTGCAGGCATTGAGACTTTTATTCTTGAGAGATGAGGCCTGTGCTAACCCCAAGCCACTGTGCTGGAAGACCAGGACATGCTTCAGTGTTGTTGCTTCAAGAGTGAAGATGTTGTTGGGACATCCTTTTTCTAGGCCTGTCATGTTTCAAAAAGCTTACTACAGTCTAGCCTGGCTTCTGGTCATAAGCACAGGTGCCTGGAAGGGGCTTGCTGCAATCAGGCGTGAAGGAGCTCGAGTTCTGCTTTACCTGGGGCAGCGCGTTGGTTTTTTGGGGCCTCTTGGACAGGGAGGTACAGGGGAATTTCCTCTCTCCGCCTTCACTCTCAGGTGTGGCTTCTGCAGGTGTGTGTGCTGTGGTGCCCTTGTGTCGGTTTCGTGACCACAGGAGGGACAGTCGCTTTTCTGCTTTTCTGTGGTTCCTGTCCTGTCTAGCGCTGAATAAAGGCAGAGTGGTCAAAAAGTGTGTCTTTCAATGGTTTTACGGTGTTCACATCCACCAAAAACCTGTGACGTGTTTGCTGGCGCTCTGGTTCGGGTTGTCAGTAGAGCAGATACGTGAGGCCTCCAAAGCCGGGTGTGAAAGGCTCTCCCACGTGTGCGGTGACACCTTGCAGTGGTCACTTCGTTGCAGGAATGTTCCAGGTCGGGGTTGTGTTTTTTTTTTTTTTTTTGCAGGCAGAGTGGTTTTGCTTGCAGGAGATGAAACAAGATCAGACTGACATTTCCGACTCTATCTGTGAACTTTGCCTGGTGTCCACATTTGGGCGGCACATTGAGGTGATACAAGCTGAGGTGAAAACATGAGCTGGAGGGTTAGAAGGGTCAGCTGCCATCACCGTGTTGTAGCTCCCAAGTGTAACTTTCCCACCCCACATGGTTGAGGGACTTTGGATACTTGCATTTTCATGAAGCTGATAAATGCCTGTCCCCATCTGCAGTGGCTTAGGGGAGAGACTGTAACTTGGACAAATAATCAAGTTCAGCAGCCGAAGGAGATGGTGTTGCCGATGGTTAGCCACAGTATGTGAAACTAGTATTTTTTGGCCTTAAAATCAAGGAAGTTGTGGCATAAAAAGGGCTGAAAATGGAAGCAACTCTCAAGCAGCCTGAGGGAGCAGGTGCCAGACAGTATTGAGGAGGAAGGGGAAGAAAAAAACAAAGGCAATAGAAGCTCAGAGAAGAGGTAACAAACAGGTGTGACACAATGGTGCTTTAGTCTCGTTGAGTCTGTACTGCTTTCCAGGTGATGTTTAAGGTGAGAGGATGGATCCCTCGTAGCAAGCTGTTTCCAGGTGGCCTTTGGGTGTTTTGACATTCTTAATTTTCCTGAAGATCTTTGGCTGTGCTGTAGAAGTGTCTAGCCTTCCTCAGCCCAGCCTGAGCCAGCAGATATTGCAGAGCTCAGTATTTTTAAAAACAGGGCAGAGCTGTCACAGGTTGGTCACTCCAAACTGAAAGCACCAATTCCAGTAGCCTTTTTCTGAACTGAGGTCTGTAAAAAGAGCATGATGTTTACAGTGCTACTCTCTTCTGAGGCATCATGATGCCAGCAGCCAGCTGAGGGGTGCAGATGTCCTATAAGTCTTTGATTAACAGGTAATGTCTGTAGCGTAATACATTTTAGTTCCTTATTCCTCAATTTATTCCCCTCTTAAGTTCAGCCAGTCCTTTGGGTTTTTTTTGATCTTTCAGGTGGCAAGGAGTGTTTATGTAGTTTTCTGTAGCATTTCAGAAAGTCTTGAGAGGAAGATTTTGTTTTACTTTCTGTCAATTCTTGCAAATTCTTTCAATTTGTTTCATGGAGTTTTTTATCTTTTATTTTAACGGTGACCAAACTGCCTTTTCTTTTTTATTTGGGATTAAAAAAAAACAAACATTTTTTGTACATAATTTATTAGGTTGACTTAGTATCTGAGTTTCGGTTTTTTTCCTAGTTGGGGTTTGGTTTTGTTTGAAATGGAACAGGTACAGATGAACAAGAGTGATAAAAATCATCCTGGTGCGTATATGTTATGTAAAAGTTTCTGGTGGAAAGATGAACTAATCATGTAATCCTTCTGTGAATTAGCCTGTCTTGAAGGGAAGGGATGAGGAGGAAGGATGTGCGTATGGTTCACTTGAACACCCCAAAACATGCGTTGTTCCAGACAAGTGACTGAATTTGCGTGTTACAAAAACTCTCCAGCATACAAGCTTGAGATTTCAGCCAAGTGTTTAAGAAAATAGGGAAAAAAATTGGAGGGTGCACTTAGATTTCTGGTTTGGTTGTTTTTTTTTTTCCTGGGGAAGGTGGGAACCCACAACTCCCCTCAGCTCACCCTGGGTTGTGGTTGTCGTTGTTCAGCTCTTCTGGAATGAGCTCCGCGTTAATGCTGTGCTGTACACACAAGCACCAAGGCAGACTTCACCCCGAGGGACTCTGCAGAGTTTATTTATGCAAATGGAAAGAGCCAGTTTATTATGTGTATGTGCCTCGCTGCAGTGGCCTCATAAGGAAGCCTCGTGGTGCCCACTATCAGCAGCATCGGAGAGCAGGGCATGGTTGAGGTGATAACTGGTGATAAGTGCTCAGTTCACATAGTTGTGACAGGGAGGTTTGTGACTCTTTGTTAAAGAAGCTGAAAATGAGTCCCGTGGGGGGAAGGGACGTGCACTTCTCAGAAATGTGTTCACCAGCTGCTCAGCCTGGAGGAGACACCACATGCACCTTATGCCCCTTATGAGTTCCATTAATTTTCACTGCCCCTCCTTCCAGCTTAAAAACCCACGCAAACCAGTGGAAGGAGGAAACCGTCCCTTTCTCAGCCTTTTGGCTGCATCACACAGCGACCCCCCATCTCGATAGCCCCAGGTCTGTATATGCCCTCTGTGGCTTGATCTCCCCGAGGCAGAAGTGGGTCCTGAGGGTACTTCTGCAGTCACTGAAGCGGGGAGGTAGAGCAGCTCAGAGAGCAGCACAACTCAGCGAGCAGATGGCTGTAAAACCTGCTGCCTCTCTGCCGTGTTCGGCTGCGAGTCCTGGGCCGGGGCAGCAGGTGCCATGGCCCTGTTGGAGAAGTGTCACTGTCACGTGCACGTAGTTCCAGCAGAGCAAGCATGGAGCAGAGATGTTCCTTCTCTGCTTGGTGTAGTTACTCTGATTTGAAATCAAAGGACCAAATCTTCACATGTCTTGCTCCATTGCAATCAGGCGAGAGTGGCTTTGTCCGGAAATTTGGAACCGAGCGCATTATATCTGCTCTTGTGTGCACACGTGTGCGTGCAAGGGCTGTTTTGGTGATTCCTTCTTGGTGAGCCTGTTTTTAGGACAGCTGAGGCCTCCCCTGGTTTTGAAACACTGGCGTGTATAACCCCCCCCTGTGGAGCCTGCCCTCCCTCGGAGCGGGGAGCAGCAGGCAGCTCATGAGGGTGCTGCACTGCCTTGGTCAAAGGGCTGGTATGGAGGGAACCATTTCCCACAGCAATTCATAAGATCTAAGGATTCTGTGAAGGGCTGGGTATGGAATCATAGCATCACAGAGTATGCTGAGTTGAAAGGGATCCATCAGAATCATGGAGTCCAACTCCTGGCCCAGCAGAGGACACCCAAAGAATCCCACCATGTGCCTGAGGGCATTGTCCAAACGCTTCTTGAACTCTGTCAGGCTTGGTGCTGTGACCACTGCCCTGGGGAGCCTGTTCCAGTGCCTGACCACCCTCTGGGGGAAAAACTTCTCCTGGTGTCCAACCTAAACTTTCCCTGACTCAGCTTCATGCAGTTTCCTTGAGTACTGTGACTGGTCATAAGAGTGAAGAGATCAGTGTCTGCCCCTCTGCTTCCCCTCATGAGGACACTGAAGACTGCAGTGAGGGAGGGGAGGCATTTCCAGCAGGAATTCATTGATCCTGTGAAGGGCTGGGTAGGAAGGACGGGCATTTCGGCACAGAGCAGCATCTAAGAGTGGGCATTGACTGCATTAGTCCTACAGAGATAAATATTAGGAAACAAATCTGTTTATTATTCCTCCTCCGGATCCTGTGCTTTTGCAGTGCCCTGACCCAGATACAGATGGCCACTTGCACTGCTGGGGGAGTTGGACATGTGGCTTTCCAGAGCCCAGTACTGAGACATCACGGTTTATTTGCTCACTCCCAGCAAGACCTAAGGCAGATTTGCTTTGTGTGGGGGTTGTGGACCACGAAGGGAGAACAAGAACATTGGGAGCGCTGAGGGAGCCTGCCAGCTCTTGTAATTATCTTGTAATAATTTGCTTGCAAGCTCCCTAAGCCCTGCTACTCTTTTTTGGAAACAATAAACTTTCTCTGGGAAGCAGTGACACAGCTGTCTCTGTTTGGGGATGATTTGGAAAGCCTGCCTTCTGCTCTGCAAAGCATAAACTGCCAAAACAGGGGAAAATGACTGTTTTCATGGGGAAACCCTTTGGCTTCAGTGAACTCAGACTGAGCTCAAAGTTGATTTTCTAAGGAGTTGTGTGCATGAGTTATGTCCAAAAAGATGAAATGCGAACATAGCTGAGTTCCTGAGCTAGGCTGATTTTTTTTTTTGGGGGGGGGGGGGGGGGGAAGATTGGACTCTTGCCCTAAAATGCCTTTAGCCATATCTACCTTATATGGCAGCTGTCAACTGAAGAGGAGGCTTGGGTGCAATTCCAGCTGGGCTGTGTTCTTGGGGGGTTCATCTTCTTGTCCTGCAGAGGAACCAGGGTGGGCAGAAGCAGCATCTGGGAAAGTTGTGCTGCCACGGGTGTGCAGAGCTTGTCCAAGCCTATTCCTGGTGGTGTTGGAGGCTGGAGAGGCCTCATTGGTGTTTTCCAGTGGGTCTCCTGAACCTCCACCGATGACTGTTCAGAGAGAAGTCCCTCCTGGCCTCCCATGCTTCCCTTGGCACAGCAGCTCTTGTAGGGTGGCAGATGTTGTCTTCTTCCACGTCTGCACATGGGAAACACTTGTCTTTTCCCATCTTCTCCCTCCATGCTGCCTGAACCAGGGCAGTGATGATGCCCTGTCCCACTGGGAATATGGTTTAGGGGGTGATTATGGTGGTGCTAACCTGGGGGTTGGACTAGATGATCTTGAAGGTCCCTTCCAACCCTGATGATTCTGTGATTTATGTGGCATGAAAGCCTGTGATCACAGATAAGGGCCCAAGCTGTCTTCAGAGGTCTTCAGTCTCGTGTGGGCTGTCCATGGACATCAGCTATGACTCTTAACTAGAAGAGAGTCGTAGCTGGCCATCACACTGGTCTTTAAGAGCATAGCAAGGGGAAAAGAATGCTCTTTTAATAAAATCTGAATTTTTTTTCCTGCTGATGAAGAGGAAAGCTATGAGGGCTTAAAACACCTTGTGGATCTAGTGAGGACAAAGGGCTACAGTGATGCTTGAGATGGATCTCAGTGGATGCTTGCGTTTGCAAGGGGCAGTAACCAGTTTATAGATTGTCCTCCCAGTGGCTTTTGCAGCCAGGGATTTTCTTCAAGCCTCACCAAAACCCCCACCTAGAACAACAAACAATGTTTATATGTAATTGCTATGAAACCCTGCCCTTAGAACAGACTACATGCTTCCAACAGACCCTGCCCTGCTAGTAGGTAAACAAATAGGGATGGAAAACTGAGATTTAAACAAATAAACAAAGAAAAAAAAAAGCCAAAACCAGACAGTTTTCTTGCACAGCAATTGTGAGGGTTAATTTCTAGGTGTAGGCAAGCCTTGAAATGAGCCCACCTGATCCCATGGACTTTGTTTCCTCCAAGTGTTTCTTTAATTTACAGTAACAATTGCTCTGTGTCTTTATTCATTTCCATCCCAGTCTGGGAATGGTGCAATCTGATTTCCTCCTGTGGCTGTCACTTGCTGCAAAGCCTTTTGTGTCACTATTTCCTGTTGATTCAAATGCTCTTTTCTTGCTGTTGCTGATGTCAAACAGAGATAGGAGATCAGGGAGACTTCTGGGCAATGGAAAATAGTAAAACAGACGTGTGAGGAGTTCAGCATTAGGTCCTGTCAAAAACCAATCCAGCTTTCAACTCCTCCTAATTCCCACTGGTAATCCCCAAGAGAGGAGACACATAACTCTTAGGTCAAATTGCAAGTGTCTGAACTATCTGCTCTTTAATATTTCCTTTTCCTTTTACGTTATCTACTCATTCTTGCTCTTCTGGCTGCAAATTGCCTTTTTTTTTTTTTTTTTCCCCTCTCTCTCTGTCTCCTGTACCTCTTTCCTCTGCCTCTCTTTNCTTTTTTGGGTTCAAAATTCCCTTTTTTTTTTTTTTTCCCCTCTCTCTCTGTCTCCTGTACCTCTTTCCTCTGCCTCTCTCTTTCCCCCTCCTTGCCCCTCCCTCTCTTTCTCTCTTTTCCTTTTCCCCCTTTTTTCTTGTCCTCTCTACCCTCTTTTTTCCACCCTCTTTTTAAAAAAGGTAGCATACCACTTGTTTATTTTATTTTTCAATGATTCCCGAAAGAGTGGTTGGTCTTTGCAGTTTGGCAAGCTGATGGTCTTGCTTGAGAGTAAAAATGGGAGGCCTTGCCTGGCTTTGAGATGTTGTTCCCCAAAGGGTGGCCATTATTGCTGATTTTCCTAGTGCTTGTTGCCGGGCATGTAGCAGGCCAGTGCACAAATGCTGCATTATGAACCAGTTGTGATACCCATCCTGCTCTTCTCTTCAGCAGCCCCATGGGACTTCCTAGTGTTAGAAAACTGGGCAGAAAACTAGCTGGCCTCTTTAGAATAGATAAATAAATAGAGTAGCCCGAAGTTCTGTATTTATGCTTGACCTGTGAAATGAGCCCATGGGTGCAGGTGACTGTATAACACATGCAGTGATATTTGCTCAGGTTTGCACTTAGTCTGAAGCAAGAGCAGTTTTTAGCAAAAAATGCTAATTCCATCACAGCAGTGATGTGAATTTTAAAACTGTTTCAGTGCTCACCTCAACATTTGAGAAAGAAGTAGTATCTTCCTTTAAGCGTCACGGTAGAGGTGAGTACAACCGGGAGCCTGAGGTGGGCCGTGGGGTTTTGCCCGCAATGGAGGAGCTGGACATGTATGTTTTAAGATAGGAGGAGTTAACTTTGTGTCCCTGAAGCTCACCTTTAAGGAAAGAGTAGAAAATCCATGTGTGTTGACCTAACTATATGCATGTTTATACAAGCATATGTATTACTTACATAAATACACAGACACACCGTCCCTCGTCAGGCTGCTGGTAAATTAAATTACTTCCTGTTGGGGATCTGGCAAGAGGGATTTCTTTTTTAAGTACGGGCTTGAGGAGATGCCTGGACAGGCTGGGCTGGATAAGCATGTGTCATGTGGAGAGATCAGCAAGGAAGGAGGCGGGGAAGAACAACAAGGAGATGTTAAAGCTGGCCTGAATGGCAAAGCAGAGGCAATAACCGGTGCTGCAGCTGGAGGAAAGGCTGCCAAACAGGTAGGCACAGCACAGCCAGACTGAGTTGAACCAGCTGCAGTGAAGATGTGGCATTAGAGATCTGATAAGGGCTGAAGAGCCAAGGCTGCTGGTGGTTTTGCACAGTTTGTGCTGCTCTGGCTCGAACTGCTGCCGTAGGTGATCCAGCTTGGGTGTCTTTCAGTGCCCTCTAATAAAGGCAGAGTGAACAGTGAAGTGCTGTTGTTTATATAGACTGGAGATAGCGTTGAACACATGGCCTTGGTGCTGCACACAGTAGTGCTGTGAGATTGCTGGGAACAACGGTGAGGCCACACCACGAATTCTGTGTTTAGTTTCGGGCCCCTCGCTGCAAGAAAGACACTGAGGTACTGCAGTGTGTCCAGGGAAGGGCAGCAGAGCTGGGGAAGGGTCTGGAGCACAAGTCTGATGAGGAGCAGCTAGGGGTGTTTAGCCTGGAGAAAAAGAGGCTAATAGGGGGACTTTCTCCTTCTCTGCAACTACCTTTCGGGGGCTGTAGCCATGTGGTGTCTTCTTCCAGGTGAAAAGTGGCAGGATGAGAGGAAGTGGCCTGAACTTGCACCAGGGGAGGTTTAGATTTCATATTAGGAACAATTTCTTCACTGAAAGCGTGGTCAAGTGCCTGGAACAGACTGCCTGGGGAAGTCATTTAAATGTCTCCATCCCTCAAGGTATTTAGAAGTCGTGTAGATGTGGCACTTAGGGACGTGGTTTAGTGGTGGACTTGGCAGTGTTGGGTTAGTGGTTAGTTGATGCTCTTTATAGGTCTTTTCCAACCCAAATGATTCTATGATTTAATGATCTTTATCTTCTGGAAGGAGCCCAGAAGGGACTGTTGGGCAGGATGGCGTTGAGAAGCAAGCTGTCCTCATCTGTCACAAGCCATTTGCATTCCTGCTCGTGTCCACTGAGGAATGAGACGATTTCTGGTTGCTTTTCTTCTGCTGTGTGCCTCTCAAGACGTTAATACCAGTAGTCATTTCAAGCTGGCTGACTGCCAGAAAGTGGAGCACGACAATGCTTATCCTCTTAAACTTAGAGAGGGTTTAAAAGTAACTTGTAGATGATTAACATCAGACCTGGGAAGGGGCTTGTGGGGAAAGAAGGGCAAATATTACTGTTAAAAGCCTGGCTGGTCTCAATTGAATTATATGCCTGTTTTCCAATCTGCTTGTTCCTAATGCTCAGAGTAAAACTGAAACAACAAATACTGAAGGTCCTAAAACAATTACTAAGAGAAATTTTTGAACCAGACTGCAGCAATTCTAGGGTTTAGTCTTGGACTCTGTGTGTCCTTCCTCTCACAATCAAGCAAGCACCCCTTTTGCACATACTTAACCCCTACTCACTGTTGAGCATGGAGCTCAAGCAAGTGCCTCCCTATGTGTAGGCTTCTGTAAAAGCCAGAACAAAGCCGAAAAAGAAACCTCAGAGACCAGCAGTTGTGGTTAGTGAACTGAACGTTATCAAACAGGTTGCTTTTCTGCTCAGCAGAAGCTTTGATTTATACTTCACCCTTGTGAGTTCCTCCATCGCCCAGACGTCTCTGCAGGTTAATCAGAGAAAAGCAGCTACGATGCAAGTGTATGGCAGGAAATCCCATCCTGGAAAACAACCCACATTCTCCAGAAATAATGTTGGGATATCCTAGAGACAATGTTGTGCTGTCATGGCAAAGCTGCAGCCTGTGAGCAATCTGGTTATGCATGTTGTATTATGGAACATCTTTCCCCAGAGATCTGAGGTGTTTACCACGGAGTGAGTGACCTTTTACAGATTTCTCATGTGCCACTCAGCTTAGAGAATGCTGATGGAGTATCACTCCTTGCTGTTTCAGTCTAAGGATAGTTCAGGGGAAACCCAACAGGAGCTAATAAGCGATGAGCACGCACCTACTGATATGTCCAATCCACATGTGAACAGGAATTCATTTCATGAGTGGGGACAAAACTTCTGGGAGGAGTGCAGGGCAAGCAGGTGCTAACAGATCCTCCTGGTATTGACTTGATTTTTCCTGAAAAAGCATCAGCATTTCCCCCCCATACACTGTCTCATGAGTACTTAATCCGTTTTTATTTGGGAGATAATAGTTTTACTTGGAGGTTTTTAGGCCCGACCAAGGGTGTGATTAATGCTGTTCATGTTTGTTGTGTTTGCCTGTGTGAAGGATCGCCTGTTCTTTGTGATGGAGTTCGTGAATGGCGGGGACTTGATGTTCCACATTCAGAAGTCGCGTCGCTTCGATGAAGATCGGGCCCGGTTCTATGCTGCAGAAATTATTTCAGCCCTTATGTTTCTCCATGAAAGAGGCATCATTTATCGGTGAGCTCTGCATTCATTCCTTCTCTTTGTCTGAACTCCATGGCTGAGACGGTAGCTGGAGTTTCCTGCTTGAATAAATAACAGTCACTTGCCATCCACGTGCTGATCGAGTTGTCAGCTGGGATAACAGTACCTCCACATCCCCCCTGCATTGTTGGCCAAGGTGCATCTCTTTCCAGAAAGAAGTGAAATTTCTGGGCAGGCATTAAATTAAACCTTCCTAGATTTTCTTGGAGCTGAACATAAGGATATGTTGATTTTGCCACGGTGTGCCATGCTGTTTAAAAGGCTGATGTGTGCTGATTACACCAAAGCCTCTGTTTCCCTGTAGCAGCCACAGACCGGTGTTTAAACCCTATGTATTTGACATATCTATCCAGTGCCACTCAGCCACTAAAAGTCTTCTCATTCCTGCCAGGATCCTACAGCAGGAGTTTTTCCTTCCTGTCTGTGTCTGGCACCTTCGTGTTTCCAACAGCACTGGAGCATTGTTGCCTCCCTGCGTCAGTCTCCACTCCAGGTCTCAAGGCTGTTCTCAGGAAGCTATTTCCCATCAAAAGCTTTCTTTTGTTATTTGTCATTTTTCTGTACTCAGGGGGGCAGTTTGGTTGTATTTTTTCCTTTCTGTACTGCTGTAGTGCTCCCCTGTCAGCTCAAGCATAAAGGCATAGGGCGGCCAGCATGGATCAGAGCCAGTCTGCTGAGCAGAGCCCTCCCTGGCCAAGGTGACTATTTGGCCAGCATTTTCCCACATGCCCCAGAGGCAGAGCAAGGCCTCTTCGGGGGTGGAGTAGGACAGATGGAACAGGAAGATGTCAGCACTGAGACAGTCTGGTTGTACAGAAAGGTTTCTTTCTGCCATGCTTTGCAGACCGTCTCTGGCATCCTCCTGCCCAGAGCGCTGGAGAGGAGGAACAGACAGCTGTTTTCTTTGGAATGCTGTTACCTTGAATCCAGCAGCAAAGCATGCATATTTGAGTGTGGTCTGCTGTAGCCGTGCCCAGTCCCACTTGTGGCATGCCAGCACTGCAAAGAATAATGTCAAGTCCCTCTTTTTTGCTGCGTGGTCACAGTTGTACAGCTGGGACCCTGAGCTGGGTTCAGGATGGGACCAGTTCCGATCCCAGTCAGGCTCTGTTGGTAGCATTTCAGACTGTGGGTTGGACCAAGTGTTGTTTGGTTTGGGACTTTACATAGTTTAACCTGGGGAGTAGTGTATCCTGCTGTGACAGATAAACTCAGGTTTGAACTCACTAAAACCAGAGTAGCTGAGGGCTAAGGTGGCCAAAGGGCTGGGGGCTCTGTGTGGGGGCACTTTCCTGTTTGGTGGTGAGGGGATAGGATCAATCAAGTAAAAGCAGCTTCTCTTGTCTCTTCCTAGCTCCAAGCAAGAAACAGATGGTCAGGTGGGGGCAGAGAATATTAAAATATTTTCAAGTATGAAATCATATGATATACATGGCACAGTGAAATAGAGAAGGAGTGTCATTTTAATGCTCTCCGGGTCCCAAGAGCATGAAAATTCCTAGTGATAGATACCATATGTATCAAGCTCCTAAAGCACAGTGATTGTCTGCATAGAATAGCAAATCTACTTACTCTGCAGCTGGATTTCAGTGTAATTCTTCCCTTGTGAATAATGCCAGTTGCTGAAGAGAGACCCTGCCAGATAATTACGCAAATGACATTATCCTTAAAATAGTGACATCCAGTAGTTACTGTCAATCATTCAGCAGCAAAACTGTATCTGTGCATAATGTAATGCCACTGTGCTTACAGCTTATCCTGTCCCCCCCCAGCCTGCTGCCTGTCACAGGGCAGGAGTAACCGATCCCTCTGGATTTTGGCACTCTTCAAGTGCTGCCATAATTCATGATAGAAACTGGAGGAGTAATTGAAAAGCTCCTCGAACAACTGCACGGGCTTTGATCTTGTTGAGAAACTGGTTAAGCTGTGGAGTCAGGTAGCTTCAGCTGCATGGGGCAGATTTGCAGGGGGATGACTTGGTTTCTTAAAATTAGACAGGGTTCTGGAAGATGTAAGAGAAGAGAGGTGCTGGCTGTGGCTGTACTGATCTGAGGTTGCTTCGGTCAGGTCACGAACACTGGACTCCAGGAGGGAGTCTGCGGTATGGAAGGGGTAACTCAGGAGGGGATCACTGCACTTGTGCAAGAGAGGTTTGAGATTTTATGATCAGAATGTGAGTGCTGGGAACAGCGGGGAGAGACACCAGCAATAGCCTGACCAGAAAGCGCTTTGCCACAAGTTATTCAAGGTGTCTCTTCTTTCTGGGTTCCCAGGGTCAGCGGAGGAAGAGAGTTGCTGGCCTAGAATACCCTGGGTCATTTGTTTTTCTTCTGAACTAAACTTAATAATACCGTATTTTTCCTCATGTCTTCAAGGTTAAGCAGTCCAGGAGAGAATCTGCATTTACCAACGCAGTGAGCGTTCTCCCAAGTAGGTCAAGTTGCTTTTGCCACAAGTTGCTTTTTTTTTGTTGAAAGCTGGACCTCCTCTCCATTCAAATGCCACAGAGGTTTGAAAGCCAGCACTGGAAGTTCATCAAGAAGTAGCTGAAACGTGTCACTGGTGTGGTGAAACGTGGCCTGGTGTGACAATGCTGCTAGCTGCTAAAATCAGGTGTTTGTTGACTCCTCTTTCAGCCACACATAAGCACTTTAAAATAGCTCTTGTGCAGTACTTGTACAAGTGCTACTGTGGGTCCATGACAATGAGGTTCTTGAGGCAGATAGTATATTTTGGTTATATGTGATTTTTAATGTTAAAACTGAGCTTACTGGTGGATTGGTTTTCATGATTCAGCTGAAATTTTAAGTGCATTTGCTCCTCATTTTGAGGAAATTCCTTTTTGTTATTAAGCCATGGCCAGAATAGAAATCCCGTAAAATGTATTAGGGGTTTTTTTAAAAGAGAGCTTTCACTTTCACAGACCTTTATTTTTTTTTTCTTCATTTGCAACTCTGCAAAGGAGAGATCGCTTTCTGGCCTTATCGAGGAAAGATCTTTGTCTTGCCCTAAGACAAGATTTAGCTGCCAACTTGGCAGCACCTATTTATAGTTGCTTCCTGAATAAAAACAATCAGCACATACAGTGCTTATCCCGTCATACAGGGGAATGCATCCAGACATGAAAACAACCTTTTTACATGTCGCAGCACAGTATATTGTGCACACCTAACCACAGAGGAGTAGGACAAGGACATATTTAGGATCAGCTCATGCTGGATGTTGCCAGGAAAAAGTTAGGTGATAATCAAGGCTGTTGTAAATAAAATCTTTGCTCACAGGGCAGTGTTTGAGCACTGCTGCTTTGTTTAAGCTTACTTCTAAAGGAAAATTGTTTGCTGGGTTCTGCTGCAGGCAGGTTGGTTTGTCATTTTTATCTGAAGACTGTATGTGCTATTTTTCTTGAGTCAGCTCTTCCTGACTTTCAGTTTCCAGTTCAGCAGTTCCCAGGGTAGGGAGAGCATATTTTGGCTTCTGTGCGTGCCAGAAACAAAACAAAGCAGTGTATCTGAGCAGAATTAGGTTGCACAGTGGCTTACTCAATGCAAGTGATGTAGTCCACTCACAGTCTGCTAAAAACCAAAAAGATAGTGAATGATTTTAAGGGTTTATTTAAAAGCAGTAGCTCCTTCCATGTAGCATTACCGTAAGAATGGCTGTTCTGCCCTGCTGCCCTCACATTCAGACTCTTGCATAGGCTGATGTACAGCTTTGCTGATGGATGGATCCACTTGCCAAGGTCCCCTCCATGGTGTCCCTCAATAGAGGCACCATACCTGCGTGCTGAGGGCAAATGTGAAGGTTTCCTTAAACTTAGTTGTTGTGGGGTTGGATTTTTTTGGAGGAGGGGGCTTAGGGGCTTAGAGTATGATAATGACCTTTCTACAGGCAACACAGAGCAGTCAGCTCAACCTACTGGCACAGCCTTAACTTTCCTGACAAGCCTTCTTTCTCTCTCTCTGAAAATGTGTCTCACAGTCTCTTTTCAGAACACATTTCCACTACCTGCAGAGGGGATACAGGATGCAGTGCATGGTCACATACCTGAATTAGAGCTGGAAGCAGAGGCAGTATCACCTTTGCAGCCTGCATTTTAGTGCTGGTTTTGCCAGCCTGAGGCATGGAGTTGGCTAGTGGAGACACCCAGGTGCCCCAGCTCACCATTTGGCACGGCACAGAGGCAGATACATCCTTCAGGCTATAGGGAGTGTAGCATGTAGGTAATGTAGCTGACCAGGAGCCAGAGGAGCTAAAAGGCTGGGTTGGAGAGCCTGGGAGAAGGACTGGTCATTGGCTGGCTGAAGAACCTTGTTTTTATCCTGAGGGCTCATGCTAGTTAGCTCATTCCACTGCCTTTGTGTCTGTATCGATGTTTTCTAATGCAGCCCACACAAATAGAGATGTTTGGGGTCTGCTTGTGCTTCATCACGCCTCTGGATGTGGGATGGTGTGCACCGAGTCCCTGTGCTCTGATGTGGCACCAGCCACCATTAAGTAGGTCCTGAGACTTGGTGGTGTTTAATAGGATGCGTGGTCCCTTTGGAAGGCGAAAGATGATTATACAATTATCCAGATGAGACCATGGTCTGGCCTTGGGGCCAAACACTAGCTCTTGGGGAAAATAAAATAGGCGTATTAACAGGAAGTGTTTACTCTTCTGTGTGTTACCTGAAAGCATCTCCTCTGTGTGTGTGCTGTTCCTTAGGACAGGGAAAAACTCTGTCTCTCCCAGGATTGCTGTGTACTGGCCAGGTCTCTAAAATCATCACCTTTCTTTGGTGGAGGAGACCCATCAGGTCTGCAGCTGTGTGTCTCATGACTCTTGGCTTTTATAGGAAATGGGCTTTTTGCAACAGGTTAATTCCCTGCCAGTTCAAACCTGTGACACTTAAAGTAAGCTTTACATAAGCCTTTTATGGGGACCAGTTTTGCTGGAAAGACTCCTATTAACTGTAACAACACTAAGATTTCTTTCAGCAAAATCAGTTAAAAATTACGTGCTGAAAACAGAAGCTGAATGCCTTTCCTAATTACGTACAGCCGCTGTTAACAGAGCAACTTCTATTAGTGTGCTGTTTGCTTTTTCCATGGGTCAAGACAGTGCAGACATGGGATTCCTCGTGTTCACTCTCTGTTGGTTTTTGTTTGTTTTTCTTTTTGGCAACTGGTGATTTTGTTTATTCTCATCCCATGCCCTTTTTCACATCTGGAGACAGATCTTACTTCTCCTGAAGTCAAGGGGCTTTCCCCAGGGAGGTGAATTAGCAGTTGAGCTGGATCTGTGAGTGATACCAGCATTGCTCTGCAAGGCAAACTGGCTGCCACAGGGGTGGGAGTGCTATCCCAGGGATCATCGATGGTTTGCTTAGGTGCTGTGCATAGCTCTGTTTTCTTGGCAAATAAAGACAAATCTTTTGTTCAATGAGGTGCTTTTAAGCTTTTCTGAAACAGAGAGACCTTGTAGCAGCCTGGAGACCTTATAGCAGGCTTCTAAATACCTAAACAAGACCTACAAGAAGGCTGGAGAGAGACTTTTTACAGGGGTATGCAGTGTTAGGAGAAGGGGAAATGGCCTTAAGCTGAAGGAGGGTAGATTTAGATTAGATATTAGAAAAAAAATGCTTTAATGTGAGAGTGCTGAGGCACTGGAACAGGTTGCTCAGACAAGTTGTGGCTGCTTCATCCCTTGGAAGTGTTCAAGACCAGGTTGGACGGGACTTGGAGCAACCTGGTCTACTGGAAGGTGTCCCTGCCCATGGCAGGGGAGTTTGGAATTAGATGATCTCTAAGGTCCCTTCCAACCCAAACCATGTTATGATTCAGTGAAAGTTTTTGCTTGAATGTGCTACAGCAGATGTCTCCATAGGTACTCTTTGCTGATTTGATGGATTTTTGTGCCTCCCTCTTCCCCACCGACTGAGCTGTGTACGGAGAGTTATGTTGTTTGCATTTGAGAGGAAAGGGTGGGAAAGAGCTCAACCAGTGCCAAAACTGGTGTGAGTCCCCTCTGTGAAGCACCATAACCTCAGCTGTGGGGTCTGGTCCCTATTGCTCTGAGAGCTCTGAGTCTTGGTGCTTTGCAGGACTGGGGCCTTGAAGACCAGAGTAGATAAATGTAAGCAGAACAAAATGAAGGATGTGCTGCATTATGAGAACAGCAGAAAGAATGAAATATAAGCTGATTATATGGTAAATGAGTGAAGCAAATCAGCTAAACGCTGCAAGTTGGCACGGAATAGCACATCAGCAGCCATGTTCCTACAACAACTGCTTATTGTAGAAGAGGAGTTTTCATGCTGGAGTCTCTGGAAACGCTTCATTCAGCTTTAGAAAATATAAAGGGATGTCTCTGAGGGTCAGGAGTGTAGTGATGTCTGTGGCTATCTTATCTGACAGTCAACAGCTCGTGTAGACTGATTTGTGCTTCTAGATACTGCATCTTCCACATAGTTTTCCACTCAGATGTGGTTGTTGCATGCTTGTGAGATGGGCTCTTTTACAGCCTCTGGCATGCAGTGCTTTAAGGGTTGTTTCTCTGCACTTGCTCAAATGGAAAGTGCAGAACAAAAAACCCCAGCCTCTCACGTTTCAGTGTCATGTTTAATCAGTCAGTGTGCAGGACAGTTTTAGTCCTGATTTACAGTTATGCTTACGAAGAGCAGTCCTGTTTTGAGATCCACATATCAGATCTCTGTGCCCCATTGACTCCACTGTATATCGTCTGTGAACTTTGGTGGAACTTTCCACATGACTAAGGACTACTGAATAGCCTACAGAAGTTGTTGGCTCTGCTAGTGTCTACTTTTCCTTTATGGTTATTTAAAGGGATTGGTTTGAAACCTGCAAACCCTGCACATAATGAGTTTGTATAAATCATTAAAAACCAGAGCTCGAAGGGGCCTGGAGAGTTTGTCTAGTTCATCCACCTGCCCCAAGGCTGGAGAACCTTTACCCAAATGCAAGTCTCTCGTACTTTCACTCTTCTCCTTTGCTGTAGCTCTTACATTGGCATGTAATAACTTGTGAACTCTTACACTGGCATGTAGTAACTTGTGAACTCTTACAGGCACAGACTCTCATTTGCCAAACGTTTGCAATGAGAGCTCGGTGTTAGTCAGGAATTCTGGTACTGGTGCAATAGAAATGAGCAGAACTGCTCACCTGTGCAGGGGGATAAGTGATTAGCTGTGGTTTGTGTTCTGGCATTCTTTTTGTGAGTAATACATTGTTATGAAGGCATTTCACAATTAAAAAGCATGCAGAAGCAATTAAGAAATAGCTACGTGTAACGATTACAGACAAGTTCTTAAAGAAAGGAGATTTGGAGACCAGGTTTAGGTTCTATCTTTTAAGTCCCAGAGCACCTGCAAATATTTAGGTTAGGACTTCTGAAACTAAGAAAATTTCTGCAAATATATTGGTTTTCTGCCTTCCCTGCCCTCTTCATTCTGTTTTAGAAGCATAAAAGTCATGAGAAGGAGACAAAACAAAAATTGAAATAAATTTTAAGTTGTTATGTAAAGTGTATTTTTAAAAATTGCCCCTAAATATTATTGCTATGTTTTCAGCTAGAACTGTTCATCTGACTTTTAACATATTCCCGAATA
Organism: Oxyruncus cristatus; assembly: GCA_013399855.1. NCBI lineage: Eukaryota > Metazoa > Chordata > Aves > Passeriformes > Cotingidae > Oxyruncus > Oxyruncus cristatus. Next base: position 88,560 of record VXAY01004850.1, read on the forward strand.
TCAAGGACGTTCAGGTCTATGCTTTTATGAATTTTGAAAGCATTTGCTCGGAGATCTCCAGAATTGCCCAGCATTAATCCAGTAATTTTATTGATCTCTGTACCCATCTCAAACCGAGAAAGCTTTTAGTATTAATGTCAGAGAATATGAGCCCTGGGTTATCATTGAGGAGGCTGATATATATAGCTGAGGAAAAGGTCTCTCTGTCAACCTTAATAAATGTTTTATACAACTTTTTAAAACGTTATGGCAACAAAATGCTGTTGCATCTGCTCCCTCCGACTTGCTGAAATGGAGGATTTCTTGCAACGCAACATGTTGCAGCAAGTGAAGCTGCTGTGTGTGTAAGGGAGACAGTGAGAGAATCAGTGTTGTTGAAATACTTGGCCTGCAGCAGCTGCTGGAGCCATCCAGGGAGAATTTGACTTACTCTTTTAGCTGTAGCAAGATCGGCACCTGGTGTGTCCTTGGTCAGTAATACCAGTGTTTAGATTTTATTTTTTGTGCCAGTGAGCAGGTAGACACGCTCTGCTTTTATGGAAACAGAGGAATTTTGTAAAGCCACACAGCAGCTTTTAGTATCAGTGGTGCTTCTCCCTGTCTGTAGATTCTAGTTCAGAGCCACCAGCTGCCTGTAACGATACAGATATAAACCAGAAATAATAACACAATAGAAAATTTCGATTATTACGTGGCAGCGCTGCATGATCTGGCATGGCAGTAGCTGTCTGGTTTACAATTCAGAATTTCTGTGGGAGAAAATTCCCTTTTTTCTGCCAGTGGTACTGTGGGCAGGACAGTGGGCACAGCTTTGTTTCTGCCCTCTGTGTGCCAGCAGAGCTGGTGCTGGGGCTTGTTGTTAGCTGCTGGTGTGGGCCAGGATGCAGGATGTGAAGCCTATTCCCGTGGAGCAAGGGGAAAGCATTGCTCATCATTTGCCCTCTGAGTCATTGCACCTTTGCTGTTAATAGGATGGAGAACCTCCCTTTTTATGAGGCTGTGCCTAAAGGCACAGTTTAATCTTGGATTTGTATTACCTGGTTATTATTCCACTGAAGTAGTGGCGGCATTCCAGCTGACAACAATGGGAATGGGAGCAAGCCTTCAAGTCCCAACCCTGTACAAATGTGATATATTCAAAACCATGGAGATCCTCCATGCTCTGAGCTGATTTCTTCTGAAACAATTAAAGTTTCACAAGCACAATTTATTATTAACATCCAGAGCTGCTTTCACAAATCTCTCGGCAGCATAGTAGAGACGTGCTCATGAATCAGGAAAATTACTTCCAAGTTGGAGAGGTTATTCACTAGCTAAATCCCTGATCCAGGCATGCTGCCATGGAAAGTCTATCCAATAACATTTGTATATTCACATCTGAGGCATTTCTGATCTACATTTCAGGGAAGGCAGCAGTGTCGTGGTGCCTTGCCAGAGTGGGTCATGCCATCTTTGGTTGTCGTGCTGGAAAAGGAAAGGGGCTGGAGGAGGAGACGGGGAGGGGTAAATGAGGAAAAGCAGGGTTGACTGTGCAAAGTAGCAGGGGGAAATTATTCCGTGTGCAAACCTGTGTTGTAAAGGGATGGTAGGAAGTGATCCTTTCAAACTCTTCAAGGATTTTCAAGTAAGCCAGTGTGGGCTTACTTGAAAGTGAGGCTGCAGCACTTCTTGATGTCCAATGTCTGTGGCACTCATGTTAAGAGTCTGAGCTGATGTGTGACATTTAGCAAGCAGGCTTTGGGTTTTCTCCTCCCTTCTCTGGATCTGGTTACATTCCTTTTGACATTTACCTGGACATGAAAATGTAGCAAGGTCCCATGTCCTTGTTGAGTTGTGCCTAAAAGCTGAGTTAGTGTGCTTTGTATTTCTCTTTGTCAGTATCTCTTAACTGTAGGTTGAGGAATCGTATACTATCCATGATTTTGGCACAGTCTTATAAACTTAATGTTGCTTTCCCCATTGCCTGCACCTTCTCTAAATTTTTTCTCTCCCCTTATCCTTTATAGCCGGACTTTCTTCCTAACTGGAGCTCCCCATTCCAATGTTCCTCACATCACTCGTTCAAAACTTGGTGCCCAAACAGCAGCTTTACAGCCAGAATTTCTACCTTTAGACACTGCTGAGCACAGAGGGAACAAAAATCTTGGCAGCTGGCTCCTGCTTCTTGCTTCTCTGCCCAGCCTTGATAAATGAGGAAGCCCAAGAGCTCTTCTGACTCTTGCCAGCTGGCCTAGCTCCCAAAGAGATAGTCCACCCACTGCGAAGGTCAGAAGGCAGCACTGCCCGGCTGCTCTTCCCTTGCATCAGCACAGAGCGTGGAGCAAGAGCTGGTCCTGCCAGTCCTGCTCCTGCTGGGGTCTCTTTGGGGCCAGGGCCAACCCCAGCAGGAGGGTGACAGCTCTTGGTGTCCTCTATGTCCTCTGTGCTGCTTGGGAAGAGTTCCGATTTGGGATGGCTGATCAGTGGTGGTAGGTTTGAGATGGACTGGTGTAACTCAGACCTGAAATCATGAATTTTTTTCCCTATCCTCACACTAAGAGAAAATGCCTAAACAGTGTTTTGGAAAGGAACCAGAGCAAAGCGAGACCGGCTTTCAAACCCCTAAAGCCACAAGTCATCTGTGGCATGAGTGGGCTGCAGTTGGATTCGTGAGTGGAAGGTCTCTGTTTCCCACATCCCCCTACACTGTTTTGATCTTGGGAAATTGCCCTGCTCGCTCAAACGGGTGCCTACCCTTACAGGACTGCAGCCCCAGGGGGAAAGACAGGTATTTTGTGTGATAAAATAAATGGGAAACTGTCTTGCATCCTGCCTTGTTTACTGGACCTTATTGACTCCACTCAGAGCTGCCTCTGGGGTCCTTCAGGACTGATGATTTTCCCAAGCAAAGTCAGGAGAATTTCCTGCCAGAGCTGTTGGACGCTGCTTTTCAGCATCAGCTAGTGGCATCTCTGAATCCTCACTAGCCAGGAAGCAAGACAGCAAATGCCAAATATTACCATGAACCAGTAAGTTGATACTGGAATGGGGACACGTGGAAGAGAGGGGATGTCAAATGATGGTTTCTGGAGGCCTGGCTGTTACCTCTGCATGACTTAAATGTGTCATGGAGTATCAGGTATCTCTGTGTTCTGTCCTGTCTAGGACAGGTTAATTGCAGTCGCTGACTGTCTGAGAGCCTTCCTTACTATCTCTTGACTTTTGTACAACCAGACTCATGCTGAAATTCTCCACCTCTTCTCCAGGGAAGCTCCTGATATTTCCAAGTCTTTGCTCTGCTTTTGTCTTCCTTGAGACCTTGCTGTGGTTTGGGGTGATTCAGGCTGTTCTCCTGTTCCTTGGGGGATGCAGTTAGAAGACAGCTGTCCCTCTATAGATGTGGCTTATAGATGTGAGCACACCATTCCCATAAGTTCCTGATCCCTAATTCCCTGAAGCCCACACTGAGTAATGTAAGTGTGCCTGTATCGAGTGGGTATAACACAGGCATTGCTCACTTGCTCCCAGGCTTTCCTTGGGCTCTGTTGGCAGGGCCATGGGCAGCATTGTCCAGGCGAGTGTCTGTCCCAGGCACTGTTATATAAGGAGGAATTTCAACATTAATTACGTGTCTTGGCTTTAGGTTTCATTCTTTCTCTCCAGACAGCAGAATTAGCGTCAGAAGATTGAGTGTGGCTTCTGCAAACAAAACAAACAAACTTTATTTCACAGGCTTTGGGCTCCACTGCTTTCTGCAGGAGCATCCGCTCTTTTGGGATGTTTTCCCTTTGCTCCCCTGCCACTGAGAAGGGACGGCAGTTCTTCTGGAGACGCTGCCGAGCATAGCTAACACGCTCAAATATCTGAGCTGCAGGAAGGCTGGCACTTCCAGTCGGGCTGATTGAAAAGGAAACTTAGCATGTCCCTTTGCTCTCAGCCATCTTCCTCGATTCTGAAGGGCTGGAGGAGGGAGGGATGGATGGGCAGAGGCACAGCACTGTTGCCGTCAGGGCTGTAGAGGCTGGCTGGGACAGAGGTGTGTGCTGGGCGAGAGGTGTCTGTGTGGATCATGTTCTCCCTAATGGCTTTCCTCCCCCCATTTGAAGTCATTAATGCTCGTTAAGCCAGGATGGAAACAAACCCAAACAACAACAGTCTACAAAATAATTCCGTCACTCCAGACTGGTTCTTTTTTTTCTCCAGTGAAGCAATTAGTCTCCTGTGATCCCATTTTTAGCCAGACTGGAAACAGCCAGCCGGACAATAGTGAATTCCTCTCCTGGCAGGGCAGTCACCGGATTTGCTCCCTGATGGGAAAGGTGAGGCGAGTTTCCTCGCCTGTCTCTTGGGGAAGAATCTCCCTAAAGAAATTCCTGTGGGCCTTGCTGAAAGCCCTATTTTTGTGCAACCTCTCCTGGTGAGTCACAGCTCCTGGCTCTCTGGCTACTCTTAGAGCTCTCTGTGCTTTGGGTGTTCTCCCAGCCCACTGCAGGGTTAACCCTTTTGTGGTTTCTCTCTCATGCGTGTACAGCCCGTCCCACTCGCTGGCTGATGATGTTGATTGGAGGTGCCAGAAAGTCATGAAGTAATCTGTGGTTTATACCAACACAGGCCAATGTAGGACTCGCATGGAGGCAGACAGGATTTTTCCAGTCTTGTTCATCTGAGTGGTACTTTATCCTAGGAATGGCTCAGCCTGTGCAAAGCAGGGCACTGAGTGATGTGCGTGGAATCTGTCAAAATTCAGGGTGTGTGGGTAGGGAGGAGACGGGCCAGCTGAAGTCACTGAAACTGCCTCCTGAACAGGTTGCCCAGAGAAGTTGTGGATGCCCCATCCCTGGAAGTGTTTAGGTGTTCGGGTTGGATGGAGCTCTGAGCAACCCGATCTAGTGTGTGTCATCCCTGTCCATGGCCAGGGTGTTGAAACCAGATGATTTTTATGGCCCCTTCCAACCCAAACCATTCTGTGCCTATTCTGTGAAGTCCTGTGGTGGCACCGCACGGGGCTGTGACGCAGCTTGGCCGGAGCCACCTGGGAAATGTCTTGATTCCTGTAACTGGTTGCAACATGAGTAACCATGAAGTGCCGTCCTCTGCCCAGGGCAAAGCCTGCAGCTGTGCCGCACACAAGGCCTTCCTCTTGCCTCTGTAGGATGTGGGGAAGCACTGGATTACCCCTCCATCACTGCACATCCTTGCAGGGCACTGCCTGCCGGGCATGCAGCGCCCTTGCTGCCCTTAAAAGCTCAGATGGGGCAGGGTATGAAAGGGCAGGTTCAGGTTGGAGAGCAGTGTGACCATGCTGCTCTGAGAGAAAGCTTAAAATCACCATAAAAAGGGACCTTGCTGCCTTTACCTTCTAAAAAGCAGCCCTGGTGGCACTTAAGCAGCTGGCCAGTGCTAAACCCGAACACTTCCCTTTCAAGACGCAGGAAGGCTCTAAGCCCAAATCCATGTTTTAGCTCATGCACACGAGGTAAAAGCCACAGGCTTGCTAGTGAGGTGCCAGGAAAAGCTGCAGCTGCCCAGAAAAGGGCAGCTGAGGACAGAGGGGAGCTCTGCTTGCTCGGCTGCTGGGATTAACAGCAGTTCACCACGTGTTTGAGTAATGTGTCACCAGTGCTGGAGCTCTGACTCCTGTGGTATGAAGGTGCCGTGTGGGTACCAGAGCCATTGGACTGTGGAACGCTGTGCCTTGAGATGCAAAGCTGGGGTGGAGAAACACTTGGCAAAGAAATCTGCCATGCAGGCTCGTGCAGGAGATGCACAGCGAAAGGTTTTCCTGCCTTGATCCCTGAAGCTTGGATCAGCACTGGGGCAGAGCCTGCTGCATCCAAACATTGCACTGGGTGTCAGCTGCACCCACTCCGTGCCTGGGCAGAGCCACTTTGGTTGCTGTGGAGGGATGAAAGGCTGTTGATCCTGCTGGGTGTTTTCTGTCTTGAGTCATTCCAGCCGTGGTGATGGTTGCTGGTGGTGCCAGGAGTGACAGCAAGTGCTTGGGGTGGGGGCAGCAAACCAAGTGCCCAAGGGTTGAGTTCCAGGTAGCTGGGGTGGCCTCTGGAGACACAGGCATGTGCAATGGAAAATTGGGGATTGAAAACCAGGAGTACAAAATTAAGGAATTGGCTGGAGAGGAAGCAAGATGGGTTTGCGTTTGTATTGCTGTGGTACTTCCCAAGTCACCACAGGGACAATGTGAGGTGGGAAGTGAAAGTAACCCTGTGTTTAAAAGCTGATTCCAAATGCCCTTGAACGTAATCTTGATGTGAAAACAGCTGCTATGTCGTGGTGTGGTTCCTTTCCTGTCAGCAGTCTAGCACTGCTCTCACGACCACGACATCATTTCAAGTACCATGAAATCTTTTCTCGTGCAAAATCATGAAGAAGTTTGCAAACCATCTGTGAAGTAAAGCACTGTGAGATCTGCTTGAGAACAGAGATGGAGGACAGGTGAACCACACATGAATGGTGTCCCCAAAGAGCAGAGAGGACACAAGTCATTTATTGCTCCTTGTCTGTACATCCATCCAGAACAGTTCCAGGGGTTCATTAGCTTTAATGTGTCTTTTGCAGGTGATGCATTTCAGCATGTTAATATTAAAATAATTCCCTCTTTATTCCTTTTCCTCGGGGCAGTAAAGAGTCGTTCTGCTTTACATGAGCCTCTGTGGGTTTCCATTAGTACTCAATCAATTATTTATTCGTGGGAGAGTCTCTGAAAGCTGCAGTCCAGTCTGAGAGCAGCAGCACTTGACTGTGTAGATGAGTTTGAAGTACTTGATGCCTGAACCCATTGGAATTGTCAATAACATTAAGAACTGCTTTCCTGCCATGAAATAAAAATACAGCCTTGTAGGTGGAGTGTGCTAAACTTTGATGAGGATGTGAACTAAAAACCAGTGTTGTCACCTGGGTGTACCTTTAGCAAGCACAGACAAGGAGGCTTTTGAAAACCATCTTGTCTTCAAGTTGACTAACTTTTGTATTGTGATAGAAAATGTGTATTGTTATGCAGTTCTGGTTTGTGTAAACATAGGAGGTCTGGATAGAAAATCTGTACTTCTGAGTTTTGATCTGATGTGATGCCTCAGCAAGAGGCTCCAAGATTTTTGCCTGCTGTTGCTTGTCCCCCTAGACTAGAAATAAGTTTCAGTGCGGAATTGTGGTGTCTTCTTCCTGACAAAAAGGATTTATCATCAAGACACTGAAGCATACAGTCAAGGCCTGTGTAAGTGAGAGGGACCTGACAGCTTCAGATCTTCCACAGCTAAAATAGAAAAATCCCAGCATGCCAAGAGGCATATTCCCAGGCACACATACATACAGTACCCCTGGGTATCCTTCTCCATGGTCATATGTTGCAGAAGCCAAAGTGGGGGGGTTTTGAGTTGGGTTGCAGTGATTCTCATGCAGGGACTTGACAAATCAATGTGCTAAAATCTCAAGAGCTGAGCAGTGTAAAGACAGGCTTTCCTGGTTCATGTCCCATTTTTATCCTTTTTCTCAATGGGGTCAGTGGAGACAATGCTTATTTTCGTTTTCTGATTAATTTTTTTTCATATATAACAGGAACAAGGGAGTTGGCAGCTCTTTGTGCGTGGTAGCCATGTGAAGTGAGCATCACTTGACTCCTGCTCTAAGTTACTTTTGCTTTGCTTGCAATCAGGCAACCACCTAAGGCACCTAATTTGGGAACTTTGGTAGCCTTGTCAGCTGGTCAGTCAAATTTTAGAGGGGCTGAAGTGCCTTGGGAAAGCACCTGTTTCCCTGTGCCAGCTGAAGAGGGAGCCTGGACCAGTGAGACTCATGTGTTAAGTGCCTGGTGTGACATGGGGACATTTTTCATGGGTAGTTTGGGGTCTGTTTGATGCTGTATGGCATTTGGGGTGACACATGGGATCTAGTGTGTCCCCGTTGGCCTGGCACAAAGGTCAGTGTCACTGGTTCCTGCATGCAGGCAGCTAGGGAGGAGTTCCCCCAAGGTGGGGGTGGAACTGCAGGGAGCTCGACATGCCCAGCCTGGAATTCCACCTGCCTTTGCCCTGCTTATCCAGGATCCTGGGGCTTCACAAAGCCCTGGCTGAATCACCCGTAATAAGTGAATAGCAACAGTAATCCACATGAAATGAAAAACTAAATCTTGGGATAATGAGCCATTTGCTAGGCTCCTACAAATACCTCTTCCATCTGATATTTAAGTGGTTGTTGTGGCCAAAAGCGGGGAGACCAGAGCATTTAGGAAAGCCCTTTGTTTGCCCACAGGTTCCCTGGAGTCTTAGGAAAAAAAGAGTCAATGATACCAGTGATGATTATCCGTTTGTTCTGAGGGGAACCAGGCAGTACCCCCTCCTGTGCAGTACTGGGATGCCTGTGTGCTTTGTGCCCACAATGTGTCACTAGCACAGAGACTGTTCTTTTGCTCTGTGCATAAAAATTCAGTGCAGATGGTGAGATTTTCGAAAGTATCCACTCCGGGCCAGCACGGATACTCCTTCACAAGTTAGTGGTAAGTTTGGCAGTGGAAATCTACAGGCTAAAGCAAGGTGCTTTCAAAAATCCTGTCTAAAAATACAGCACTTCTGCCTTCAGCTTTGTTTATTCCATTATGGAAAGGAGATTAGCGCCTATAGCCTTAGCTTTATAAATCTGGATCTGTAATTCAGAGCCTTAATAAGGTTAAGTAAATTTTTTTTTTTCTCAGTCTATTTCAAAATCAAGTTTACTTGACAGGGCTTTTTTCCTCCGATTTCCCTGGATTCAGGATCAGGCTCAGAGTAAAGTGAATCTTATCCATATCCGATGAATGTGGAGAAGTCTGCCTGACTAGACATACAGGTTCAGTGCAGGGGTGTCCTTCCCAAAGAGCCCTGCTGGCATTGCCAGTACCAGCACAGGTTGGTTTGCTGCTCAAGCTGTCACCAGAGGCAGCCTGCACACATCATCCTGATGGATAGGGCCACCTTTATTTTTATTTTTATTTCCTTTGGTATTTCTGAGAGTGAAATATTCCTACTAAGACTGGAGTTTGGGGAGGGTGGATGTCATGGAAGCGGTGAGATAGCAGTAAGAGCAGGAGAGTTGCTTTAGTGTTGGCTACCTCCTCATTCCCCACGGGCAGGCTTCATGGCACACAGTGGTGAGATGGGGACCTGCCACTATGTGCTGGTGAAAGGAGGAGCCTTTTCAACAGCACAGTCCAACCCCGATCCTACTAGGACAGCTTGAAGCTGGGACAGGGCCTTCAAGCAGCTCTGTGGTGGGCTATGGGCAGTTGGTGGTGGCTTATCTTGGATAACTCTTTCACTCCATCTCGCAGAGTTGAGACCATGTTGGGCTGTGGGATCAAACCTGATTTCATTTTAATTTCTGTATCAGGCTTCAAATCAATATTAGTCCGTTTTTGTCTAGGTGACACAACAGGCTTATGCTTTTTAACCTCTCCTGGCACCATCGGTCATAAGCCCACACCTGATTTTGTTTTGTGCATTTGGGTCTCGAGTCTGTTGTACTCCTCCTCTGAAGACTTCAGGCAATGGGATGCCACAGAAAGAAGCATTGTGGGATTTTTTTTTTTTCTCTTTCTGGCAAGGGTAGAATAGGAGCTCTGTTGGGAGCAACTCAGCAAGTAATGTTTCAGGGCCAGCAAATTCCAGCGTTGCTGCCCAGTGGGACTGAGGAGTCTATCACAGGACTAGGCTGGAGGCTCATCCGGAGAGGGAACGTGTGGCGTGCATACCAAAAGCTGGACACGAGGCCTTTTTCTGGCCACCTCTCCCCTTCCTGCGCTGAACAGGAGGACGTTTGGTCTGGGATTCAGGGAAATACCTCAAGTGTAACTCCTCTTTCCTGATTAGAGTCCCACACGAAAGTGCAGCAGATAGCATATGGATTATATATACATGTATATTAAAAAAAGGTACGTACACCAATTTGGATTTATATATATAGGGATCTTTGGGATTACACCAACGTGGCAATCTCCAGCGCGTCTGTGTTTCGGCAGTAATGGCTCTGGCTCGTGGCTGCCCCATTTCACAAGAGTGTCTTTTTGCCCTTGTAAAGCTGCCTTTGGACACTGTCATTAGCTCTCCTACAGCTGCCGTGTGTGTAATAAAGGGGAAGCTTAAAGGTGTGCCTGACCCCAAAGGGACTCGGGACACCCGTGAGGCCCCGCTGGATCTGTACCAGTTGGATTCAGATCCACTAACGTGGTGGAAGCTTTGTGATTATCTGTTGTGGTATGCTGAGGGTTTTTTAGTTATGCCTGTATACTTGAGCCTACCACTCTGTTTTAACTGGAGGATGAATCATGGCCGCTCACCTCAGCAGCAATGAAATCCTCTGAGTAATTGTGTTCGCTTCCACAGGCGCTTTTCTGAAGTGCCCAGAGGTCTTGGATCCCTGGTAATGCCATCTTTACTGTAAAGGAAGTAAGTGCCTGGGGCACTGCTTCGTCTCTGGAGCAGCAGCCCAGGGAATGCCGGGATAGGGACGGTGTTCTGATGTGGTCTGGGGAACTGGCTTCCAGAGAGCCCGTGCCAGCAGGAAGGGGTCAGGCAGACGGGCAGCTGGCACCACTGGGTTCCAGCTCATCCCTGCCAAAATCCCCCTGGTGCTGCCTTAACCCGGGCAGATTGCTTGCATAAACTTGTCCTTGTGCTTGAAGAGCTGCTTGACTTTTAAGATTAAAATGTAATAACAGCTCTTCTGGATATGAGTACTGCCACTCTGAGTTTAGTCTGAGGCCCAAGCAGCAGGGCAAGACTGTATTTTAAAGCTTATTCAGACTTATCCCTGTGAGCATGCAAGACTACACCAAGTGCCTTTGGACATCCTGAAGAGCACAGATGCAGGTGGGTTTGAGGATCTCCCTCTGTCTTGCACAAATTCGCACACCCGTGACCTTGCCCTCAGGGCTGTCCTTGGGCATGTGCTGTGGTGAGAGTTTTTAGAGAAGTTCAGCCGTGTGTTCTAGTGTTGTTTCTGACCCGAGACATGAGTCCATATTGCATCAGTCTGTAACATCTTGTGTTGCAAGAGAGGTGGAGCCTGCTTTGGAAGCTGGGTGTCCATAATCCATCTCGACTTTATCCTTACCCACAGTTGCAGAGCATTTCAAAAGGTCTGTGCTCTGTGTGCCAGCACGCATGGATTAGGTGAAGCAGAGAAAAGCCATGAGGCTCTGTTGTATTCTGCCACATTCCTCCTCTGCAGCTCTCTGCAGACTCTGCAGGGCTTGTTGTGATGGGTTGAGGCTGTAAAATCCCCAGGAATAGTGCTGGGACACTACTGAGGTGCTGAGATGCTTTGCCTCCCACAGCTGCGCAAAGCAGCCAGCAAGGACAGGGGGCTGTCTCCTGTTCAATAGCTTAGCAATGAGAGTGGATTTTCAGTGGAGTTTCTCTTACTCATACCACTTACCCTGAGTCTGAGTTGTATTCTTGGATCATTATATCACATTTCTGCTATTGCTTTGTTTTTGGGAAATGAGAAGTTCACCCTGGAGCCGTGGTGGCTGTATTTACAGTCCCTAAACACTTAAGTGTGGTCAGCTTTTGAAAACAACTTCTGGCTCTTAGGACAGTGCAGAAGGGCACTTGCTGTGTTTCATTCCTACTTTCTGGTAATTATGAATTACAGAATCTGGAGAGATCTTCGTTTCATTTCTTCCTGTTACATTGTGCTGCAGGTTCCAGTACACCATGTCCAGGCTGTCTGCATGCCTACTGGTGGTCTGATTGTGTTTGCACCTCAGAGGTTGTTTGGAAACCAGAAGAAATGTTTTCTTTACCCAAAAGAATGTTTTTCAAGGAAACAAGGAGTTGAAGTTAAGTTTTGTAGTCCCTGTGCTGTAATTTGGACATTACTTCGTGCGGCACTGGGAAGGATGGAGCACACAGACTAAATCCCAGGGGATTTTGGGGATTGTGCTGTGAAGCTGTGGGTGTGTAAAGCAATGCTTTGCATCTCAGCATGTCAACCCCCTGCAGTGGTTTGTGTAAATGCTTACACACTGTTTATATGCTGTGTAACAAAGTCCTACATCTGGTTCTTCAGTTGGTGCTGTGCCCACAAGGGTGCCCTCTGTAAGCACGGGGGGGGGCTGCTCCACCTATGCTAATTTTCCCCTTTAAAGTATGACTGGAGTTGAATTAGATGACGCCTCTCAGGCTGGAAGGGAGCAACAGCTCCTCCTTTTAATTGGCAGCAAAACTCAGGATTTCAAACTGTTTTTCTCCAGCTCGGTGCAGCTTGATCTTTTTCTGATCTGGTGTTTCATTTGTGATTTCAGTATTTTCTCCTACACTAAAGATGTTTCTCAGCAAATATCAGCAGCTCAGCCTGTTTTTATGTCTTAGCTCTGGTGGAATATGTTACAGGTCATCTTCAACCTGTATTTACTGCTGCCTGCTCACACTCAGCTTTACCACTGCCTAGGAAATTTGCTTAACTCTTCCTTGATGCTGTGAGAATATGAGTTTCCTGGTTATAAAAGCTTACTTGACCATAACAATACATTTTGGTTGTTATTAGAAAAATATGGGAAGTGTGAACCATTTTCTGTGAAGGAATTTATAAGAGAGTTCTCTACAGCCCAAAACACGTGGGATTAGGAATAGCCTTAATTCCCAAGGTGGTATGAAATCTTGGGAGTAAAACATGAAGGTTCCTGGTCCAAACCTGGTGGGAATAGATTAATGAAAATAATTATTTTCTTTGAGTTTTGTTACTGATTCTCCAAAATTTTGTGTGGAAAGAAATAGAAAATTGTTTCAGATTTTGTGGGCCCAAAATAAGTGTTAGGGCTTTTGTAAAACAATAATATTTTTTTGCAAGTCAAGAGAGCATTGGTTTCAAGTAAAATAAATTATTTTATTTTGGATGCTACTGATGAATGCAAAGGCAAATGGGAAACAGTATCAGCTTCACATGAGTATTTAGGGCTTTACATAAAACTGAGACCTCCATCTCATCTCCTCATCACATCAAAATATGGGTTTAAATCTGTTGTCCACTGTGTTTGGAGCAGGGCCTCCAACTTGAAAAATCCTGTCTAAAGTCCTTGCTAAGTACCTTACCAACTGTGCTATTCCACAGGTTGTATATCTTTCATTCTCCTCTGCTGAAGTTTCTTCATTTTGCAAAAAAAAAAAATAATAATTACAATGTCACTGGAGAACGAGTTGGAACTGTGTATTGCTTTGGCTACAGAGCAGGCAATAGAAATACATTTTTCTCCCATCATGATGGAGATTTCAGTATTTCTGTGAAGTCAAATGACTTCAGCAGAAGAGGTGGAGAAAAATCAAAATCTCCTCCCTGCTTGCGAAGGGGTTTGAATGCACACCCAAAAGCGTTTCCAAGGAGCGTCTATGGGGAATGTTTCTTCCCTTTTAGAGATGCCAACATTACTAATTTAGCTAATTTCAGGTTTGGGGACTTTATTTTTCATTATGTATTTCTATAAAAGACCATTTGGCTGGAGTTTGACGTTGGTCACACCTACCTTTGTGTCTGGCTCCCACTGCTCTGCACCTACAGCTTCCTTGGCTCAATGATCTGCATTCAGATGGGAACACCAGGCTGTCACAAGGTTTAAACTGGACCTTTGAGGTTAGCAAACCTGGGAGAGCCGTGAACTGAGGCAAGAAGCCGGTTTCTGCCACCCCTCCTCCTCTGCAGAAGATCCTTACTACATGTACAGCTCTTACCACAGCAGGGAGGTAAAACTAAAATAAGGGGAAAAAAACCCCAAACTTCGTCTTTTCAAACATAGTTTCTACATCACGAATGAGATGGTCAGAGTAGAGCAAGCAGCAGGTACGTGTATAACACATATTCGCTGGCACAACTCCATGGTGCAGGGAAATTGCATTTGACAGATTGCTTCGGAAAAGGACCAGATCATCTGCAATTGTAATTTTGTGTTTTTTTACGAATGTCAAACTCGAGCAGCAGATGTGTAAAGAACACCTCTTCCAGCAAGTGACGCTGAAGCAGCTCACTTTGTCACTTCTTCTGGGTCTAGACTAAACCAGGGCCGTTAAGGTGATGTACCATAGCTGTGGGTGAGGACAAAGACGGCCTTTCTGAGTCAGGATGAAACCTGTTTTCCAGGGCAGGTTTGCCAGTGAAAGGCAGAACCTCAGCCGGCCCTCTGAAACGCAGCCTCAGAAAACCTCTCTGCCGTTACAGCTTCATGGAACTGCTAAAAATATTGAGTGGAAAATGCAAGTATTAAGGAAATGAGGTAGATTTGGGCCTTCTGAGCTGGATGACTTCCAGTTTCATCAGCTTCCCGGAATTCTTGCGAAAATGAAGAGCTCCTTGTAAATCTCAGAAGCTGACACTGTTTTTCCTCTCATGTGGCTGCGCTGGTTCACAGGGTACCAGTGTGTGGGGGGACCTGTCAACATCAAGCAGCGAGTTCAGAGCTTGACATCTGCTGGGACGGCTTGAGACAAATGCTCAAACCACAACTTTCCCAGAGAATTGTCTTATGGGGCAGCTGGAGAGAGTGGGCTCCAGTGGAGCCACATGGCTGAGCCAGCCACTGCCGTGGAGACCTGCTCCAACAGTGACATGTGGGAGGATCTTCTGTCACCTTGCCGAGCAAAGAGCACTGAGCAGTCTTGTGTGGTCATCCTACAATGATCTGCACGTAGCCAAGGGCCTGAGCAAATGAGAGCCAGACTAATATCACATTACGGGCTACGTGAAAATAGAAAATGTTGGACTTTGGGTTGCTGGACAGAAGTCAGGAGAAGCCGGTATTTCAGCTACAGGAGGAGACGACAGGCACTGTTAATGAGTGTAGTGTGCCATGTGGAGAAGCCAAAGGGCTGGAGGTTTGACTCGTGTGGTTAAAACTGTGCTCATCCAGCAAGAGGCAGAGAGTTTAAATTGAACGGCAGTCACAGAGGTAGAGGCTCTCTGGGAGGACACAACAAGCACAGAGCACTCTCTCACCTGCAGAGCTGTGCTGAGCATGGGGCATTATCCAGCTAACAGGGGTCTGGGGGCTCCTGCAGTGTGTCCCATGGGGCAGAGGCTGGGAAGTGGCAGCATGCCTGGAGATGTGGTCGGCAGAGCTGGCCCTGGCTCTGTAGCTGCCTCTTGCTGCTCCATGTACGTGACGGTTTCTGCTGGCTCAGGTATAAGGATGGTGTATTTTGAGGTATTCCCAAAGCGTGCCAGGACATGGTTGATGTTGCAGGGAGTGGGGGGAGGTTTTCAAGGGGGATATCAAGCGAGTTCACCAAAATTCCCCTTCCAGTTGTACCTTTAAGGGCACACCACAACAGTCGGCACTGCCCAGGACCGAGAAGTGTTTGCTACATTTAAACCCAAGCCAAGAATAAACTGCACGTTTCAACCACATCGCTGCAGATTCCTGGAAACAAGGCCTGCCTTCATGCTTGGAGGGCTTCCTGGCTCTGCCAGGAACCACAGGGAAGAGCAACAGGAGCTTTGGCTATAAACTGCTGCTGAAGATGGACTGTCATGGGCGACCAAGCACAATACCTCTCACTGTGCTCACCTAAAGCCTCCCCAGGACAAGCCTTTGCCCACAGGCCTTAGCAGCCATTTGAGATTCTCAGAAGGGGAAAAAAAATAAGTGTCTCCTGCTGAGCATCCCGCCCAGAGCAAACACTGCCACGGGAGATGGGCATGGGCACTGTCCCTGTCATCCAGATTTCAGTGGCCACTGGATAGCTGGTGGGCCTGCTGGGAAGAGCAGCAGCATTACAGCAGGCTTTTTGCTGGCTTGTGTTGCCAAGCTGAGTTAAAGTTGAAGAGAGAGGATGTGTGATCTTGTGATTAAGGTCTGGACCTGGAATTCAGGAAGCTGGTGTTCGGTCTTGTCTCTGGGGGACACTGGCAAGTTTCTTAACCTCTATCCCTTACTTTCCCATCCATTCAAGAGAGTAATAATACTTTTCCTTATCTCTTTAGGAGAGGATGTGGCTCTGATTGTCTTAACACAATGCGTCCTTGATCTTTCCACTGCAACAGTGAAGTTGAGGGAGAGATGTCTCAAGCCCCAGAGAGGCTTCCTGTGGTGGTGTGGGCTGTGGAAATGCCAGTGCACAGCAGAGCCATCAACCACGTGTTTTCCACTTTAGCATCATAGACGGAGGATGAACAGGATCAGGGTGGATTCAGATTTCAGCTCACCCATGGGTTTTCATAGTGATATGGAGATGCCACCACCTATGATAGGATGGGAACTGTTTTAAACTAAAAAAGGAGAGATTTACAGTAGATATTAGGAAGAAGTTCGTTACTCAGAGGGTAGTGAGGCAGTGTCACAAGTTGTCCAGGGAAGTTTTGGATCACCCATCCCCGGAAGTATTCAAGGCCAGGTTGGATGGGGCTTTTGGTCGAGTGGAAAGTGTCTCTGCCCCTCTCCCCTCGGCAGGGGGCTTGGAACTAGGTGATCTCCAAAGTCCCTTCCAGTTCTTCAATTCTATGATTCTGTGTTACCACCCTCCCCATTGCTCCCACTTTCCAGGGAAATAGATGTCCAACCAGAGAGCAAAGTGGATCAAGATCCAGCGTGGCTTTCGTGAAGAGGCCCTGAGACCATCAAATATATTTAGATTTTTTGCTCATGATCTGGGCATAGGAATGACTTTGAAGGTGGCTTTGTCTAGGCCTAGAAGGTGTCCTCCACCTCAGGAAAATGGTGATGGTAACACCTCCCTGCCACAGAGCTGCCATGAGGGTTCTGGGCAGCTCTTGGGCCAGTACCTGAGACAGTTAAAAAAATGAACTGTGGCATGTTTGTGCTGCACAGAACTCTCATCATAGCTCCTTTTCTCCATCTGCAGTGGTGCCTGGAGCTTGTTTGACAGCTGAAAAACAGAGGTGCTGTGAGCTGGTATATTTTTAGGCAGGCATTGCCTAAGTCTGCAGGTGACCCCATGCTTTCTGGTCATGTTCCTGACTGCTTCTGACTGGGGGCTGTTCCCTTGGGCAGTCTTCAAGGTCAGGCAAGCTGATAAGCTTTGTTAGGGCTCTGTCATTTTGGCAGATCTGCTTTTGATGAGGAGCTCTCAGGCTGTTAGAAGTGATGTATTGGAAAATGTGCCTCTCTGCGGCTTGTTGGCTGCAGGTCTCTTGTGACAGTGACAAGGAGGTCCCTACCTGAATGAGCACCATGGGGGAAGTTCACTTTTTATATTAGTGTGCTGATGGAATCAATACAGCTGGGAGGACTTAAAGACTCTGCCTTATGATGGAGGCATCCCGTGCTGCCCAGAGATTCCCCCTGCCCATGTGGTGTGTTGCTGGCAGGGAGTTTCTTTACTTCTGAGCTTGGATAATGCTCCAGTTGGGGTTTATTAGTCAGACCTGCCCTGACACAGGGAAGTCTGTGGCTGAACCCCCCATGCCTCGGGAGAAGAGGGGATCTGCTGCCCCTCTGCAGAGGCCTTGCTCGCCTCCCAAGCTCCAGCTGTCTGCTCCAGTGCTTTGCTGCATCAGAGCACGTCCCGTGCAGCGCATTTTGCTGCATCATAACATCCTTACGCAATCTGACAGCTCTGGCAACCTCTGCTCCAGTGAGTCCCAGAGCTAAATGAGCAGGAGCCCTGCCAGCCAGGCTTGTGGTGTGTTTGGAAAGCCATGTGGGCGAAATCCTGTAGCACCTGCCCATTTTAAATGCTGTTCGGCAGAACGGTGTTTGTTCCTCCCTCCCTTTTGTAAGAGGTGAAGTAAAAGAAAACCCCATCCTTGCATGACTTTTGTTTTATTTTTTTATGATGATGAGGCTTGTCCAGTTTACAGGTTGAGCTTCTGAGGCCTGGGATTCTGCCTCCATCTGTGCTGGGGCTGCTCCAAGCACGTAGCAACTCTGTGAATGATTCTCATTACAGGGACTTGAAACTGGACAACGTGCTGCTGGACTACGAGGGGCACTGCAAGCTGGCAGACTTTGGAATGTGCAAAGAGGGCATTCATGACGGCATCACCACAGCCACCTTCTGTGGTACGCCAGACTACATCGCTCCAGAGGTATAGGAAACCTTTCTTTGGCCAGGAAAACTTGGTTACAATGTGGAAAGCATAGGTTAGCTTTGGAACAGCCAAAGTGTACTCTCTGGTGACTTTAGCTATGCCATATTTGACTGCCGAGCTCAAGGTTTCCTCCTAAATGTATTATTGGTCCCTTGGGCAAACAAACATGAGTAAATCTTCAGGCTCCTGTAAGCACCAGAATAAGCCTGTATTTTTGATTAGAAAACATGAGGTGAAAAATGGAAATAGAGCTGCAAAAATCTTCAGAGTCACATACAGATGCTGTCTCAGTTTGATTTGAAAGGAGAGTGAATTCTCCTTCATTTTCCAGTTCCTTTTTCTGCCTCTTTGCATTCCCTGTCATCCCCAATCTCACTACAAAATTAATGAACACCTCTTCAGGGAACAGCTGCCCTCCAGATGCTTCCAGATGTTCTGACAGGGTTTCAGATCCTTCAGCACAATTGAATTTTTGTCTGTGGTTCATGTTTGTACCATTCTCACACACTTGCACTCCTTCCCCTCTCCAGCTGAAAGCCTTGCCACTGGAGCCAGGTAAACGTTTCCTTCCCAGGGGCGAGGAAGAGGCGATGTCAACTCATACACTTGGCTGCTCAGCCAGTTTTGCCGAAGTGCCTCTTCCCCAGCTCAGCCCCAGCATCACTCTAGGGGCTTCTTTCCCAGGTGACCCTGGGAGCGGCTAAACTAGTTCACCCCTTGTATAATGCACTGAGGTACCTCTCTGCTGATCTGGGTGATTCCCAGAGTGAGATCACCTTTATGTTCCTGGACATCCACCAGCCTAGCAGGGAGCACTGTTAGGACACAGCGAGAACTTCTGGGTTAACAGAATCCTTTTTCCTCTCCTGCTCAAGTTTGCGAAGCTTCGGGGTTGATACTTCTTTCCCACCTGTTCCCCAGATCCTGCAGGAGATGCTGTATGGCCCTGACGTGGACTGGTGGGCCATGGGTGTGCTGCTGTACGAGATGCTGTGCGGCCACGCGCCCTTCGAGGCGGAGAACGAGGACGACCTCTTCGAGGCCATTCTGAACGACGAAGTCGTCTACCCGACGTGGCTCCAGCAGGATGCAGTGGCAATCCTCAAAGCAGTGAGTTCCTTTGGCCGTTTCCTCTCCGTCCTGGCTTTCTTCATCCTAACTCCAGCAAACGAGAACAGGGCCGGGGTACTGGCATGCGGAAATTGCGGTTACCCTGACCCTGATCCTCTTCTTATCTTGGATTGAAGGGTAAACAGAAGAAACACATCCCGCCACACTTAGGTGTGTTTGCATAGTTATGGCCTTTATATGGCTCAGTAGCCAACTTGGCAAGAGAAGTGTGAGCATGTCTGTGTGTCTGGGCATTCCCCTGATAGTTTAATGATTGACAGCGTGCGGTGTTCGTCCAGAACGGAAGCAGCAGGTAAACACAGTGTTTAATCAGGACTGACTGTATGGTTTCCATGTGACTGCAGTGGCAAAGAAGTGAGGGCTTCGTGATAATCCTTCGTTCTGACTGTGGGTAATAACAACATCCCCCAGGATTGCTGCCTGCCTGCATGCAAAGACAGGGGGTAGACTTCTGTGTGTTTGGGAGGAAAAAAAAAGGGGCTGTACAACAAAAAGCTTGAGGAGAGCTACTGCTGGCGATACTTGGTCCTTGTCTTACCATGTATTCCTCACTTATTCCATGGTTCTTTTATCCACATGCCTCACATCTGGGAATGAAGCTTTTTAAGATTTTTGGCTGTGTGTGAGCCTGGTGCACTGAAGTACCTGGCTTTTCTGTGATGAATCAAAAGATGATTAAACTACAGACCTTACTTGGCTGTTCTGCTTCCTACCTCTCATCAAATCACTTAATATCTCTAAGCACTCTTTGGAGAGAGCGAGGGATCAGAGTATTCCCTTTTCTTGCGAAAGCACAGTGAACAAAGATGTATTTAAGACTGGATGCTACTAAATATTGTGATAATAGAGGATCTAAGAAGTGGTTAGGTAACGCGTTAATTTATATTAACTTGTGAAGCACTGATACAAAGAAATGGGGTAATCAATGGTGGGCCCACTTAAGGGAAAGAAGAGAGCATGTTTTCATCAGCTTTTTAGTAGTAAAAACCTAGAATTTTTCTGCTGAAGTGTGTCTGTTGTATATGAATTGAGCAACTACTTTCTGTAGCTGAAAACGCATCTGATAAATTCCACAGAAATCAACTGAGAAAAAAATCCACTTCTTGAGGGGGCAGAGGAGCTTTTAAATCACATGTGGTGCTCAGGAGTGATTGTTTGTCATGCTAAAGGCCCTCTTGGGTTTTGGAAATAACCTGCAACATATATAAAACATAAAAATGTGAAGTTCAGATTCATTGCAGCTTCTGTAGCAGTGTTCATGTGGTTGTACTGGAATTCTTCAATGCCTGAGCCAGTTCCTGTTCAGCTGAAGTAACAGCAGAGTGGATTTGCTGCAGGTATCTTGCATAAGTATGAGATGGAGGTAAAATGTGGTCAGGTAGATGCTCATCATAACAGGAGTCTCAGGGGGTAGTAAAATATGATTTGTGTTTTAGCCTCTTGATGAGAAGCTTGTTTTCTTAATTCTGATAGGAGCCTTATAGAAACAGTCAGTGCAAGCTGCAGTCAACCCTGGCTGCTGTAGCTTGTGTTCAGAGCCCAAATTTTAAAACAGTGAGTCCCTTCTGTGATTAACAGGCAAGAAACACGATGAGGGGCACTGAAGAAAAATGGCCAGAATTGAGGAGGGAGCTAAGAATTTAAATAGAAAGTGATTGAATGTTTCCAAAATTGCACAGCCAGCTTAGTAACTGCTGGTGACCTGCCCGAAAAAAGTCTCTCCAACCACTCTGCTTCTCTGCTCCATCACGTGTTGCTGATGAAACCTAAGTGAAAGCAAAACTGCCTCTCTGAAATGCACGTGCACTGCTCAAGAGAAGCACTACCCTGTGTCTGCTCTGGGAAAAAGGCTGAAATTTAGGGCATTAACCAGGAACCTTGTGATAAACTAGTGGGAGGTTACAACTGAAATTCTCAGTGGACCTTCAGTTCTTCAGTGTTTCTGTTCCTTGGGTGGCTGCTACCTGGAGGTGACTGGTGCATTGTGTTTTACAGCACTGATGACTGTTGGCTACAGCCTGAATTTCTGCAGCTTCACAGTAGCTGCTCTTGAGTTCAAGAGCTGTTCACTGGAAGAACTCCTTATTTCCTCGTTCCTTTCTTATGCTGAGTTTTTAGAGGCATCAGATTGGCTTTAATGGGAAGAAAACATTCCTGTCATGAGATTGTCTGGGGCTCTAGATTAAAGTAGAACAGCCTCCCCAAACTTTGATTTATTTTTGCTTATAACAATTCAGTCATTGCTGAGATATTATATTTGCAGTGTACAACATTTGGTCAGTGTTTTTAGGCGTCAGTATAAGACAGTATGGCAAACCTGTTTTTTTTCAAGGAAGATAGTGGATTTTCTAGCTGCTAAATATGTAGATTTTTCTTTTTCTCCCAGACTTCTGATACTAATATTTCTCTTAGATACAGTCTTATGACTACATGAGCATCTTCTAATCCCTACTGTGTTTACCTCCAACAAAACATGCACTCGAGCTCCCTGATTTACAGCTGTGACAGTGCTTTCTAACCCATGATGTTAAGAGCTCTGGAAAATCAGAACATTCAACTACTGCAGTGACATAAATGAATGTAAGTAATTACATGGCACGGGAAGCCTATGGAAGATCAGAGAATTAAACCTGGGTTCTCTTGTATTGCAGGATAAGGCCATAATAGCCTTAATAACTGGATTATCCCCTCACTAAAAGTTCTGGCCTCTAACCTTGAACAGGACCAGTGAGAATTCACTGAGTCTTGAAGGGTATAAAGCTCTGAAATGAAAATCGAATTTCTCTGCTAGGGAGATGCAACAAGGTGTAGGTGCTTAGAGATGTTTTACAAATGGATATATCCAAGTTTAGAAAGCATCTGATCTGTTTGCCTTCATGAAAGGCATCATTTTGAATAAGGATAATAGGTTCACAGATGCTGTCACTTTGTTTTGCTTTTGTTTTGTGTAATTGTGCTTCACCAATTTCCCCCCACCAGAAACCACATGATTTCTGAAGGCTGCACCTTGTTCATCTTTGCAGTTTCCTGATAATAACGAAACTACGTGCTTAGGACCTCATTTGCGTCACTGGGTGTTCCTGGAAGGTTTTTGAGCACTGGTACCAAGGAAAACAAAACCAACCCCAGTGCCCTGGGACTTTGTATAGAATTGAAAGCAGAAATATTTGTGCTCTAGAAAAGTTTTTATCTGTTTCCTTTTTAATGTTTTCTTGTCCTTGATATTTTCCCTCGGGAGCTGGAGAGACAGTAGGACAGAGGTAAATCAGTGTAAGTCAGCAGGATTTCACTGGAGTCAGTATTCCCAGAGAAGGAAAGTAAAACATCTCACTTGTGTACCCTGCCCTGTATGAATGTGTCACTGGGGAATTCAGGTAGTGATGCTTCAAGTCAGGAGGACTCAAACTGAGTCTCCTCTGCTTGTGTGAGCAACTCACACTGGGCATGGATTTGCTTGTGGCAGTAAAAAAGTGCAGAAAAGCAGAATTGCTGCTGAATGGATTCAGACCACTCCAGCTTATTCTAGACTTACATTTTCCTTTGATTTTGATTCCCAAAGGAAAAAGGTTTCTCCATAGCTTTACCTGAATGCACTCACAAGGAGTTTATGCCAGAGGAGCTATTGAGTTTGTGTGTGTAAAATAAATTCTTTCAAATACTCCCTGCCATCAGCTGACAAAGTAATCACCAGTGTCTGATGATGGAGAAACTGTGAAAGAGAAACTGTGTGAGCACACAGAGAGCAGACTGCTGCACCGAGTCTCCTATGGTGAGAGTGCAGCTAGAGATTGCTTTGTTGGAGCATATCAATATTCTGAACTTGTTAACTGTCACTAGCAAAAAGTGCTGGAGCAGAGAGAGGGGAGCTTTCCAGGCAGCCAGAGGCTTTGGGATTCAGCTGAGTGAACTGCAAAATGAAATACAATCCTCTTGCTTCCCATAAGCGGGGTGGTATTTTGGCAGCGTGTTTCGCTCGCCTCATGTATGGCTTTCTCAGATGCAATTCAATCCCACTGCCTTGCTCACAGTCAGCTTAGCTGGAGGGGAGAATGGAGGGACACAGTGAAAATCAGGTCTCAAAAGTCGGTGGCGTAACGGGAAGCAAATTCACAGGGAAAGCTGCAGGGATTTTCCTTCCCGGGTCTGGTTTCGGATGAGGAGAGAAGGGCTAAGCCTATTGAGTCGCTCCATGGACTGATGATCTGAAGTAGCCACAGCTGGCCCAAAGGCTTGGAAATTTGGATGAGCAATTGCAGCTTGGATGTTTTCACCCTCAGAGCCTGGTAACAGCAGGAGCTGGAAAGCAGCATCTCCCCAGGGAAATGTTAGCATTGCTCTGCCTTCTGCACCCTGGATTCCTGAATTCCTGTCACAGCTGAGTTTGCTGAAGCAGAGGGTGACTCTTGGCATTTGTCTGCTAACCTCCAGTCCTAATGAGGGCTCTGAAACACTTCTGGCCTGGCTAAAATGCCCCTTCCAAGAGTGAGGCTTAGGCAACCTTGCCTGTATCTATATATTTTGGGGACACAAATGAGACTAAAGCCTGTCCTTCCTCCTGCTGGTCAAAAACATTCATTTTGAGGAAAACACTACTGGAGTTAAGAGGCAGAGGTAGTTATGTCCCCCTTCAGGTGGTTTTTGTGTGAAAAATAAACACCAGGCAAGAGAAGAGGAAGGTGTAGAGGAAATTGGCTGTGGTTTTAGCAGGCTCTGCTCTCAGCCAGCACAGGTGGAACAGCACAGCGGAGTCCAAATTCTGATGAACTAGTGTGAAGAGTGAGAGGGATGGAAAGACGAGGAAGCTTAGCTGAGAGCAAGCATGACATGTGTCTCAGAGAAAAATTGCATCACCAATACAGTGCCAAGGATGCAAAAAAAACCCCTTGAAGTTGATCTGATTTTCTAGGGAACAGTAACCTGGAAGTGATGCAAATAGTCTGGTTGAGTGAACTCCTTCCTTCTTTGTGTCACTCTGTTCACTTCCCTGCGCCACATACCCTTTAAACTTTGTTCTTGCAGATTTGTGTAAAATCCCTTTTGCACTGCCAGGTCAACATTAGGTCAGCATGTCGTGTCTGGGAACTGGTGCTTCAGACTCAGCTGCAGCAATAATGATGCTCTGTGGGTCAGCAGGAGCCAGATCCTGCTCTGATGGCCTGTGTTTCATGGGCTTTTTTTGTGGCTGTTGGAGCACAAGGTGGGGGAGTTGTCATTTCCTATGAGTGTCCACAAACATACATAGAAATAAGTTCAGTGGCTGTTAGGAAAGTATTTGTGTATGTGTTAGGGTTTTCTTCCCTAAAGTTGCAGCTGGTACTAGGTGAGGAAAAGCTAAATTTGAAGGGTACTTTCCTCTGTCCCTCCTGGTACAAAGGAACAGTCTTTCCCATCGTTTCTCAGGAATTCTAGGGGATGATAAAGTGAGATAAATTTTATTGTTATTGTTGTGTGTGTGTCAGCTGAATCCTGGACTTCCTGGGGAGCAGTTAGCATTCCACAGAAATAATGAGGAAGTTCCAATGTCCTATGTGATCAGTGCACAGGGCAGTCCAGTCTAACTGGATGCAGGGTAACAGCTCCAGCAGAGCCTTAGGAGAGATCACAGGGTTGGGTTGGGTTGGAAGGGACCTTAAAGATCACTCAGTTCCAGCCCCCTGCCATGGCCAGGGACACCTTGCATTAGACCAGGATGCTTAAAGCCCCATCCAGCCTGGCTTTGAACACTTCCAGGGATGAGTCATCCACAACTTCTCTGGGCAACCTGTGCCAGTGCCTCACCACCCTCACAGTCAAGAATTTCTTCCTTGTATCTAGTCTATATCTCTCCTCTTTTAGTTTAAAACTGTTCCCCTTGTCTTATCACTATCTCCCTGTGTAAGAAGTCCCTATCCCTCTTTTTTATAAGCTCCCTTTAAGTACTGGAAGACCACATACAGATACAGAAAAGAAATTTCCCTAGGGAAATTCCATCCAGGGCCTGCTGAAGGCGAGAAATCAAAGCAGGCACTGAGCTGTGCTGCAGGTGGAGTAAACTACCCACCCTAAAGGGATGCCACCATGAGTGCCCAAACCCTCAACCAGGACCCCTTATTTTCAGAAAGGCTTTGTGGATGATGAGAGCTCTGTGGTGAACCAGACTGGCCCCACCACTGTAGGCACCTTGAAAATGCCATTAATGAGGAGAGGAGGCAAAGGGCTGGAAATCTTGCAGCAGAAAAAACTTAGAGGCAGATTTTTAAACATAATCACAGCAAACAGTTTGCTGTGACAGAGGAGTGGATGGGAAAGGGCTGGTTTCAGACTGCTGGCAAGGACATCTAAGTCCAGGAGAGGTGTGGATGATCCAAGCTGCCTACTCGCTGCAGCTGCTCGCCTCTGACATCAGCACACAGGGTGAGGTTCTCTGGACTTTGGAGATATTTATTCTCTTCATACTCTGCAGTGCTTGGGGTTGAACACCCCTGGATCCTGGGAGGTCAGAAGTAGCTGTCATCAGCTCAGATACCATGGTGGGTTTCTGCATCCTGCCTCAACACATCACTCAGGATACCTGGACTGTGCTTTGCTTGACACACTCAAGTGCAGTCCCTATGTGCTTTCTTCTACCTTTGTGCCTGGCCTTTTCTCTAAGTCCTGGGCAGTCAGTTTGGCCACGTGTGAACCAGACCAAACCCCTGTGTTTTTGCTTCCCAGCCCTCTCCTGAGCACTTCTGAGGTGTGAGAAGAGGCAGCCAGATGCTGATGGTGCAGGGTTGCCCACATTTCTCTTTCATCACTCTGCACAAGGTGTGTACATCTCCTTCACACTTGCATCCTACAGATCTGGGCCAGGTTCTTTCTTTCCAAGAGACAGAAAAAGGCAGATAATCTGTTTCATGTGCAGTGCTGGAGTAGCATATGAACATAGAATGAACTTGTTTCTGAATGAACCAGATGCTGGGAGTATTTTTTAGACAAAGCTTAAAAGGAAAAGAAGCAACACAATGATGGACCCAACTAAAATCAAAGAGGGAGCTAGATGAGCTCATTGCTTTATCATCAGAGCTGAAGAGCGTGCTAACAAAGGTACATAGATATTAAAAGTGCTTTCAAATATGCCAATAAATTATTCTTCTTGGCGTCTCTTCAGAGTTGGCAATCCCCATTTGATTAAGCTTTGGCTTTCGGAGTGAGGCTGATATTTAAATCTCCCTGTGAAGCTCTGTGCTGGATCTGTGTACACATTTTTCCTTTATTTTGCTTTTCAGAAATGCTTTCATCTTGCTTTTCCTCCTTGGCTCCACAGCCACTGCTGCAAAAGCAGGACTCTGGAGCCTGTCATTTCCCAGCTGGGAAGGAGTTCTTCAGTTTGAAGTGATCTCTTGTCCAGACCGTTTCTGCCATAAACACACACCGTGGTGAGGTGTCAGGGCTGTGCCCCACCACAGCTTGCCTTCTTTACCTCTTTTGCCTGAGCTTGCACATCCATCTCTGTAACATGCTGTCTCTTTCCCTCCAATTCTCAAACAGCAAACAGCTTTCCCCAGTGATTTTAATGACTTCTCTCGATTGATCACACCTCTTTCTCAAGTGCTTCTCTTCCCCACAGGAATAGTCCCATGCTTCTGAATAATTCACTGTGAAAGAAAGCTAAAGCCATCTGTATATAGCTTGCCAAGGCCAAATTTATCCTGAAATAGTCATTAAGTCTTTCACCTTTCCCTTTCCAGCAGGCTCAAATTAGCTTCTCATTAAAGTCTGCGGCATGCAAGCTCAGATTTACTTCAAAAAAAGCTCCTAACCCAACCTATTGTAACATCAATTGTGACTCATCCTCCTCTTTCCTGCCAGGGATGGGAAAAAAGTGAAGGAGCATTCATTGTGCCGACATTGTCTTCCCCATCCTTTTTTGTCTCCTTCTTATTCCTGGGTGCTTAAGGAATGATCAGTTCCTGTGTCTGAGCCTAAGACTTGTGGACCAGGCTCCCTTCTCATCTCTGCCACAGTTAAACAGTGATACTATAGACCCTCAAAAGTGGTTTGGTGGAGTCCATTAAAACCTGATCTCAAGGATTCCCTTGAGAACCTGCATCCAACCTGGAGGTGGGAATGCTGATGATAGGACCAGCAATAGCTGTGCAGCCCCTGGTGGAGGGGGCCAGTCCATCTAACTGGGAGGTCTCCACACCACTATAGGGGTAACAAATCTCCCACTGTCTGAGCTATTCAGGGCTTTAGGTCTTACTCTTACCTCCAGCTTTGAACTTTCTGACATGCTGTGTCTTTTCAGGAACTTTAAAATTAAAAGAATTGAAATATAACCAGGACTACAGAAAAAAAAAATTCAAA
>VXAY01004850.1:116041-171001 GCA_013399855.1 Oxyruncus cristatus
AAAAAAAGCTCCTTTGAAGTGTTTTCCTGGCTTTTTTTTATTTAATTGGCCTTTGCAGGTTTGTCCGGGGCACTTTAGTCCCCTTTGTACTTGACCCTATGTAAATAGACCACCCAGGGTTGTGTAACAGATTCCCGGTTCCTCTTGACAGGACTGTCAGAAAAGGATTAATTGTTTGCCTGTGCAACCCAAGGGAGATTTTACCCCTGCTTAAAATGAGAGCGGGATCATGTCCCCAGTCTGTTAATAAGTGTGATGCTCATTCTCCCTCTGTGTCTGTGTTACTCTGATTGATGTATTGATTTAGTAATGGACCTGCATATCCCATGTTGTACCTATAGTCCAACTGGGGTAATTGAAAACCAGCAGCCAGAGTCTGACAGTGTCTGAGCAGCCCCTGCAGCTGGTGACCCACGTGGGAACTGGGGGTGACTCCTCAGTTCTGAAAACACGGCTTTCTGGTGTGACATCTTGACCAAAACCTATGTCAAATATTCCACATATCTAATGACTGAAGTTAATTTCTGTTTATTATTATTTATTGCAAGAGTACCAAAGGGCAGAAATGTCAAAAATCTCTGGTTGTCATCAGGGGCCAATGCATTTGATACTTGCAGCCTTTTTATTCAGCATTAGTGCTGATGAGTGGGGAGAGCCAGGGAAACGGGTAGGTTTCAGCACAGCAAGGAAGTTTGTAGCTATTCAGAGAACATGTAATTTCCGTATTTTAGGCCAGGTTCTCTCCTGGTGATAGTCAGCACAATTACATCAGTTTACAGCACCGGGAGATTTGGAGCCAGATGTGTCTGTCCCACGTGTGAGTTGCTCTGTCCACCTCGGTTTATTTTGCTAGTCTCTTGCTCATCACTGTTTGCAATACAGTTAATCCTTCTTGTTTCGTCGAGCAGCCATTTCTGCACTAGGGGAAAGAGATCAAATTTATCTGCTTAATATCCACTGCACTGACATTTTGTCCTTCTTGCCTGAGGCTGGCACATTAGACATGTGACTGCTGTCATGGTTATTGTTAGGGTCTTCTGGCTTTTGGGAGCTGGGCTGAAGACTTATTTTTACCTCCTTTCCCCTCCCTTTTTATCTGGAAAAGGAGATAACAGATATTTCACACACTGTCTCTTCCTCCCCCCGCCTCTTCCTTAAAATGCTTTCAGGGCAGTCTTGTACTTCTGAACCCTGGCACTGCCCTGGCTGGACCTTTTCTGTGCTGAAGGATTTCACCTGCTCCCAGTTTTGTGTAGCCAGGACTGCAGCATGGGGTAGAAGCACCCTGTGGGGTCACATTCTGGCTTAGCACCATGATGAATTGCACTGATACAAATCAGGGCTCTCAGCAGTCGATCCATCTGTGTGCAGGGCAGGAGCCTCTAAGGGCTGCAGTCGGAGCAAATCCCCAGAGTAAAACAGAGGTGGCATTCCAGAGAGCCACGATGACTCCAAGTCCTATTCTCAGCAGCACAGTCCTTCACTGAAGGTCAGTAGGATTCAGGCTTCCAAGTTCCTGGTTCACACCCACAACCCGGCACTGGCTGAGCTGCCCTAAGTACAAGGACTTCCACGGGAGAGCTCTCTGACCACCCTGCTCCAAGGGCTGCCACCATTCAGTGGAACTGGGCTGTGCTGCCTCCCTCGCCCCCCGTAACCCACTTGTGTGTCCAAGCCCTGGATGGCTCTTGCATGGGGAAGTGAGTCTGGCAGGACGGGGATGGATGGTGATGGGAGCCTTGCCCAGGAGAGCAAAAGACAAGACTGGCTCAAAACAAGCAGCTTTTTATTTAAAAAAAAAAAAAGAAAAAAAAAAAAAAAAAAAAAAAAAAAAAAGAAAAAAAAAAAAGAAAGACTCCTGGCTTTCAATCATTAGACATAATAGACATTAACAGGCAGAGCCATAGAACCATCTTTCTTCTCCTTTGTTTGAAGGCTAATGACACCTCAGACCGTGGGTTTGTTTGCCTTACATAATAGGCAGCCAAACTGTTTTCGGCAACTGCAGCATTCAGTGGAGAGATTCAAGGAGGGAAGCCTTAATTAGAGTAATTGCTCTATTTATATAATGATTCCCTTTTGTCTGAGATCAAATGGATCTTTGAGAAATCTTATTTCCTTTCGAGTTAATTTCTGCCCTGTTAGTTTAGCTCATGAATCTTAATGAAGATGGAGCACCTTGGGTATCTCCAGATCTCCCTGCTCTCCGTCATTACTAAAGGAGACTGTGGGGCATTAATCTCCTGTGCTGCTGCTGATCTTTACTTTGGTAGCAACATGGGAGAAACACCAACAGGCAAGTGTTAAAACCATGAACAGGGAAATCATCCTCTCCTTTAACAGTTTGGACTTGACACAATCTGAATAGGGGTCCTCTGAGGCAGGTGGTGTGATGGAGAGGAGTGAGACTGAGGTACTGCCATCATGCCTGTGACAGGCTGCCCTTGGGCTCCTGGCAAAATAAAGTGATGAATTTTCCTGGGTCTCTGTTGGGAGCACAGGCTTTCTCTTACAGGGCAAATACACCAGAGTACCGATGGGAACTGGTGTATCTAAAATGGTCTTTAATACAAGAAGGAATGATTTTTTTCTTGTCCAGAGGGCTGACAACACGAAGGGAATGGCTGAGCAGAAGGTTGTATTCCACTTCCTGAAGTGCAGTACTTCTGTGACAGGATCTGGGCTTGTTAATGTTTTCCTAGAATGTGATGCAATTTCACGTCATCTGTCACCGTAATATTACTCATGAAATTAATTACCCTGATGCAAATAGCACATACATCAGTTACGTTAAACCAGTCAGGGATTCTAGTATTGAGAAAGGGAACTTGTAATTCAAGGAAATTAATGCTTGGAAACATCTGGTTTGTGCAAACATTCCTTCAGTGACACCCAGGCCGTTAGACGGATTTGCAGACTCAGCCCCTCGAGACAGAAGTTGCAACACTGCATATGAGCAGCACTGGAAAAGTCCAGTGCAGCCTTGCCCAGCAGACTGAGAGCCTTGGAGCCTTTCCCAGCATGGTCCAAGCCATGGGTGAAGGGGAAGACTGGCATAAATCCCTGCTCTCCCTCACCTGCTCGCCGGCTGAGCTCCCAGGGCTGACACAGATTTTTCCCCATGGTTGGCACTGCCGTGACCGCGTTTTTATCTTGTAACTTCACGGGCCCTCCGTAAACTAATCCCCAGCTTTTAATTTCTTGTCATGGCTTGCTGCATTTTCTTTCAGTAAAGTTTTTCAAATGATCTCGTGAAGTCATGTTTTTGGCTCATGCCAGCTGCTGGTTTTGGCTGCGATGCTGCTGGGAGGGTTAGCTGAGGTCAGCGAGAGCCTCGCTTGAGTTTTCTGCCTGGCAGACTGGTGTAGCCCAAAGGATCCCAATCTGAAGATGCTCCCATGGGGGTTCTTTACCCTGGGAATGGGATAATTTCCCATGGCTGGATGTGATCACAGAGCAAGGGCTTGACTGCCTGATTCAGGTTTAAGCTTGACAGTGTTGCTATTGGTTTTGCTTGGAGGCATCTTGGATTTGGGTGATTACATGTTTCTTTTTGCTCAGGAACGTCTCTGGTTTGCCTTGTTGTTGTAACTCTTACATTTTTTTCACTGCCTTTCTTCACTGAGCTTTGTGTGCCAGAGGTTGAGATTTGTGCTGGATTCATGGTTACTGTGCAAAATCAGAGATACTGAGTAAACATTAGGAGGTGACATTTCGCCACGGAAACCTTTCAGCTGGACATCTCTCATCACATCACCTGCACAAACACTGCAGGGTTGTCCTTGGAAGGACATTTCAGGCTAACCAGCCTGTGAAGCAACAGTCAAACTCTGGCCTTCCCACGGATGCCAGGAACAGCCAGCACTTCTAAGACATTTTTGAGCTATCTCTGAACACAGCCGAAGGGATCATGGGGAAGATGAGCTACGCTTCTGAAAACCTTTCCCCTGTCCTGTCTGTGTGTCTGTTGGTCTGGGCATTCAGCTTTACCCCTCCTGCTGCACGAGTGCCTCTTACATGGTTCAGGACAGGGGTATGGCCTCCAGCTACTTATTTCAGAGATGAAGGCTGAGCTCATGGTTAAGTTCTTCAGAAATCCCGAGTTAGAAGTGCCATCAGACATCAGAGGCAGCATGAGACAGGGCTGTCAGATGCTGCCCTATTGCAGTAGACAAATGTCAGTACTGCCTAAGGCAGAGAGGGAGAATTCATGGGCTTTTGAGCCTTTGAGAGGTCATTGGAATCTTTTGGTTTTTTTCCTGAGTACTGAACAACACAAACTGAAACTTCATCCATTTCTATGTCCGTGCAATAATTTCTGGTGAATTCAAATGGTGTTGAAGAGGGTTAGTTGTTCAAAAATTTAATTTTTTTATTTTATATACCTCCTACAGTAAGGCAGGTAACTGTTCCAGCGCAGAGCATCAGTGCTGTCTCTGTTGGAGACATCATTTGCACTCCTGCTTTTCAGTCCACTTGCCAAATGAAGACTGGAGTCTCTTCCCAGAGAAGAGACCCCTTCACCAGGCTGTAATGGACCTGCCACTCCAAAATTTACCAGGAAATTTTGCGTGAGGGAGGAGCAGCAATGACCAATCTCTTGTTTTCCATCACAGCCCCTGGTTGCAGAGGTGTGTGTACATCCACAGGTGAGTGACCTGCCGGGGTGCTGCAGCTGCCCAGAGTGCAGGACTGTGTTTCACCCAGCACATGATGCTGTTCAAAGGCAGCGTTTTCAGTTCCAGTTCCCATGTGTAGGTGCCGTAGCAGGGCCTCAGCACAGTGTACAGTGCATTTATCATGGCTGTAAGTTAAAGCACAACTGTGCTTTGAAATGGTCAGAGAATCACAGAATGGTTTGGGCTGGAAGGGACCTTAAAGACCATCAAGTTCCAACCCCCTGCTGTGGGCAGGGACACCTTCCACTAGACCAGGTTGCTCCGAACCCCATCCAACGTGGCCTTGAACACTTCCAGGGATGGGGCATCCACAGTTTCTCTAGAATATCTGTTCCACATACCTGTTCCATGTCCTGTCCTTTTGCTGAAGCAAACCAGTGTGAGTTTGACTGCCATGAAAGGGGGGCCTCCTCATGTTGTGGTGATACTCTTTGTCGAGTGCCTGACTTATGTTCACTTTTGATGTCCTGATAGCCTGAGTTAGGCACTTCCAGTATCTGGGAAACAAGCTTAGAGAAGCCTGTCCACAGTGGTTTATGGTGCCAGGGGATCACTGCAGCCCTTGATACACTTATCCTTCACAGCCCTGTTTTTACAGAGCTATAGGCAGCAGCACTGAGCTCCTGCCTGACCGAGGAAGGGGCTGCTTGACTGGGTGTTCCATAGGTCAGCTCATTCCCGTTGGAGGCAAGCAGTAATTCAGAGAGTTTTGTGGCAACCTGGTATCGCTTTCAGCAGCCAACCAGGGAAACGTGTTCCAGCAGTGAGTGGATTTGAGGCCTTTGCTCTCCTCCTGCCTCCTTTGGGCACTCGTTGTGGGGTAGGTGGTGCCTAGAGCTTCCCATCTGAGGTTTCCCCATCTCTGGATCCAGTGCACAAACCGGAGCTGGCCAGTCGAAGTTGGGCAATCATTTTGTTTTGAATGTTGCTTTACTTTTTCGGAGCCCAGAACAGCCCACCTCAAGGCACGGCCTTTCCCTAATCCTCATTGTCCTAGCAAGAAGGGTGTTTTAAGCAGCCAGGAATGCATTTATGTTGGCTCTTGGGTTGTTGCATTGGATGCCTTTGCTTGGTGCAGTTTTGGCTTCATGTGGAATAAATCAAACAAATAGGAATGTCAACACACTTTTATATCCCAGGTCTCTGAACTGGTCTGGGAATGGGCAGTCGGGTTCAGGTTTTGGTCTTATATGGTTGGGCATGAATGGGAACCCAAGCAAAGTGCATTGCCAGTCCTTTTCAGAGATTATTTGCCTTTGTGATTATTTTTTTCCCTTTCCACGTTTAGCAGAAGGTTCCTGGTGTAATGGAGGCAGTGGTAGAGCGGGAGCCAGGAGACATTTGACTTATTCCCAGCTCTTTTCTCCATTTTTTTCTTGTCTTTTTGGACTGTTTTGGTCTGTACCACTCCCAGCACCAGCAAGCTCTGATCTTGTTTGTGCTTTCTAGGTGTTCCAGCAATGCAAATAAGACTTAGTGAGGTGCAGATACCCATCTGTGGGGACAAAGAAGATGGGCAGGGAATTTCTAGAGAAAGACAGGGCTGCCAGGAGTTTTCTGGCCTGTTTTGCAAACCAAAGAAGTCTAGTTCAAGGCTTGCAAAGGCTTGTCTGAACCAGGTCTCTGAGAGATTTTGGCTTGACCCATTTCTTGTTTGGAAACCAAGCTGTGTCTGGGGATCAGCATCCCACAGAAATTTTGGGGCAGTCTCTTGGGAAACAAATTGTGTTGGGGTTCTGCTGGTAGAAAGGAGAAGAACAAGCTGAAATGGCTGGGGAAACGCAGAAGTTCTGCTTGTCCTTGGAAATGCTGCGTCACTGAGGGTCCAGAGAAGCATGGGAAGAGCCCAGCTGTGGAAAGCCACAGGTGGTTTGCTCCTCATGCAGTCCTGGTGACTCCTCTTATAAATCTGGGTGCACTCTGCAGCTCTTCCTACTGATGTTTTGGGTGGAATACTGGGAAAAGGTTGTGCTGTATGGAATCCTGTGGCAGCACATGTCCTCGAAGGGCTCAGGAGGTCAGGCCTGATGCCAGCAGAGTTTGGGGTCCTGCAAGGTCTCAGCTGCAGATGCCCCATCTGCTTTGGCTCTGAAGCTCCCTCAGAATGGGGTACTGGGGAGAACTCTGTAAATCAGGCAGTTGTTTTTCTCCTCCCTGTCTTCTTTCTAGGTAGGGAATGACTAGACCTTTTATCCACTCGTCCTAGGAGAATTTGTACCTTGTGAAAAGCTCCTGCAGTCGGAATGAAGCTGGTCTCTCACTGCACCTCCCCTTCTTTTCATTTCCCCATTGCTGAGATGCAGCAGACTTGGCCATTGCTGAAACAGTGACCGATTGTCTGGTTTGGCTGGTTCAGCTATTTGCTAAACATAATGCTCTTTCATCTTCCAGGAAATCGTCTGGACACCTCCACCGGAGTGGAGCTTGCTTTATGCTCCTGTTTCAATAGGCAAATAAAAGCAGCCATTTTCCCAGTTTAAACATAACCTGGTTTCTCTAGTGAGTTGGAAATATTCGAAGGAAGGGGAAAGATTGTTTATTGCTGAATTTTTAAGAACTGTAATCCTAAATTAACAAGCCAACCAGGCTCTTTTCCTTCCTGGGGAAAGGATTCTCCCCCTCTCCCGTAAGAAATATCTACAGCTCTCGCACTTCATCATTCTCGTTGGGACCTGAAGGTCCCTGGTGACTCAGGGCACTTTGGCTGAGGTTTGAGATTTCTTTTCACTGGTAGCAGAATAAAAATGTTACGAAGTGAAGTCCTCTATTAGTGTTTCACCAGTGACAGAGGGGACGGTCACCTGCCGGCTCTCATCTGCTCAGGGTTGGCGGGGGGGCTCTAAAAGCCAGAGCCTTGCCCGTTTTCCTCTGTTTCCTGAGGTGACAGGAAGGAAAGCATAGGCATCTGGCAGTGCTTCAGCAGGCTGAGGTTTAGGAAAAAGGCACAGCTCAGGACTGATTCCAGGCCAAAGCCTGGCTGGCTGGTGAGCAGCGTTTGAGAGCAAGCTCGTAATCCTGAGAAATTAATACAGAAACAAATAGCGACCGAACCCACTGGGCAACATTTGTAATGTTGCTAATGATGCAATTCAACTTTCTTTTCTTATTGTGGCAATCAAGGATTTCACTAAAAGAGAAAGGGCCAAGGAGAAATACACCCCGAGTTCTTCCTCTAAAGAGTGAGTCAAATTCCTTGCATGTGGTTCCAGCACGGTGACACTGCGAAGTCTGGCCAGCGGCTGGGTTCAACAGGAAAGCTGAGGACAAGCTTTTGTGCAACTGCTAATAGGTCCCTCTCCCGTGGCCGTGCCGGATGGGAGGAAACAAACAGCCCTTTTTGTTTTGCAGTTCATGACCAAGAACCCCACCATGCGCCTGGGCAGCCCCGGGCTGGGCGGCGAGAGCGCGATCCTGCGGCACCCCTACTTCAAGGACCTGGACTGGGACCTGCTGAACCAGCGCCAGATGGAGCCACCCTTCAGGCCCCGAATTGTACGTGGCAAGGAGGGGTGGGGAAAAGGGTTTTTTCCCCTCTTTTTGGCTCTATAAGTACATTTATTCCCATGGGACGGGAAAGGAGAAAGACACACAAGGCCTGGCCCAGGAGCAGGGAGGTGAGATCTGTGGTCCTGACCTGGCTGCTGGTTGGCCACCTGATGTTGTACAGGTTGCTTTTCTGCTCCGTGCCGGATTTTCAAAGGCAGCTCAGTGAAAAGGTGCAGGTTTGTTAAAGCAACTGCAGCAGATTAGGCACCTGACTACCCCTTGCCTCGCCCCAGAGATAAAACAGGGTAAGTAGTCCCCATCCTGCTCACTCCACCTGACCCTTCACAATGGGGCTGTCTCTCCCTTATCTCTCTTTGTTCAGCACCAAGCACAGTGCCCCCTGCTCAGGCCACTGTCAGCTGAGTGGTTCAAATGGGACAGAGGCTGCAGAGGGTGTGGTGCTGCCCCTTTTCCCAGTGGTCCCACACAGCCCTAAGGAATACTCTGTGAGAGAAGAGTGATGCTCTCCATGGACAACCTTTCCAAGATGGTGTCTGTGGCTTCCTTGTTGGAATTGTTACCTGGAGTGTTTGTCTCATGCTGTGGTCGCTCTGCAAGCTCTTAGTGGCAGTGGTCCACCTGGTCCTGCTCCATCATCATGTGGTGCAGGATCAGGGACTCAGGGGAGGTGTGACAGCTCGACAGCAGACTCCTGAGTTGTTCCTTGGCCCGAATCAAAGGCTGAGGGGGCCTGCTCAGTCCACCATGAGCTGAACAGGATCTGGGAACATTAGACTTCAATGTCAATAAATTTTATTGAACCTCAGTGTCAATAAAACATCTTGCTCTGGATGCAGGAAAAACACATGCCTCATGAAAATGTGCCACAAACCCAGTGTGCATTGTGTGTGTGCATTCTAAACAGTCCCACTTTGTGGCACACAGCAAGGAATCCAGCACCTGGAGGCGAGCCATTTGTCTTCCCACGGCTCAGTAATTCATCATTGTGCAAGTTTAATGGCTGGCACATGGAGGAGCGTCCTCCCACACCCCCTCCCCAAAACCCAGCTGAGATGCTCTGCAGATAAGGAGGGACTGTGTGGAGTCATAACGCAGCCGATAACTGCTTCAAATGTCTGGGTCCGTGCTGCCATTTGAGGGAAGGGACTAATTTATGTTCCCTGCCCTGCCATGTCTGGGCAGGGAACACCCCAGAGGCACTGTGAGTTAAATCTGAGAGTGGGTTCCCGGTCAGAAACCTGCAGAGGCTCGAAAAGGCTTTGCACTGCTTCCAGTCCAACCCCAGAAAAAGCTCAGTCAGCTCAGCCTCCGTTGTGTAGGTGATGGTTCAGTGCACTCAGAACTAAAGGTGCAGAGTGAGGATCAAAGCAGATGATACATACTTTTGATATCTCTTTCCTTTGTCTTTTCCATTTGACAGAAATCCAAAGATGACGTGAGCAACTTTGATCCAGATTTTATAAAAGAAGAGCCCATCCTGACTCCCATTGAAGAAGGGATTCTTCCAATGATAAACCAGGATGAATTTAGAAACTTTTCGTTCACCAGCCCGGAACTGCAGCAATAGCTGTGGCTCTGGAGAAGAGTTGCCGGGAGGACTGGGGGGAAATGAAATGAAAGCCAAGTTTACCAGTAATTTCATTCTCAAGGAGTAGAAGTGCACTGACTTACATGATACAGCAGCACCACTGTCAATGTTACCTTAATGTGAAATTGAAACCTTCCTATTTGTAGGACTTACGCAGCTCTTGGATCAAATATTGACAGGGGTAGAATAAGCATGATATTGTAAATAGCTGATGCAGACAGAGCATTGAGTGCTGAGCTGGTTGGCTCAGCCTGAATGTCACTCCTTGCAGTGGATTCGAGGAGTCGGCGTGAGCATGAAACAAGTGTCTTGCAGCTCTGAGCCAAATAGACTTGCTACAATTCTGATTGTTTGCAAGACTATTTTGAGGAGTCCCAGCACTGTTCAGCGTTTTGGAGACGTCATCCAACATCCCATGGCTTGACTGAACCAGATGTTCCTACTGACTTTACCTATTTCTGCAGTATTTATTTCTTTACGAAGGACAAATGGCTCTCTTTGCCACTGTTTGGGTTCCCATGTGAAATATTTCATTGTGCTGACTTGCAGAAGGAAAAAAACAAATGCCCCGTGCCCCACACAGATTCTTCCAAATCAAAGGGAAGTCATGTGCTCGTAGCGTTTTACTGTTTGTGCGATATGAAAAGTTTTAGTGTTTGCATTCTGTGAAATGCCTTTTTACATCACGCATCTTCAATGCTCCTTTCTTTGCCTCCCAGCTGTTTTCAACTATAATGTAACTTGTAAAACCTTACTGTTTATTTAGGCCCATTCTATTTAATTATGCTATACAGAGCCCCTTTTGTGGGTTTAGTGCCTCATTAAAATTTTGATCCAAAGTGGTAGCACTTAAATTATTTGTAGCGTTACTGCGATGGGAGCCGCAGAGCTGGCAAACTGCTTGAAAGCGGAGTTGTCAACCAGCAGGCAACACAAAAGGACAGCTTTTCTCCCTTGAGAACGATACACCTTATCTAAGATACAGGGTGACTTTGGTTTGGTTTGGATTTCAGGGCTTGTTACTCACAGGGCACTCCTTATCGGTTGTGGCCTCAAGCCACAGCCAGACTGAGGTGATTTTTTCAGTGCAGGTTGTAGAAACCAGATGCTCTGGGAAACAGATCTGTGCTTTCGCTGCTCTCCTGGAAGCTGGATGACTTTTCTGTAGCTCCTTGGCACACCTTTGCACTCCTTGATGGGCGTGAAGCTGTGTGGCAGGTTTATAGCCTCTTCCTTGGGCAGATATGAATTACTGGAGAAGGAAAAGGATTTCTAACCTCTTGCAAAACTAATGATGTTTGTATAGGGCTACTCACGAACTATAACTTGAGAGAAGGGTGAGGTGCAGTTCTTCTCTGCAGCAGAGAGGGGCAGTTCTGCACAGACCTGTTACCAGTGCAGCTGTGGAGGTGGTACAGGGGTGCAGAAACCTTTGACAAGGAAATTAACCCCCATTACAGCACAGCATCCCCCCAGTATGTACACGCTCACCTCCTCTGAAAACCAAGCTGGAAATAAGAAATCAAAGCTGAGATCTACATGCAAGTGTTACCCCTTCCCACTCAGGAGTAAAGTAAAAGTCCCTTTTACTTCTGTCCCTAAAGCATCACTGAACGGTCTGACAGGTGGGGCACAGGGTCAGTTACCCTTGGACTCTTCGTGACTTTGTGCTTGTGTGTTGCCCCAGTTCTCCCTCTTCCTTTCCTGCATCTCCTCTTTCACGTAAGCACAGCTTCATCCTCTGGCCTCCCTTCCCTTCCATGGGCATCTTGTGGCCACATTGCAGCCCATGCCTTTGCTGGTCTGTAGATATCCAGCTCCTTCAAACTTGGTCAAGAGACGAGGAAAAACAGGTTGTGTCGTATAAGCAGGAGAAAGAAGAGCGAATATCCAGAAAAACGATCCGAGAACCAGTCGTGCAGGCTAGCTTGAATTGTTTTCCCATATAGGAAGAAACAGTACAGGGATGGATGCATTTGCATGAGGGGGCCACTTGTGGCATCTTATTCACTTGTGGATTACGCGTGGTGTTCGCCCACCTGGTGCAGACATGACCTTGGGCAGCTCCTCACTCTGTTTCCCACTTGTTTTCCCAGTGTTAGGACTGCAGCGGTGCTTGCTTGGCAAAGCTGGACACTGAGAGTGGGAGCCCCAAAACTGTCTGTGGATTTTGTGTTGATGATGGTTTTTTGACTCTCCCACTATCAAGGGTTATGAACAACCCATCCTTCCCTGGAGATCAGTGCTGGAGAACGGTAAGTGATGCACCTTTTTTGCCAGCACAGTGGTATCACCCCAGGGTCGTGTTACTCCCTGGGGCTCTGGAGACCTTATGGAATCATGTCCTGCTGGAGAAGTTAGTGTTGCCTTCCACATCAAAAAGTGTGGTCCCATCTCCATGGCCCCAGGATCTGAGTATTTACACCACTGAAGAATGTGCAGTAGTCACCTTTGGAGACCTTTATTGGTGTGACCGTATCATGTCATCTCAATACCCACCAATCTGTGTCCTAAAAGTTTGAGGAGTGGAAACCAAGTCACCTCTGTAGGTGCTCTTTTGGGATTGTTGGGAACTGTAAATCAGAAAGTTTGTAGATGTCTGGAGGATATAAAATGGTGTTTAAGGCCACCCTGGGGAGCAGGAAAAGCTCCTGCTCTGGCCAACCAGTACCTGCTTTAGCCCAGGGCTTGACTTGATCAAATGCCAAAGGGAGTTTCTTCCCCAGCTTTACTTTTCGTGGATTTCAAGTGGTGTCAGGGTCACTCCACCCTCCCATCACTCTCACTGCAAACTCGTGGACAGGTCTGTGGATGGACTTAGAAGCCAAAGGTTCTGCTACATCTGAGTTTTCTTGGTTTTCACAATTTCCCCTAGATCTTCCTTTATAATTTAGGGCATCTCTTCCTCTCCATTGCCTGCCTGGAACTCACATGCCTGTGTAATGATTTGAGCCACTCGAGTCAGCAGATCCTGAGTCAGCCACATTTGGCCAAGATCCCTGAACTCTCCCATACTTTTTATGAGGAGCTGCCATTTCAGTCATGTTTCCTCAGACTCTGTCAGCAGCAGGGATGAAGATCAGCTCAATAAAAAGTATCTATGCAATAGCTCTGCTTTTGAAAAAGCTGAATTAGCGTTTACCTTGCCATTTAATATGTAAAGAAATATTGATTGATTAAAAAAAAAAAAGGAGAAAAAAAGCAGGAATACAAAAAAGAAGGAGTTTTCCATTAGCTACCCTTCCAACTGTTTTGGCTTTGTTGCTTGCCTCAGTGGATGCAAGATGGTTTTAGTCTGTTAATTTGGTCCTGGCTTTAGAAGTACATTAAGCTGGCAGCCATGGGTTTGTAAGGTTTAAAGCATAAAGTGCTTGTATTCGCTCCAGTGTGAAATCTGGCAATAGAGTAAATTGTAATTAGTTCCCTTTGCACTACTTTTAGTGCTTGCATGAAAAGAGAAGATCCCTTTGATGTCTCTAAATTTGTGTTCTGT
This sequence comes from Oxyruncus cristatus, assembly GCA_013399855.1. Lineage (NCBI taxonomy): Eukaryota > Metazoa > Chordata > Aves > Passeriformes > Cotingidae > Oxyruncus > Oxyruncus cristatus. The sequence continues at coordinate 129,309 of VXAY01004850.1, forward strand.
GTAATCCTTTCATTTTCAAAGAGGTACGTGAAATTTAGCTGTAAAATTCAGTGGCCTACATCTCCTTCAAGGCCTTTGAAAGTTGATGGTAAAAAGCAGATGGTCTAGAATGAATAGATGAAAATCATCTCGCATCTACTCGGGCTGGCTGTGCTGCCAAAGACATCATTTTTGATACCGCTGCTTGATAGGCAGTGGAAAAAAAAAAAAATCTCACAGACTCCCAGTGCCTAAGGGTTTTTAAAGTAAAAAATGCAATTCTGACTGCTGGCTGAGGATGCTTTGAATGCATTCTCAAGGACTGGCACAGGTTCCTCGCTCCTTGTGAAGTCCTGTATGGTTTGGAGCAGTATTTTCCCTTGGAGCTGTGTGCTCCTCCTGCAGAAGCTGCTCTTTCTCCAGTTGGATTTGAGAGAGGCTGCAGTGGCTGTGGTATGAGGACTCGATTAGCAATGCCCAGAGCCAGGAGGAATGAAGAGGAAAACGTGTCTGGGATCATCTGCTCTGTCCTTTGGCCAGAAAGTAAAGAGCTGTTCACTGCTGCCTGCTCCCCCTTGGTTTGCTCAGCTGCTCAAGCATGTAGCCAGAAGGTCTCTGCTTCTCCCCAGGGAGACCATTTCACAGCATTTACAACTCTTCCTGCTAAGTAAATGCCCTGATATTTGGAAATGACGTGAATGAGATGAAAATCTGTCTTATCATGCCATTAGGATTCTCATTGGAAGCTGCAAGTCAGGGTTTGTATTACTAAATATATACGGGGCTGCCAAACCAAAGCATTCAGAAATGATGAGTCAGGTTGTCTGAAAATCACGGCTCACTCAGGAACCAAGAGCTTTCCAAAATAATAAATGTCAAAGTCTTCTTTTTTCTTTTTTTCTTTTTTTTTTTTTTTAACATCTGTATTATGAATATTTTGGATCCTGACTTGCACTTCCCCACATCAAGAGGACCTGGAATGTCATTTAATTATAATTTTATTAGATGAAGGCTGGGGTCTGTGAATTGATGTGAAGCCAGGCATTGGAGCATGGAGGAAAATGCCAAACACCAAGAAATGGGTGATAAAACTGTGAGAACAGAGGGCACGGGGTACTGAGTATTTTTCCATCTCTTCCCATTCTTTATGTACAGTCACCACAGCATGGTCCCTTGCCTCCCTGTCTCAAAACCCACAAAGCAGGGCATGCAGCCCTCAGGAGGCACAGGGGTGAAGAAAGAAGAGGAAGGCTGGGGAAGGCATTTAGGTGCTGTATCGTGGCTGTGTGAGGGGCTTGTCAAAAAGCGTGGAAGAAAGGGAGCAGTGTTGGTGTTCGGCTACCTGGGCATCTTCCTGGTCCTGGTGGGGACTTTGGTACAACCAGTGTCCCAGTGACATCCCTATACATGACTGGAAGCTGTGGGAGAAGGGCAGGCTGTCTCCCCTCTCACGCCTTGTATTAGAAGCCAGAGAAGAGAGGGGGCAGGAGGGTGTCCTCTAAGAAATGGGGTCACAACTGTGGGTTGTGGCCGAGAGGGTGCAGCGTATTTTAGAAGGGCTTCAGGCCACTGCAGGTAACTAATGAAGGCAAGACTCATCCTTTCATCTCTGCCCCGTCCACACTGGTGAAGGCAGTTGTCTTTGCCTCCATGAGGGCGGTGTGATCGAGGAGACTTGGGAACCACAGGTCTCAGGAATGGTGGGAGTTGGCAAAGGGCTGGTGGGCAAAAATGCCGAGGAACATCTCCAGACCCTTTCATCTCAAGAAGGAAGCTTGAAATGAGCTTCGGTCAGACAAAGTCTTCTCTGTGTGGGCTCCCACAGGTAACATGTCAGTGTGAAGGTTTTACCCCTGAAACAGTTTCAACTTGTCCATGGAGTCGGCTCTCCCGCCCCAGCTCTGAGCTCCCACAGCTTTTGTTGGCAACAGGTCTTATATAAGTGGAGTTAAGAGATTTTAACAGTGAGTTCAGGATTGCTCAAAACTCATGACTCAGTTTCTCCACTGCCTCCTTTCCCCTCCTTCAGATGAGGGGTTTATTCATCACCTGGTTTCTCATTTTCAAAAGTTCAGCGTGGACTGGGGTCAGAGCCTCAGGTTTTCTACAACAGTGACAACCAAAACTGTGTTTCTTCTTAAAGGGAACTTGTTTCACCTTTAGCTCACTTGATTCTGGGAACAAGATCTCCAGGTCTTCAAGCCACCGCAACAACTGCATCACCACCACTACAGCCACCACACCTGCCAGGAGAGGAACATTGCAACGGTTGTTAATGAGCCCTTTTGGAGACTGGCCAAGGTGTGCTGTGATTGGGCTGGGAGTGAGAGGCAATTCTATGTATTTCCATCTTATCTGCTTCTAGGCTCAGACGGGAAGAAGTTCCAAACCTCCTCATCGTGACAGGCTCATCTGCTGCCCAGAGATGCCTCCTGCAGAAAAGTCTGGCGTTCTTTTCCCAAATGCAGTCTAAAAGAAATGGGGTGTTAAGGATTTTGTTAGAGATTGGTGCCAAGCACAGTTTTCTTCTGAACTGGGACCCAGTGTCGCTTTCCCCCCAAGAACTGCAGTGGTGGGTTTTTAAATGACTCTGGCCAGTGTTTCCTCTAGCTTCTGGAATGTTGGCGTCTCCCAAACTTGGAGCGAAGGCAGTGCCATCAGTAGCTCAAACCTTCTGACTCAAGGCAGGAGGGCAGTGTTACAGTTAAGTGTTTCACCTGGAGCTGAGTCACCATTATTTTTAAGCTCTGTGAATGCACTCCAGGGACTTGAGCTTAAGTTATTGTTGTCTGATGGACATGTCTGGACGTGTTGCTCTCCTTGGGGCAGCCTTTCTGCTTGCCACTCCTCAGGGCCTTTATTCTCGCTGGTCTCCAGCTCTTTCTCCAAGGGGAAGCATGGCTGGTGGTTTTGTTCAGCTCAGTGCTTCTGCCACTTCCCTGGACAGTGGGGAAAACGACCTCCAGCTGCCAGAGGGAACAGGTCGAGTGAGCCGTATGTCACAGGATAACGTTCTCTTTCAAATGCTAATCTCAGTAGCTTAAAACTCAGTTTTAACTGGAGGGAAGAAGGCAAGTGTGACCTTCAAGTATGCTCAGCTAGGCCTGGACTTTAACAAAATCCCTCCACTTGTGGGAACCTTCATCCCCAAGTTTAACCAGGGCTGACTGCAGACCCATGGAAATTGCCACGTAGAGCCTATGTCTAAATTACACCCTGGCAAGTGAAGGCTCTTTTGTTTTTGCTTACAATGAGCAGGAGTTTCCCCTGCCAGCTCGGGGTGCCTTCTCTCATCTGCTACCCTGACTCCTTTAATTTTCCTTCCTCTGCACCAATTTACCATGGCCCCGAGTCTCCTGCCACACACAGAGAGGAGTTCTGCCGGTGCCCATCTGGTGAAGATGTTGTAACCCAAAATGGGGTTGTTGTCTCAGCTATTTTGATGGAGTCTGGTAATTTGTCTGACATGGAAAATCCCCCAACTGCAATCAGTGCCCTGGACTCTTGAGTGGAAAATGACGAAATTATACCATGGCTCATCTCCCCGTGGCCAATTACTCTGTGCCTACATATGGATGTGTTGGTGTTGCCTGGACCAGCCAGTGTGCTGCAAAGGTATTCAGCCTTTTTTTTTGGCTCCGTGGCCTCTGTATTGGGTTAAACATAAAGGAAACACAGCACCCATGGCCATGCTGACAGTGGAGGTTTGTTAGACACGGGTGATCCTCAGTTCCTCTGAAAGCATCTCGTGCATGAAGCCATCGACCTCCTCTTCTGTCCTGTTTAGCCAGGCCTAGGCAGGGGGACCGGGAGGAATGGACAGGTTGTGTCTCCTCCCAGCAAGAGGGGATGTGTCTCCTGGGTCAGAGGGAGGTACCAGGGAGCCTGTCGGTGGTGGCCAAATTTTGAGAGTGACTTCATGTAGGTGTCTCTCAGTTTTGGTGGAAGCATGAGTGTATCCCAGGGACTCCTGAGCACTAATAAATGGCTTTGGAGCCCCCAGAAGCACGTGGATTTCAACACCAGGCAGGTGGCCCATAGCATCCTGCTTTGGAGACTGGTTCCTAGGCAGAGACAAGGCAGGAGCAAGGAGTTGCCTGGAGCTACCCAGGCCTGGAGTGAAAGCCTTAATGCAGCAAGCTTATTAGTGCTCAGCTGGGCTGGAAGAGGCACATGAGGTCACTCAGGGACTTCACCCTAGTCCTCCACCCACCCATGCACTCAGGCTGGGGCCGTGGTGAGCAGCTCCTGGGGGAGGGAAGCCTGCCTGGTGTGCAGGACCTCACAGCTGGGCTTGAGCAATGCAGGAAAAAAGCACCTGTACAGCTGGAATTGGAATCAGGAAACTTCTTTTAAGAATGGAATCATGGAATATCCTGAGTTGGAGGGACCCACAAGGATCACGGAGTCCAGCTCCTGGCCCTTCACAGGACCACCCGTATTTAGACAATATGTAAATGAGCATCCTGCTTGAGAAAGGCTGATTTAAGCCTAAGCTGTTGTTTGTGCCAAGAGCCTTCCCTGCTCCTTTCTCCCAGCCTTTCCCACTGGGCACTGCTGCCCCTGAGACAGTTGTTTACAGAGTGATGACCACAGCCCCGCGATGATTTAAGGTCATCAGGAAAAGGTCACAGAGGGTAAACCTACACTTGGTGTCCACATAAAAGCAGGATTCTGCAGCTTGTTTTTATGATCATCATGAAGTGGCTCCAGCAGCTTTCCAAGGTAGGGTACAAGAGAAGCCTGCAACAAATCTGAGTAGACAAGTGATTTTCTTTTAATTGCTGTTGTAGGACAGTAGAGATGAAAAACCATGTGTCCAAGGGTCACTCATCCCCTGATTAGATACATATAATGAGATGGAAAGCTAATCTATCATATTTAGAATCAGTCAATTAGAGGGTTAGGGCTATAGATGTATTTAGCTTTAGCGTTAGGGAGATATTTAAACCACATACTGTACTTAGTCATTACCATGCTAAGTGATAGTAGATGCAGGTCACCCTATATATGGGCTATGGTAATCAGCTTCAAGTATTGCTAATTAAGCCTTTTCACCTTTGGGCTCCCTTCCATGCCACCACACATAAAATGGGCCATCGAGGTCACAGTGTGATGCTCCTTAAAACCCAACACCCACTGTTTATTGTGGAGTGGAGGGTGGATTTGGCTTTCTAGTTCAGCCTCTGCTGCATGGAGACAGTTGTAAACAAACAGCTCTTGCTTTAGCACATACTTTGCTTCTGAGTTGCAAGATGCCAGCTGGCCACTGCGAGCCCTTCACTTGCCCGGCTGCCTGTCTGGCATTATTTGAAGCCCATGAACTATCCAGGTGGGTAAACCATGTCCAAGCAAGCGTGGCTCTGTCATCTCCCTCCTGGCAATCCTCACTCATGTTTTCAGAGGAAGTCAATGAAAGCTGCAGCTGCTGTAGTTACTCTGGAAAGCAGCTTATGCGATTAGGCAGAAGGTCAGAAATAGAAAAGGCCACAAAGGAAGGCCTAAAAAATTGTGGATGTGTTACAGTGGTGCCCAGTGATGGCTTCGCTCCCTCCCTCCACGTGCCCTGAGACACAGGTGGTGTCCAAGGTCCTCAGCCGACTTCAGCAGCAGCCCCTTCATCACAGAGTTCATGGATCCCTCAGGCCAAAAGCTCATATGACTTTATTTTAGTATGAAGGGCATTTGAATCTGCTTTTAGGACTCTGCTGTGTCAGGCCAGTGGCAGAGCCACAAGCCACCCTGCTGCAGGTGGTCAGGAGAACAGGGAGCTTTGCAGTGCCCAGGAGAAAGGAAGGGGGTGCCCGTGGAGAAGGGAGTGCAGTGTCTCTGTGTGCTCTCCAGCCCAAGGGCAGCTACTTTTTTGGAGCAGCTTCTCTCTCACAGTATTACCGAGGCATTCCTGGGAGCACCCAGGCCCCACTTTCATAAAATCATAGAATATCCTGAGCTGGAAGGGACCCACAAGGATCGTCGAAGTCCAGCTCCTGGCCCTGCTCAGGACAACCCCAAGAATCACACTATGTGCCTAAGAGCGTTATCCAAATGCTCCTTGAGCTCTGGCAGGATTGGGGCTGAGAAACAACAGCCCTGCCCTTAAACCTTCTCCTCTCCATCCTTTCTTGAGAGGCTAATTGCTCCATTTCTGCCTTCGTTTCTGGTCTCCCAGGAATCTGAGTAAGGCTGTCTTCCTTGTAATGGTAAAGCTGAATACATGCCCATAAAAGCCCTTTCCTGGCACTTCTAAACCCATCAACTCCGTCCCTCCAGGGCAAATCTTTGCAAGCAGGCAGGAGCTGGCATGGAGGGCTTGGAGAGGGGGTTCCCTGTCTCAGGAGAGCACCAGAAACGAGTGCTGCTGACCAAGAACTGGGAAAGGTCTCAACCTTGGCGTGCCCTGGGACCAGAAAGCGCTTAGAAACACTGGGTATTTTATTGGAGATGGGGCAAGCGTTGCCCCAGCTCCTCTCAGCTGGCTGGGGCCAGCTGGTGAAGATCCCCCTGGGGAAGGTGCCAGGTTTGGGGCTGATGGAGGCCTGCCCCAGAGGGGTGGAGCAAGGATGATGCAATGAACCATGGCTCTTGCACCACTGGAGCCAGGGCGGGCAGGGAAAGTGTCCCTGGCAGCCAGAGCCAGCACTGGGTGGTCAGGGTGCTGTGTAACATGGCAGCAGCTCTTCACTGGGCTCTGGGGGAGCTGCCAGAGCTATTGGCTTTCTTGTCAAGTCCCCAGTGTTTGGTTAGCTGCTATTCCATGGACAAGGGATGCTGTAGGTGGAGCAGAGAATTTTGACTGAGCAGCAAGCAGCTGTGGCAAGAAGCCTGTGACAAACATTTCATGTGATCATAGAATCATAGAATGGTAGAACATTTTGTGTTGGAAGGCGCATTAAAGATCACCTAATTCCAACCCCCGTGCCATGGGCAGGGACACCTTCCACTAGACCAGGTTGCTCCAAGCCCCATCCAACCTGGCCTTGAACACTTCCAGAGATGCAGTATCCACAGCTTCCCTGGGCAACCTCACCTAGTGCCTCACCACCCTCACAGTCAAGAATTTCTTCCCAATATCCAACCTTAATGTCCCGTCTCTCAGTTTGAAGCCATTTCCCCATGTCCTATCACCACCTGCCCGTATCCAAAGTCCCTCTCCAACTCTCTTGTAGCCCCTTTAGGTACTGGAAGGGGCTGTAATCTCTCCCTGGAGGCTGAAAAGCCCCAATTCTCTCAGCCTGTGCTCACAGGAGAGGTGCTCCACACGTGCAGACCAGTGTGTTGGTAACACATTCCTGGACTCACAGCACGACCCACTTACTGGTGTCCCTTTTCACTGGCAAAGCTACCAAGGGTTGCTGGTGAGGTACAGTGGGGTGGGAAGAGCAGCAGGGATGAACCTCAGCCACAAAGCTGCAGCAGCATCTCCAGCTGCAGGAACTGCAGTCAGTGATGTCTGCCCTCACCCCAGTGATATTTCCCTTATGCCAATGGGGGAGCATTTTTGTCCCATGAACTGTGCTCTCCAGGGTGGGTAAAATCCTCTGCTTGATTTTTCCCCCCACCTAATTCTTAGCCAGTGAGTGCAGTCTTGGAGGGACTTCCCATCTAGTCTGGTTAGTAGGTAACATTCCACTGCACCTCGGCACTTGCAGGTTGGTCAATCACTGGACAAGTCTTTGCAAATCCCTCTTCAGCCATGCCAGCCCTCAGACATGCTTCACTCCATACCTACATGACTGTCTCATTTAATCTCTTCCTCTTGTGCTTTTGCCCGTTTGTGACCCTCCAGTGCCATTTCAGGCACCGGTTTGGGGAGGAGCAGCGTTGTACCAAGGAGAAAGTATAAATATGAAAAGTTGATTTTTTATCTTTATTTGTGCCTATGTTTTGTTGGGGGAGGGGGGCTGTTTGATGTTCATTTGCCCAGTTTGCTGAGCTGCTCCTGTGCTCAATTCACGCTTGAAGGTGGTGGAAATAAGCTGGGCTCTCCCAGCCACCTGCACTGGCGCAGTGGGTGGGAAGGGTACAGGGAGCATGTGTAAAACCAAGGAACCTCCTCAGTCTCCAACATGTCAAGGTGTGGGGGTCCATGTGATCCTTTTTGTTGACTGTTATTCCCCCTGAACTTTGATGGTTTTCCACAGGTACCAGAGGTGTCCCACCAGCCTTTCTCTGAGCCATGGCCCATCTGTGATAGCCATGAGCAAAGGGGTGAATGTGTGGGGGTCCTGCACATCAGAGCCCCCCAGCTGGCATCTGTCTCTGCTTAGAAAGATGAAGATTTCTTTGCCAGGCAGGTATTGTGAAACAACGGCTGTGCCAGGAATGAGAGGGTGGAGCCAGCAGGAAGCACGCCTGTGGTTTAGATATGGGGTGAGAGCCTGGATTTTCAGAAGTAAACTCTGGGTCATGGTTTTGGGAGGTGCTGGGTTGGGGTTGGTATTTTCCTGTTTGTTTTCTTCCATTGCAGCTCTAGGTCTTATTCAAGAGGTCTGAATTTCTGAAGGGGAGGTGCTTAGCCTGGGCTCCAAGCCTGTGTTCCTGGTGATGGTTGATGGAAAGACTGCCTGTATGCTAAAAGACCATCAGCTTTCCAAAGCCTAAGCCCAGCAAAGCCATATGTAGACCATTGTGGGGCACGTCCCAGTGCATCCCAAGGGAAGAGAGAGAGAGAGCCCTCTCCTGACTACCTGGTGCAGGGATTTGGAGGGAAACAGAAGGCAATAGCCATGCTGGGCACTGACCCAGCCACCGAGCCCAGAGCCAAGGTGGTGTGAGCACTGCGAAATGAGGGCGAAAGGCAGACCTGCCCCGTGTGAGCAAGTAACACAGGCTGTGGGGACATTCTTGGCCGTTTGCCCATTGCAAGGCTCGGCCAGGAGGGGACTGTGTTTCTTGCAGCATCCCCTGGTGCAGTAATATGGGCTGTGGCACGAGTTGTCCCCCGGCACACGCAGCAAACAGCCTGACTGTTAGTCCTGGACTCCTGCCCGGCAGCCGGTGCTGAGCACTGCTGCCATCCCTGTGGGATGGGGACCCACACCTACCACAGGAAGAGGTATCTTTCCAGCTGAAGGAATCCCAGAGGCTGCTTCTGGGGGCTACAGCAGCCGAGCAGGTGCCATGGTGATGGCGGGAGCCTCCTTCTTGATGCGTTTGCTGCTCATCTTCATCTGAAGCTGTTGCGCCATCACAGCCAGCAAGTCAAACATTGCAAGGAGTTCCCTCTACTCCTTCCTGTGTCAGCTGCTGCTGAATCACTCAGTATTTGTTCTGGTTACATGGCCCTTCTTATCAGAGCTTTTTACTACTTCACCCTTCCAATTCCCGGCACACCATGTCCTGACCCCCTGGCATTTCCAAGCTCTGTTTGCAGACTCCCGGGGTTTCCATCCCAACCCTCTGAGCTGGGCAGGCTCAGCATCCCCACTGCCTTCCTAGGCATGTGTCAGGGCTGACTAAGAGCTCTGCCTCGCTTGTCCCAGGGGGATTTAGCTGCAGCACTCAGCACATTTCTGCTCCCGCCCACCCCAGTTATATCTCTCCTGGGACAATTCTGCCCTCCACAGCATCCTGAAGGCTCCCCAGTGTGCTCTGGTGTCTGGGGTGTGGGGTGAGAGCATCCCAGAGGCCCAACTGATCCTGAAATGATCCTGAACACCATGCATTTGGGCATGCCTGGTGCCTCATTTTCCTCAGGTCAAGAGGGATGGGGTCCCCAGGAGGATGATTCATGGCTGCCCTCCTTGGGTTCACAGGCCATCCCAGCAGGACCATGCCCAGATTTTGGATGTGGCCCCAGCCCAGGTGACACCACACAGGGAGTTTCCAGCTGTCCTTGGGGATGGGAGGTGGGTGCAGCCGTTGCTGTGCACTGCCAAGGCTGGTGTGTGGAGCAGATGTTTCCAGAGCCATGAACACACCCCAGCAGCATCTAAGAGCTGCCATCAGGGCCTGGGTCTGACAGGAGGTCACAACTCTTCCCCTCTGCCCTGCACCACAGTGTTGGCTACCCTACAGAGCTATGAGGGAGCCCGAGCAGGGTGAGGCTCCCTCCCTGTGGCATTAGTTCACTGTGCCCATGTATTTATGCTCCAGCTGATTAAAGCTTCAGGCGAGGCAATTATGGGATGCAGGGTGTATAAATAGGAGGCACTGGGATGTCACAGTCTGGGGAGACAAGCTTCTCAGTCTTGTTGGAGAGTATCTAGGGGTCTATTTGTGGCTCGCTTCTGTGCCTTCCTCACACCGCCTCATACCCAGCCCAAGCCACTGGATCACTTTCACGGGACAGTGATTTCCAGTAGTGGTTCAGGGTGGTCAGCAGTGGCCTGAAGGGATTTGTTTTGTCCCTGACATAGGGGTGTCTTCCCTCCCTGGCAAGGAGAATTGAAGCAGCTGGAGAGCCTGGCCCTACGTGTCCAGGCAAAAGCAGACCCTGGAAAGCCACGGCCAAGTGGGCTTTGCTCTTAGAGTTCACTCCAGTTTTATTTTCAAGGACTTTTTTCAATTTGTAGTTTGAACTAATAGAAGATATTCTCTAACAAGGATAGATAAACCCAGCTTGTCACTGCAGTGCTGAGCTTCCCTCTCACATCTCAGGGCTATTTTTCTTTTTGATATGGTTTCATTTGGAGTTGGGTCGGAGGGGACCTTAAAGATCATCTCATTCCAACCCCCTTGCCATGGGCAGGGACACCTTCTGCTAGACCAGGTTCCTTAGAGCTCCATTCAACCTGGCCTTGAACACTTCCAGGGATGGGGCTTCTCTGGGCAACCTGTGCCAGTGGCTCTGCACTCTAAGCATTCTCTTTTAAGCATTTTCTTTCTTTCTTTCTTTCTTTCCTCCTCAGAAGCCAGCTGCCTGTGTGCCCTCTGGATGAATCCAGCTTTTCTTACTTCTGCCCCACCTTCCCATCTCCTGGAGCTAGACAGCGGTTGAGACATGGTATTCATGTGCATATACATGTTGTATACGCAGAGATCCTCTGTTAGTCTTAAACACGCTTTGATCAGAAAAGTAATGACTCCCTGGCAGGAATTGCTTCACAAATTTTCTCTTTTGTGGGGAGAAGCTCCTTGGCTTGAGCTTTTCCCTCCTAACAGGAACAAGTTATATCTGATGAACAAACCTTGCTGCTTTTGCTCACAAAGCAGTAATTTACTCTCCAAGCGGCGGCATCCCAACTTATCACCCCTGCAGCTCCGTTTATCCGGCAGCACAGTCAGCCGGGAGGATAATGTGGGATGCAAGCCATGGGGTTGCTATCTGCTCTCCACCATCTGGCATGACTTTCCCCTTCTTGGTATATTTTAGGACACATAAACTAGGGGGGAAATGTTTTTCTTCGTGTGAGGAAATTCAAGTCACCACATAACCAAATTTACCCCACGGAATAGCAGCTACAGCTCCCGGTAGATCCAGTGGAAAATAGTTGTAGCCCAGCGAATTCCTCTTTGGTCCATACAGCTGCAAAGCTGTAAAACACTTGGATGTTTCCCTACACAAAGCTCCTGTAAAGGCTTCCTGCAGCCTTGACTCCTCGCCAGCCCAGCTTCATGGGCTGCCTGAGCCCAGCCAGGGCTTTCAAAAAAAATCTTGTCAAAACTTCCCCAGTTTCTCTGGTTTGTGTTTTGTGCAGCGCTCTGATGTGAAAATATTGATTCTGGACTTTAAAGCAGCTGCTTTGTATATTTGACCAATTCAGTGGTACCAAAGTTTGGCCTGAGCTGTCCTTGTCTGGTTCTTTTTTATCTTCCTAATGCAGCCTTAAAAGCACAGGAGGTATTGACATTAGGAAGAGCCAAATATAACAATGATGCAGCATAAATCCTATATCCAGGCAATATTGTCTGTCTTGGCTACGTGTAGCTTTTATTTATTTTTTTTTCCCCTCCAGATTCAAAATGGAAAATTTTAAAAGGACATTTGAGGAGAATTTTAAGCATATATGCAGAAACAGGGAAAAGCCAGGCTGACTGAAAAAATACAAAACCCCCCAAGCCTTTAGCTGAAGAAAAATGGGTTTAGATTGGATATTGGGAAGAAATTCTTGCCCATGAGGGTGGTGAGGCCCTGGCACAGGTTGCCCAGAGAAGCTGTGGCTGCTCCATCCCTGGAAGTGTTCAAAGCCAGGTTAGATGAGGCTTTGAGCAACCTGGTCTAGTGGAAGTTTTTTCTGTGCTTGGCAGGGGTTTGGAACTAGATGGTCTTTAAGGTCTCTTCCAACCCAAACCATTCTATGATTCTGTGAGTGTTTGCAGCACCACAGTGTTTCTGTAGGCAATCTGGGAGGTGCTGAGCTCAGCCCATTGCCCCCCCAACTCTGATGGAGCTTTGCTCAGGGCCAGACCCTGCCTCACCCCTCGGTCCCAATGCTCTGCTGATATATTTGCAGCCCACGGTGAGGGATTTGTTACAGAGGCCAGGGGGCCAAATTCCTGTTTGGTGTGAATTAACACTCTGAGCATTGACTCCTCTCTGGCAAGGAATAACTTATCCCAGGGGGGGCAGGGGCTTCACCTCCAGCTATTGCTTAGCTTTCTTCCAGGATCTTTGCAAAAGGCACATCCTGGTCTCTGTTGTCTCGTAGAGACCAAGGGCTGCCCAGGCCCTGGTGGTTTCAGTCTGTTCCCAGAGGACTGGGGTGTCAGGCCAGCTGGGAGGCTGGGGAACTGCATCTCTGCTTTGCATCTCTGACAACCTGCAGCTGCTTTAATTGTACTGCCTACCTCCCTCCTCCCAGGCCTTGCAATCAGCAAATGAAGGCAAGTGAAAGGCATGATCAGCTCTGTGTGGCTTTCTAACCCACTCTGCCTTTCAGGCTGGCTGCAGCTCGAGCCATACACAGGGAGAGAGGAGCCTCTTCCTGCACTACCCTCCCAGCCTCTGCCTTTCCCAGGGTCTGATCGGACAGGGCATGGCTTCACTCCCAAATCCCCCCTGCCAGGACTGAGATATTTTTAATGTTCTCATTATATCTGTTAATAACTTGAAGAAATGAGACTCAGAGCATGCTGGTCACAGACAGTCCTGCCCAGAGATTTCTGTGCCTAGGGTTTTTCAGCAATTTCTGTGAGTGCAAACCTTTCCACGGGGTTGAAGCTGAAATGGTTTGTTACGAGGAGCTGGAGCACATCCTGTGCTTGCCGTCCACTGGGCCCCAGTCAAAACTCTTTTTCATTCGGTTAACGTGAGCTCAGCTCATGCTTGTGCCTGCTCTGATTGGGATTCAGGTGGGAGCGGGGTTTGGAGGTGGTCTAGCCCCATTGTGGCACCCCACACTCCTCAGCCCGGCGCTACTTCTGCTAAGCAGTCCTGAGAGGAACTCTGGTGATGAACTGTTTTGGCAATGCTGCAGATGACCCCACCAGCAGCTCCAAAGCCTTGTGTCAGAGATCTGTGCACTAGAAAAGACTTTGCCTTCACTCAGCAGTGTCCCAGTGAGGTGTCATGCTGAGCCAACCTAAAAATTTAATCCTTGGATGAAGGCGCATCGAAGATACATTTGCTCTAACTTGGAAGTAATTTTGTATCTCTGAATCAAAACCTTTCCACGACTCGGTCCCACTTGAAACTGGGCACTTTGCATAAATCTTCCTAGCAACTGACACCTAACAACCAGGCATCTATGCTGAACCATGGACATCTCCCACCATTGTATCTCCCACTGCTGTGTGCTGGTAACGGGGACAAGTTGCACGAGGGCAGATGAAGAGCCAGTGGGCATTTTCTCTTCCAACTTTCCACGTGTCATACCAGCACAAACCAGCCCAGCTCCTGCAGCCAGCTTTGAGGACAAGACACCCACCACAGGGTCCAGCTGAGAAGTGAATGTCACCTCTCCATGGAGAGGGGAAGACAGCCTGATCTGCCCTCCAGCTCTGTGCCTGCTTGATGCCAGGGGAAAAAAAAGTATTGTCCCCTTGCCACCTGCAGCCTGCTTTTATCTCCACTTGCCAGAAAGTGGAGATGTTCCATTGTTCCCTTGCTTAGTCCAAGTTTCCTTAAAAGGCCAAAAGGCAGGAGGATAAAGGGTGGGGAATTTCCTCCTGGGCATGGCTCAGTGATGCTGTGGGTTAAGTGCCAGAATGCAGCTATTTTGGAAACAAAGCAGACAGGGTGAGAGGTAAAGGGGTCTCTGCTGCCATCGATGGAGTTCATGGGGATGCTCTGGAGGGACTGTGCTGTACCCCTCAGCAATTTTAGATTGGTGAAATCCCAAAACTTTCCAGATCACATCCTGGTGCCTTAGGTCGGTCTGTAGGATAGCAGGTTTGAGGACGTACTGAAGGTGGATTGTAGACTTCCCACTGAGTCCAGTGGCAGCTTTGTGAAGAGCTGGTGGGTCTTGTGAGGCTGCAGCCCACCTCTGCATTTGGGAGAGAGGGAGGGAAAAAGATCTAGTTTTCTGTTTCCAGCCTCTTTGGCTTTCTGTCAGTGCTGGAAAATATGAAAAGAAAGTGTGGGGGAGAGGGAAGGAAAATCTTGTATAAGTGAGACACACCGTCACCTCTGAAACTGGGAGATGTTGTCTTGGTCTCATGGTAAGCTGCTACTTTAGTGGGCCTGGGTCTGATGTACACCCAGCAGCTTGGCCAAAGTGTCCTCACGGAGCATCATGGTACAGTTTACCTCTCTCCAGCTTGTTTTGAAAGGTGATAGGAGCCTGTCTAGCCCAGCTCTTCAAGCAACAGCCCGGTGTGTGGCTGCGATCCAGGGCAGGTGTCACGCAACATTAAGCTCGCACAGAGGCAGTGGGGAAAGAGCTGAACTTCAGACAGCCTGCTAAGGCTAAAGCAAGATCAGCTGAGAAAACTACCCTGGCTTTCCACCGCTGCCAGTACCGGCAAAAGCCGGAGACGGAGCAGTCCCTGCTCAGACAAAAGAGCTCGCTGGGCTTTGTTGTCGGCTTTTGTCTGCGGGCGGCAGTTTCACGCAAGGCTGGTTCCCCACTCCCTGTCAAGCTGTGCAAAATCTTGCATATCCCCACAAAACATGACAGGGTGAGCTAAGAGCTCACAGGTCACTTGAACTCTGCTTAGAGCAAAGGTGAGGGTTGTTCCTGTCCCCACGTGGGGATTCAGCCTCCTGGGGCTCCACGAATACCCTGAAGTGGGGAGAGCAGGGAAAAAAAGCTTCCCACGGAAGAACTCGTGGAGAAGCCACAGGTGATCCAGGGTACTTGGTCAGGATAGAGGAGCAGGAGAGGGCTTGGGGGGACTTATCCTCAGAAGAGAGGCAAAAAGGGAAACTCATTAGAGTTTTTGAAGCTGTTTGTGCCCTGTCTGAGTTTGTGCTCTTGATGAGCGCCTTCACGGCATTTGGTGAAAGCAAGTCTGAAAGTTGTTTAGCGGCAGTTTATTTTTAGCCGAGATGACTTGTGACAGCACAATGGTGTTGCAACACTACGGTTCTTGTTTGTGGTTCCCCTGTGCTTTGGTACAGGAGCGAGTGAAGACAGGAGCTCATTGTGCTGTAAAGTGCAGAGATGTTGCAAGAGCCGGTTCCCTCCCAGGGAGGCAGAGAAAAGACCTGCGAAAGCAGAAAGAAAGAAGTGGAGTTGGCCTCCTGTGCAGCCTGATGCAAAGCCATGCTGCCGTGGACCTGGGCCCTCATTCCAACCCCAGAGACACACTGTGGTTGGAGCCAACTACCCCAACCCCACGTTCCCCAGCACAGCCAAGTGCTGCACTAACCAGCCGTGGACCTTCTTCTTCTTTAAGGGGATGGAGATGAGAGGCTCCTGCCACGGGTTACTCCTCCTTCCAGCTCTCTTTCCAGCCTTGCTGTTTCTTGCAGTCACTAAGGTTTCTCACATCTGCTTTGCTTTCGCCTCTATCCCCTCCGTGAGGACGAACCACACCTCTAAAATAGTTGCTCTAACTCCAGCAACATCGTTGTAGCTGCATGAAGCGATGGCAACAGGAGCCAACACAGGGCCAGGGAGGAGACTGACGGCCAAAAGGAAATCTAAACCTACATCTCGTTGCTGTAACTAAACCTGTCTGCCAAAAGCAGCCTTCTCAGCTCTGCTTCTCGGTTCAGCTTCTTACCTGGCGTGACAGAAGTAACGTCAAAGGAATAAGGGTCTGGCTTCCTTGGCTACTGTCCCTTCCCTTGTGCCTGTTTTATGCCCATGTAAATCCATTAACTCTTGCCCAAGGTAACACCATGGAATGAAGTACCTGATCTGCCTCTTTTCAGGCAACACAACCTGAGATGAAAGCTGTGCTAGCTTGGTACGCTGCGCTGTAAATCCCTATGTGTTGATTCCCTGTCTCCTCCTCAAGTTTTACAGGATGCCGACAGCTTTCTGCTTGTTTTATGATTTCGTGGCAGTTGCTCGACACATCAATATGAGAATTAATTAATGTTGGCTACAGGGTAGGCAGCAGCTCGGGCAGCCCAAGAGCAAACAAGGTCAGGATTTCAGCAACAGCCCATTTAGAGAACTTGCTGGGGCTCCAGCAGAGCAGCCTCGTCTCTCCAATTTGTGTTTGGATCACTGCTCTCTCGCCTTGTTTGCAAGTTGTGTCCTGTTGGCAAGGCTGCTGTGAAGCCAAACCCAGAAGACAACGGCAGATGACTCTGCTCCGTACAGGGAGTGAGGATTAGGGCAGGGATAGTGTGTGGCTCACAAACATACAGTCGCTACAAAACCATTATTGACTTCAAATCCCTTTACTGATGTCCCAACTTTCATTTGATGATGTTAAAAGGTCAGAAGGAAAATTAAAGCGTTTTTTGCCCAAATCCCTTTAGGGGCTAAATTCATCGAAAGCGATTGAACCAACAATTTAGATTAAGGCAATAGCTTCAGATGATGGAGAAACTCCAATCCTCAAAGGATGCCTGAATGAAATGCAGCTTTTCAGAATGAGATTGGAATTGTCCTTGGCCTCCTGTTACAAAGATCCTTCCCGTTGGCTCAGTAAGTGAATAATCCAAGAGTGCCATGCTTATTGCAGTGCCCAGCTCTGCAACATGCCCTTAGATCACAGCAAAAGACTTCGAGCAGTAACAATAAATACAGGGGAAAAGAAAGATCTGTGTCAAACTGGCTCCAAATTAATCTGTTTCCCAAATAAATATTTTTTTTTTTTATTGCTACTAGTGAGTAGTATTTATCGGTTGATGCTGCTCTTTACCATCCTTGGTAGGGATGAAATACTCTTTTTATTTAATTTTTGTCCTCCCTGTGTAGCCTTTTTCCAAGCTTTCTCTGGATTGTCAGGGTGCATCTCCCTGATGGAGAGGAGGGATTGCCCTCCCTCTTTGGAAAGGAGCCCAGTGAGTACAAAGCACAGCCTGATGGGAGATGCAAAGGCAAACCCCAAAGACGGCTGGAGGGCACTGTGGCTCCTTTCTTCCCTGAGCCCAGGTCCCTGACCCTGCTCCAGCTGAATGCCCTCAGCTCAGGCGGGCAACAATCCAACAGGCTGTGAGGTGGCAGATAGGATCTTGTACAGTTTAACTGGGTTGTAGCCAACCCTCGTTTCCTTGGTGCCTCTGTTGATAGAAGGGCTTTTACTGCACACACAAGCCTTAGCAGAGACAAAACTCATGTCTCCCCTTCTAACAGGACAATTGATAGATATGACACTGTCAGCAGAATGTATTTTCCATGCAAGGCTCTGGGTAGGAGAAGAGCCTTTCCCTGCAGATACACTTAGCAAGCAAGGGGTGGTCCTGGGGACAGGAGCCAGGCTGATGCCCTCACAGCAAGGCACAGCCAGCCTGCTGGATGTCATAGAATGGTAGAGGGGCTTGGGTTGGAAAGGACCTTAAAGACCATCCCGTTCCAACCCCCCTGCCATGGACAGGGACACCTTCCACTGGACCAGGTTGCTCCAAGCCCTGTCCAACCTGGACTTGAGCAATTCCAGGGATGGGGCAACCACAGCTTCTCCAGTCAACATGTGCCAGTGCCTCACCACCCTCACAGTCAAGAATTTCTTCCTAATATCCAATCTAAACCTACTCTCTTGCAAAGATACATGTTTGTACCCCTAAAACCAGAGCACCCCTAAGTGCCAAGCTGATGACATGTCCTGTTAACTTTCTGAAGAGGTGTCCTCACTGGCAGGGCCACTTCTGCCCACCTTTCCACTGGGTTGGAGAGGTGAATTCTCCAAAGCCCTGCTCAAGATTGGAGAGGAGACCATATGAAGACTAAACCATTCTGGACTTTCTTACCAAGCCTGAGGGGTGATGGGATAGTTGTTTTTAGACTTCTATTGCTCAACCCCTATAAACTGAGAGTTTTACTGTTATTCCCACGTGAGATGACCCTTTGTAATCTAAAGCACAACAGCTGGCCATCCTGATGAAGGAGAAAAACCCTCTTAGTAGCAGCAGTAACATGTTAAATTCCCATGTACCACTCTCAAACAGCAGTTCCAGTCATCCCTCTATACCAAATCCCTTGGCTTCAATTTTCCTTTTTTTCATTTTAGTTTTAGATTTGCCTAGGAAATTTCTCGTCCTGAGAACAGTTCTGAGAAACATGTTTTCCATGACTGGTTCGTTCAGAAATGTTATTACTGGCTTGGGATAATTCTTATACAATAAGATTAAGTTTCCCTTGCTGGAAAATTCAGACTCTAAAAATTTTTAATGTCAAAAACCAAACAAGTAAAAACAAGTAATTTCCTAAGAACATACACAATCTAGTGTTGGTAGTCTTTCATGGGAAAATGCTTCGTTCCAGTCTGTGTGTGTCTGCTTCTAAGGAAACTAAAGGCAAATGGGGTGAAAGGAAAAACACACAGGATAATTACAAAGCCCCACTTATCAACCTGCTTCTAACCATTCTTTGGAGTGGTAGGCAAACATGCAAAACGCTGAACCACTCTGTATTTTTATGATGCTTTGAAGTGTGAGCTCCAAAAAAATTTCAACTCTCATCACTTCAGCATTTCCATGACTGAGCAGTGCTGGTGGTTTTGAACAACAGCCACCATTTGGCTTTCTAGAAAGGAGCCCAAAACAGAGGACCTAGTTGGAGATACTGTGTCCTTTAATCAAGAGAAGAGATGGGCAAAGGAGGGAGCTTGTGAAGTCTTACTGGATAAGTCCACCTTGGTCCTTCTCATGCACTGTGGAATGTTCCCACCATGCAGCGTGTGGTGCTCCAGGGCGGCATCCTCAAAGCCCAAGCAAGTTTTTGGTTGGCAGAAGGGGAGCTGAGGTCCTTGAAGTTTTTCAGAGGTGATTTTTCAGGGATTCTTTAGTTGGGGTAAACTCCCTGCTTCGGCCAAGCATGTGTGTCCCACGCTCCCCCTTTTCTTGTATCCCTGTCCGGAGCCGTGTGGCAATGAGAGGTGCTGGGTGTTGACACTGGGGAGCCTCTGCCATCAGCAGATGCAGGTGTTGGCAAGTGCAGGCGGGCTTCTAAAAATATCTCGCCTGCTTTATTCTTGTTTCAAAGGCCATTAAGCATTTCTATGAGAGTTCTTTTTCATCTGCAGCCTAATACTCCCACTCATCCTTTATAATCCCCTGAATCTCAGGTTCTTCCATAGGGGAGTATCTGGGCTGCAGATCTGTGCAACAGAACCTTTAGTGCTGTGTAGCAGCACTGAGGAATGTGGGCAATGAACCCGAATTAGTTCTCACTTCAGCCATCTTTGCAACACTAATTCTGCCGAGTGCGGGCTCTGGGTTTACTTCCCGTATCTGTGGAGAGCACGATCAAATCCAATTACTCTTCACATGAGCATAATCCACACATGTGACTTTTTAATGCAGAATATTTAGGTCTGCTTCATAAATAGCAGTGGAGTGTCGCGAGGAAGGATCCGCTCACCCATAGGCACCTCATGGAACCCAACACACCTGGGAAAAGGCAGGAGGGACCAGCCCTAAAAACAAAAGCACGCTGCTTTCCTCTCGTTCCAGGTCTGCCGATGCATTTCCAGTGTGTGTGCTCTGCGATTCCAAGCAGCCCCGGTGTTTTAGTCATTCTAATGTGTTTGCTTAGGCACCAACATTAGTGTCAAAAGCACTTAATGCAAAGGAAACTTCCCAGGAGTGCACCGCTCGCTGCCAGACCCATCAGTCTTGCGTTGGGAGCGTACACGCCGTGCGGCATTTACTACTGCGGGCTGGATAATTAATTACCCACGGATTCTGAGGTCTGCTTCCCACTAGGCCGTCTGGGAAAAGGCTGCTGTGCCCCATATTGGCTGGGGTCATTCAGCCTGGAGAAGAGAAGGCTTTGGGGAGACCTTAGAGCCCCTAAAGGGGGCCTTAGAGTGCCTAAAAGGGGCTCCAAGAGAGCTGGAGAGAGACCTCTGACAAGGGGTGCATGTATTGATAGGACATGGGGGAACGGCCTTAAACCAAAGTAGGTCAGATTTATGTTGGATATTAGGAAGCAACTCTTGACTGTGAGGGTGGTGAGGCCCTGGCACAGGTTTCCCAGAGAGGTTGTGCTGGTGGCTGCCCCATCCCTGGAAGTGTTCAAGGCCGGGCTGGATGGGGCTTTGAGCAGCCTGGTCTATAGTGGAAGACGTCCCTGTTCATGGCAGGGGGTTGGAACTGGGTGGTCTTTAGGTCGCTTCCAACCCAAAGTGTTCTGTGTTTCTATGGTTCTATATTAGATACTCATGGGTAAGGCCTTGTGCACTCACATCAGCCTTGGATGACAAGTCTGAGCCAAGGGGAAATATTTTTTCTGTACTGATGCTGCGATCTTGTTTCGAGCAGATGGTTCAAACCAGTATCACAGATATACAGTGACACTCCCTCACCCTGGACTCTGTTCATGAAAACTCATGTTTTCCATCAGGCTTATAGGAGTTGGGTAAGTCTGGGTGAGGTTCAGCCACTGGGAATCCCTGGCGAGGCATTTGACCTCTTTCCCAGCCCTTGGCAATCACCTGGATTTTCTCCTGTGCCCCCAGCTCTTTTTCAGTGCAAGCAACTCTGTTTGGAAGTGGGCCTTTAAATGAGGCTTGTCTGAGCTGAGCTGTGGGTTTTGGGGTGGAGGATTTGGCGAAGAGCCTTCCCATGTGACCCCATCTTTTAGTAAGCAACTGCAAGGCTCAGTCTGTGGGCTCTCCTTAGGCAAATGAAGAGAGACCTGGCTTACTCTCTGCTTTAAGAAGCCCTGTTTCCTTCATGATTTGTTTGCTGCTTTGATTATTTCTTTTTTTCAAGTTTCTGTGTCTTTGATGTAAAGGAAACAGTTAGGAGGAATTTGAGCTCAGCTGTGGAGGTGAAGAAGTAATCAGAGATCACATTTAAACCTGCTACTGGAGTTTTGAAGGTGACCATTAGAGTAATTTTTCTTTTCTAATATCTTCCTTCTTTCTCCTTTGTAGCAGAAAATGAGCTTTCTGGGGACTCCTGGTCATCACATCTTGCTGGAGATGGGTGAATCCTCTGTGTCCATCAGGAGTTGCTGCTTTGCTGTCATTCACCTTCTGCAGAGCAGCTCTGCCTGCAAAGGTGCCTCTAGTGCCCGCAGCCATCCTGCTATGCATGATTCCTTCCCCAGGGAAAATACTCATTAGCTGTAAAAAGGAAAACAGAACAATAATATTAATATACAAAAAAAACCCCACCACTGCTGTAGCTCAAGTGTTTTTTTTCCTATGGGTTCCAGTGCCAAACCCTTACACCTGGAAATATCCAGAGCTAATCCATCTTTATAGACACCAGAGTCACCCTAACAGCAGCTGAATCAAAAACAGGCTCCTCTGCCCCTGCTTTGTACCTATATGTGGTTCTTACGGGCCCTTCAGAGCCTGGTGATGATTGCTTTGACTGGCAGGACACTGTCCCAGGTTCCTTGAAGATGGAAGGTGGAGGATCCCATGCCTGCTCAGGAGTTTTCTGGAGGGAGCAGGGAAGCAGCGAGGCTGGTCTGCTCTTCCCACATGCCAATTTACTGTAACGCAAGGCAAGTCTCCTCCTAGCTATCATCAAAGTGGTGGTGTTTATTCCAGGGGATTTTTGGGGTGGATTTGCCTAGGGCTGGTGCCTGAGCTGGAGAGGCCATTAATTAGAGCAAATGACGTTGACTTTGAGCCTCTTTTGAGAAACTGAGGATCATTTTAAAGAGACAGATCCCTAAAAGGGCCTTGTGCCAATCCCTCGCCATTCCAGGAAGTTCCAAGCCAGCCTGGCACATCCTATCCTGGCCTGCACCTCCTGCTCTTACAAAGATTTAACATCCCCACTACAAGTCCGTAGTCTCAGGGCTAGAGAAACTGACTTTCTTTCTATCTATATCTCCGAGAGAGAGGGAGGTCATTACAAACATTATCAACTGTGAACAATTACTTGCAATGTGAACATCGCAAATAATACTTTCAAGCCCGAATCCCAGAGTTTTTCAGCCTGTGGAGAAGGGGTGTGATTTCCTGCTCCTCCAGCTGGCTGCCTGGTTTGAAGCCAGTGGCTTCATGCTGCCAGGGAGCAGAATTTGGAGTATTTGGGTGCAGACGCAGTGGCTGTGTCTCTGTCGCCACGTGCTTCAGCAGCTGGAACGCAGAGCTCCTCAAAGGGCACACCATCCAATTTCCTGGCACGATGCAATTCCCTGGACCCTTGGCATTTTTTTGCTGCCCACAGAAAAGGTTTCTTGCTCAGGGCTTTGTTAGTGTTTGATGTTTTAAAAACACTAAGCAGACACCACTCTCCTAATCCTGTCAGGCTTGCAATGAAGCAGATATGTAATCCCTCACGGGTATTAAATTTAATAGCAATAAAGTCTATTTAAGAATTACACTGTCAAATGCTTGCCTAAGCAGAGGAAAATATTCTAAATTTTGACTTCATCAGGAATCTATTTCCAGTCGTTATTGCCTGTGAAAACCTTCCCTGCACCTGTGGAGGTAAAGATGAGAAAAATCAGCAACAGGCCATCCCAGATCACTCTTTTCTGGATACTTTCGGGAGAAACAATTCCCTGTAATATGTGACCATGTTCACACTCATGCATATACACCTGTACAACTCCTTTTATATATGGAACAGCAGATGTGGGTGCAATCAGGGGCACCCCCGTGTATAAGGAAAAGCCTCAAGCAGCATGATGCGTATTCATGCCAGAGGAATGATTTTGGGGGGGTGGGAGGGAGATACACTGAGGACTGGGACAGGGAGGAGATGGAAGCCCTGCCACAGGCAGGATCAGCACCTCTGGGAGCCAGGCCTATGGAGGGATGAGCACCAGATGAGGGGGTTGAATAAGGAATGGGGGTTACAGCCCTGAGGAGGGGGAGCAGTAAGGAGAAGTCTCTGAGCCTCTGGTTTTGGAGCCCCTTCTAACTGGGGAGCTGTTGCTTGGCTTTGCTTGGCTTAGCCCAAACATTGGTGGAAGCAGGTAGGTTTCCTAGATGGAAAGCAGATTTCTTGGCTGAGTAGACATCTGAGTTAGCTACCTAATTTAACAATAATATTAGGCAGTGATTAAAAGCTTTAACTCAACCTCTACTTTTGGCATGGAATGGATAAAAGGTCCTTTTCTGCCCCTCAGTTCCCCCGTGCCATGGCTGTGAGCTCTGGTGCAGGCAGGAGGATGGGGTGGAGCTGTCGTGGTGGTGGTACTCGAGGCACAGGAGTGGGGGAGTCCTACAAGAAAAGGCTTTTGCGAGACTTCGAGTCAATAAAGAAAGTGGAAAACTCTACCTACACTGGCCATGAGCCGTGCAGCAGGATGTGGTGGGCAAAACATGGAATGATTGTTTCAGATGCTGAGCAACTTCATGCAGTAATTCCCATTCTCCTCCCACCAGCCATGGCACAGGGCAAGGGGAGCTGGGAGCAGAGACGCATTTCAGGGGTGAGACCTGCTGAAATCCAGCTCATCTAGAGCCTGTCACTTCCCATCAGGACACCTCACAAACGAATCCCGTGTGGCATGAGTGCCCCTTCTCCACCTCCACCCGCTGCCCCCCAGCCCGCCTGGTAGTCAGGAGAACACACAGTTTTTTGCTGTGGTTTACATGAAAACTTTTTCCATGTGACAAAATGAAGCCTTGTGGTATCTCCCAGAACCATCCAGCCGTCAGCAGAGGAACTGCCCGAGACCACAGGCTAATTAAGGAGCCTTTAAATAGTTTCCGCCAGCGATATGATGAAGTGCTGACTCTCGAGATGACGAAGCCTTGAGAAAGGTGACAGGGTTTTACATGCCACCACCTTTCCTCCCCTACAATGAGCTGCCTTCCCAGGAAAGCTGCTTAGCGCCGAGGCCGCGATGGAAGACGCTCCTTCCCTATTGAACGCACGGATCATCCCCCACAGCGGGCTCTGGATGCTGCAAAGGGGAGCTCTGGCAGCGTGGGGTGACCCGTTGGGGGTCGGAGGCAGCTCAGCTGGGTTTGTTTAGTGCCGCAGCCCGGTCCCACCATCTGAAGAGGGTTTATTAACATCCAGCCCGTCCAGAGCGGGCATCTCCCTCCCTCCTGGCTCCAGCCTGCCGGGTTTCACAGGCTGAGCCTTCTCCAACACGAACGCGCTCCGCGCGGAGAGCCGGGGCGAGAGCCGGAGTTTACAGATGTCTCCCCTTAAAAACCCGGCAGATAGGGTGGAAATCCCCCGCCCCGGGCTGAAGTAGGGGAGGGCAGGCCCAGCACTGAAATGAGTTTTGGTTTGATCCTGATTAGAGGAAGGCAGGAGGAGCCTGAGCCAACGTGGCCCCCTGTTGCTCTTAACCTCAGATAACCCCGTGTAGAAGTCCGAGCGCTAAAGCCCTGCAGCCGCAGGAACCGCCGGCATTCCTCTGTATGGATCTCTTAAAGCTCCTCTGGAAAGACTCTGTGTCCCAGCGAGGCGTTTTCACTCCTGAGGATGGGGCACTGGATGTGCTTTTGCTGTAAAGTGAGACTTTGTGGGGATAAGTCTTTGCAGAATTTGCAGGTCCCTTGTCATCTTTCAGGCATGTCCTGTAAAACCATCACCTAGAGAATGCTGTTGGGTACTTTTTTAAAGCAGCACAGGTATTGTATTCCCTGCATAAAACACCCCCGGGAAAGCAATTAGTCTATACAGTTTGACATTAGGTAAAACCTGTGAGATAAACATCTTTGGGATGGAGAATTTGAGCTGAATTCTGCTGTGCTGCTGTGGAATAAGCAGAGCAAAGTACCCTAAACTTGGGGAGGGGGAGGGGGGGTTGAGGTTTTTTTTTGGTTGGTTGGTTTGTTTGGGGTTTTTTGTTGTTGTTGTTTTTGGGTTTGTTTGTTTGTTTGTTTTTGTTTTAACAGAGTTAGAAATGTGTGATAAAAGGCACATATTTCTGTGGCTGAGTCACCCCTTGTAAACAGTGTCGAATTAGTGTTTGCCTTGAAACACCTTCCCTTGGAGCAGCCAGCCTTGACCCTTTCAGACAGCATAAAAATATCTATATATATATATAGTTTCAGTGGCTTTTCATACTGTCTGACCAGCTGCCAGCAGCTGCTTAGGAGCTGCCTTCCCTTGAGGCAAGGACACAAACAGGAATCTGTATTATGCGCTCAATTTTCTCTTAAAAGGTAAATTTGACTTTTAACAAATCAGAGAGGTTGGATGATCACGGGCTATTCTGTGATGGATGCTGTTTACCTGCCGACTGATGAAGGCTGTAAACCTGCTCCCGATGGAGTGATGTGGCCTGGGGATTGAGAATGTTGGATTTATGTCAGACACTGTGACTTTTGCCTCCTTGTGTCCCAGGGAGAGCGGGAGAGGAGAAACTCACCCAAGCAAAGGCAGCTGCTCGCCTCCATGTCTGTGGCAGCACAATATTGGCCTCTTAATTTTCTACTGATTGAACCGTAGGAAAACAAAATCTGCTTTGCCTGGAGCGATTTGGCTTCAGCTCAAAAGCCTTCTCATCAAAATGAAATATCATTTGCTGTGAAACCGTTAGCAGGAGGATAAATGTAGTTATAAAAGCAGCTATTTGTAAAACCCAAGTGGGGAGCAGTTAAATGCTGTAATTTAGGGGGAAATCTCCTCAAGGGCTCTGGAGGGTAAAACTCCTTATAAAGCCCAACTTTCATCAGAATTCTCTGATGAAACAGGCAATTGTTCAGCTGTCCATCATGCAGATACAGAAGTATTTTCTTCCCTGACATCTCTCTTGGCTTGTCTAAAGGATGAGCTGGTTGGCATGGGGCCGGCAGGACCCTCCAGTTTGATCTTGGTGTCCCCAGGTTCAGAGGGGCAGTCGGTGACATCTCACTCGGGAAGCACAAGGCAAGAGACGATGGTGTAGCCCCTGGAACACCCATATGTTGTCATCAGCAGGGCTTGAGGCTGGAAAACGGAGCGCTAGTGAAAGAAGGAACCTCTGCAATCCTACAGAATGCCGAGTAAATAGCAGGTCGTTTGAGTCCTGGGAAGTAGCCACCAGAGGGAGATGTGATTGGATGTGCCAAATCTATTTCTCTAATAAGTAGAAATATCAAGGAATTGAATATTAATTCAGAGCTCACGAGAAGCTCAGGAAGAAATTTCAGCACAGGAGCTGCAGTTTTGAGGAGACCAGGTACCTGAGCTGAATTTTGGAAGTACTTTTACGATAGCAAAATTATCCACTAAGTGTCCTTAGTCCTAATGAAAAATGGTGTTTTCTTTAACACTGCCTGAATGACATTAATAATTTCGAGTGAAGAGGGAAAACGTCTACCTCCCCAAAACCCTAACAAAACAAGGAGTCAGATTTTCATTTCAAGTTGATTCAAAATAAATTTTTGATCAGTGAACCAAAAAATCCTTCATTCAGACAGCGCAGCCGTAATTATCTTGCCCTTAAGGGCAGACTGACCGGGTGATGTTGAAGCATTTTGGAGCTTGTTATGGAGATGACTTGAATCTGTTTCCCGTAGCCTGTGCTTTCAGTTTAAACAAAATGTTTCCTGAAAGCCATTGGTCTGTCATCTTTAATTTCTACTAAAAATAAAGCTCCTTATTTCTACTCTCCCTCTTTCTTCCCCCCCATCCTCCACAAACCCAGACTGTAACATCAAGAGCTCTGTGAGGCTGAAGGTTTAGGAAGCATAGCCAGTGCTGTGGATGCTTTAAAATCATTTCTAAGCCCTTTAGGTCATCTGACTCTTAACTATCATTGCGACAATGAGGACAAAACAGCATTTTTTTTCTTCTCTTAGTGCTGCTTCTGTTACATAACCGCTAATACAGTATCTGGCTCGTCTAGCCCATCGGTCCTTGGGGCTTTCAGACCTATTTACACACAAACAGACTAACATCCATCTGAAAGTCATCTCGGGTACACAGAAGTGATCCTTTTGCCTCCCAAAAATAACAACCCTTTTCTGCAGGGCACTAAATAACTGTTTGGCAAAGCGAGTGCCAGGTTGGTGCTTAGGTTAATCTGCTTAGATTGACTAACATGGTAGTGCAAGGGTAGAAAATACCCAGTCAAGTAAATTACATCATCCGGGGAAAAGCTATTCTAAAGAAAGCTCACGCTTCATAAGCCTGAGCAAAATCCTGCTCAGGTAAACATTTACATATATTTACAAGCAGAAGCTCATTTCTTCCCTTGTGAAAAAAGAAAAATGGGATCTTTGAAGTTTTTGGCTAGTAGAAAAGCATCAGACTAAATTCCTCACTGGCCAAGGTCCAGAATGAATTAAAAACCCATTACAGTTTTTCTCACATTAGTAGTAGTACTAAGTAGGTAAAGCCCCCAATCCAGAAGAAAGGAGATCAAGGTGTTGCTTAGCATTGTGTATTAGAAATGGCACTTCCCTGACTATATTTGGTCTATCTTTGAAATGCTGTAATTCCTTCTACTGTCAGATCATCTTTTAACAATCTCCATCACTTGATGCTTTGCTAAAATATGTTGTTCTCTCTGCAGGCTTAAATGCAACATGGGAAGGGGAAAAAAAATGAAGTTTGAGCAGACAGGCGAATTTAGAGGCGATGAGCCCATCTGGCTTTAAACATTTCACTCCTGCTGACTTGGCTTTTACTGTCCTGTTCAGAAACATTTTCGGTGGGAGATCTGTTGTCAGTGGTGGGACCGGAAAAGGGCTGATGGTGCCGTGCCTGGCTGACAGTGGCTCTCTGGTTCAGTTTTCTAGGTTGGTCCCCTGAAAGCTTTTGCCAGAGCAAGTGCTTGAGCTTTAGCAAAATGAAAGGTGGGATCGAAAGGTAAGGTTTGGTTTAGCTGTTGCCATCAACCCAGATCACAGCTCAGATGAGAGCTCTTGCTCACAGCATCCCAAACAGGCGTGCCCTTGGGAATAACAACCTAGAGGGGAAGCACCACGACAGTCCCAAAATGGACCAGATTTTGGGGTCTCTTTTACATTCCCTGAATCAGAGCCCATTCCAGCCACCCTTACATACAGCAGTGTGCTGGAACAGAGCTGTGGTTGTGCAACAACAACTAAACACACCACACAGGCAGGTCTCCGGGGGTGAATCTCAGTGCACAGACCCCCAAACCCAGCCTGGACAGCTGCATTGTGCCTCTGTTTTGGTTTTGCTTCTGCAGAAAGTACTGTGTCGTACCAGGAGCTCTGCTTCAGCTTTCTGTGGTTGTACTGAAAACTCTCCTCGAGCAAAGCTCCTTGTCCTGGTTTGAGCCTTAGATTACAGTTTGGGCCTAAATATGCAAGTGTGTCACATGGGGATTCCCACAGAATGGAATAAAAGTAATGTGATTGGCCTAAGTTCGTATTTAAACACAATGGCTTTTTTTCTTTTAAGTCCTGGTTGAACTTCAGCATGATAGAAAACTAGATTTGAGTTCAAATTATTCTCTTTTTTTCCTCTTCTTCCTCCCAAATTCATCTGCTCAAGCTCTCATCAGTTTTAAGGACATCTAGATAGTCCACTTATGTTAATTTTATTTTGGAATAATCTTTGCTTGTTACTTTTCCCTCCCATCCCTTTTCATCCTCTTTTTGCTATGGTCTTGATCCACTTTGGCTCAAACTCACATGAAATAAAACCAGGTAACATTAGTAACAAAAAAAAGGATAAAGTCTCTGCAAGTGTAATTGAGCCTTTTATGATTTTATCTGCCTGACCGTGTTAGCAGAAGGACCATTAAGTGAATGTGAAATTTAAAACCAGGCAATGTACATGATATATTGGCTTCTGCAGTGCGTGCACGTGATCGGCGGCGAGCTGGATGGGTGATTCACGGTTACGAGACTTAGTATTGCTCAAGAGTTGAACAAGGCAGCATTAATCAGGTTCTTCACACTGATTGCCCTGCCCTGGACTGCCTCTTTCCAGCTCTCCTCTGGCTCTCCCTTCCCGCTTATTCACCGTTTTGATCTCCCCAGTGCTGCAGATAACCTCGTCTATCCAACGTGTAAATACAGCCACAGACATGCCTTGGCAGCGTGACGGTCATAATATCATGTCCCTACTATTATGTGTATCACACAGAACCCTTGTCCTCATAAGAATGAGGAAAGCCCTTAATAAACATTGTTACTGTTGATATTTTGCAACAGTTTTGTCACTGGCACAAGTGTTCCTGTGTAAGTGTGTATTAAATGCCCACTTAAAATCCTCAATCTATTTTTTTCTATGCTACAAATGAGCTGATAAATGATTGCAGCCTGTTGGGATTATAATATGAATTGACATTCAAAAAAAAAAGAAGTTCCAGCTCCATCTGTTTGGGTTACATAACTCCTGATCTCAAGCAATCTCAGAGGCAGGATTTTCTGCATAAATAGTACAATTTCCAGTAAGGAGATTAAGGCCTCTTTGCTGGGAAAGGAAGAAATTACCAAAAAAGCTGTCATATCCATGGACACAAATAAATCATGTTCCAAAACACACAGGAAGATAAATTTATGTCATTTAGTCCCTCTGCCCCAGATGCTCCATCCACTCCTGTCAGAGAGAAGTATTGTGCCACAAAATACCATTCATCCTTTAAATATTTATGAAACACAGTCAGCTATATTTTCCCCATATGTTAACTCTTTTAAAAATCAGTGCTGCTGTTAATATTGTACATTTTTGCAGTTTTAATCCTAGTGCCTTTTTTTTAATATCCGGTGGCTTTCCATAAGTGCTGGACTTCAACAAATCCAAGCGTTGGGAGGCATAAAATATGTTTCACCAGGATAAAGAGAGGCACTCAGAACAGCTACTACAGGGTAGCCTGGCAGCAGATCCTGCTGTGTGCAATGGAGAGGAAAACTCTCCCCAGTCTCTGACAGCACCGTGTCCGTGCTCCGCGAGGGCACGCGAGTTTTCAAGTTGAAAAAACACCTTGTTGTTTTTGGTGTGAATGGGGAGAAAACTCTGTGTTTGAGCTGTTTCTACAGACAGACAGACGGGCAAGTGTTTCTGCAGACAGACTGTTACCACACGTCACATCCTCCGAAGGCAAAGCTCCCATTAAAAGGCTGCTGGCAGAGAGCATTTATTAGAGCAGCCCACAACGCCGGCTCGCCTGTGGCAGTGGTGGTAGTGCTGCTCCAAAACCACCACTGCACAGAGAGCAGGTCCAGACTCTTGTCCCAGTGAAAATTCTCATTGCTAGAGAGGAAAAACAAGCAAAACCCACCTGGGAAAGCCCCAGCTCAGACTCGGGCTCTGTGCAGGATTGGTAGATCAGTTCCCCAGCACAGCTGCGGGCTCTCACCTGCCTCTCTCCAGCACTGATCCCGTTTCTACCCCTATTTATTTTTTCTTGCCTGCTGCAGCTCCCATGTGTACCCAGGCCTCTCTGTGCTGTGGTGGGGTTTCTCATCTTTTATGTCTGAGGCAATGTTTTAGCACGGATCAAGCCATGACTCCTCAGCAGATCCCTCTTCCCTCTCCCTGGTTTCTTCTCCTTGGAAAGGCAAGTGAGTCGGGTATGTGGTTAAAAGGAAATGCCGTGCTGGTAGCTCCCATCTTACTGCTTGTGCATTACCATCCCTCTGCTGAAACCACTTCATGCCTGAGTCATGTATTCACAACCCCTGTGCTCTTCGGGCACCTCTGTTCTTTTACCCATCCCCTGTGGGCTTTAGGAGCTCAGGGACCTCCAAGGACACCTCAGCAGGATGTCCTGGGAAAGCCCCCCTTTTCCCAGGCTTGTCTCTTTGCTTTTCAACCAAAATGGTGTGTAAACAAGTGAGGAGGCCATCACTCTGCTCTCACACAAATCTCCAGGACTCTAAAATAACTCTTTATCTCCTTGTTTTACCACAAGGGAAATAAACATGGACACGCTGATATGCAGAAGAAATGGAGCAGCAAAGGGGCAACTGCTTGCCTGGAAGCTCGTGTGCTCAGCAGCATTAGCAAACCGAGTCAAACCGAGCAAACAACATGCTTTGGAGCGGTGTCCCATTTCATTCCTGGGCAGCAGCTGCTTATGACCTGCCACAGCAAAACGTCACAGAGGTGACTTGGGAAAGCAGAGATTGTTTGCGTATGAGAAGGATAACGGAGTCAGTGCCTTCCTGCTGCCTCTCCTCCCTTTTCCATGTGCATCCCCTCGACTCGGCAGTGAGACAGTCCCTCCTCTGCAGGAGTTATCACACCTGGTTCCCTCCCCAGATGCCACAGACAACAATTTCCCATCAAAACCCCTTTGTCTCAGCTTCACAAAAATCCCACTGTAAACCACTGCACACCCAGGGAGGTAAATGGAGAAACAGGTTTCCACGGCTAGTCCCTGTATTCCTGGAGATGAGCTGAATAATGAAGGGAAAGGC
The DNA here is from genome assembly GCA_013399855.1 of Oxyruncus cristatus. Lineage (NCBI taxonomy): Eukaryota > Metazoa > Chordata > Aves > Passeriformes > Cotingidae > Oxyruncus > Oxyruncus cristatus. The sequence goes on from VXAY01004850.1 coordinate 160,941, forward strand.
CCTGGGTTTCCCTGCCCTGCCAGGCTGTGCGGGCACAGAGTGTCTGTGTGGGTGCTGCAGTGAGCACTGACCAGAGAGCTGCAAGATGCCATGGCGCGTATGAGTGAGTAAAATGCTTCATGTCACCTGAAAGGAGAAAGAACAAGTTCTGGCCTGGTCAAATGGAGAAGAAAGCAGTTGCTGGAGCAGGAGCTGCCTGGAAGCAGGGAACAGGGCCAGTGACCTGCACCCAGCCCCATTTAACACCTCATGCCCGGCAGAGGCTGCAGTCACTTCCTAAAGGTCAAAATCGTGTTATAGCGGGACGTGAACTCTGATGTTGTTTCAGAGTGATGGATCAATACTCCTGGCATGGGAAAGCAGCCAGAGATGAGGCACAGCCCCACTGCCATGGCCAGGCTTGGCAGCACCATGTGGCTCACTAGTGTGTTTATATTATGGAATTGCTAATGCACTTATGCTTTAATTGCTATTTAGCAATTAGGTGTTTGGGAGGGGTTGCCCAGACAGAAGAGATTACAGAGGGCCAACAGAAGAAGAGATACTAATCAATGAGAGGATGGACTTTCTCTGGTCTGATGTGTTGGCTAACTCCAGGAAATTATATTTTCCTCATACCTCTCCTATAAGCCTGCAAGAGCTTGGCCTGATTTCAGTGTCACCCAGCACTTTGAACCTGGCCACATCCAACCTCAGGAAGCGTAGCTGTGTCTGGCACTGGCCATAGCCCCAAGACCAGCAGCTGCCTCTGCTTAGCAGCATTTTTCAGGTGAGTATCCATATGCACCATTTAAGTGCTTGCACTGAGATGTGAAGTTTTATAATTTCTTTTTAAAAATAAACTGGCTGTGCTGTCTCAGACATGATAGACAGAACTTCATTACTCTCTCCAGGGGGCTGCAGCAGCGATTTCTTTACCACCATGCACAGCAGAGGCTGCAGGATGCTCACACATGGTACAGAAACACTGAGGTCATGCGGAAACTTTTCAAATTAATGAGGGCTCCTGGACATAACTGTGTTTTGCAAAATAAACATTGCTCCTGGGTAGTTTTCAGCTCATTTAAGTCACTTTCAGCCCATTTTTTTTAAGATGAGTTTGCTCTGCATGGAAAAATAATAAAAATTGTGTGATGCAAGCTGCTTGTCTTTTCTCGATGGGGTAAAAACACGTGAGGGACTTTTTGTCTGTAAAAAGTCCCTCCTAAGAGATTAGTGGTTACCACATAGATCTGTGAATTTGGAAATTTGGGATGTATCCCTGAGAAGCTGACTGGTTGTCTACATGATCTTGACATTGTCAGTCAATGGGCTGACAATGAGCTGACCTTTGGGTTGAGACAAGCCTCTGCCTGTATTTTGAGGGAAAAAAGGGTGTTTTTTGTTGGGTTCTATTATTGTGGCTGTGTTTCTATGTCTCTGATTTTCCACTGAGAAGCCAGATTTGGAGCAGCCTTCCTGTCCCTGCTTTTCCTGCAGCCTGATGCAGCAGGGACACCTCACAGAGGCCCCCTCCTCTGCACACACCCGTGGGGAAGGTAGGTCACATCAAGATGCCCCGAAAGGGGCACTGCTCAGTCAGCCATGCTGGCTAGAGAGGAGCCTGAGATGTCACTGAGGTGTTTCTTTCCCCATAACCCTACCAGCTGTAGGCCTTTATCGTGCAGTGCTCCGGGCATGTCAGACTGACAGTACCCGGCGAGCCGGGCGTGCGTTCCTGCTGCTAACTCAGTTCTAGTGACACATGTGCCCCTAACAGCTACTGAGACCCTTTGGCTTGTGAATTCCTGGCCCAGTTCACCTCAGTTATATCTCCTATGAATCTTGGTACCTAAGGGGTTGATTTCTGTTTGTTTATTTTCAAACTCACATCAATTTAAACCCCTCCAAAAGCGTTCCTGTTACACCAGAATGGATTCTTCCTTCTCAGAAAAACCCACGCTCTACTCCTGCAATTAGATTTCTTTTCTACTGCTTTGGGAGAAGTTGTTCAGTTGCTGGTCCTATCAATAATCCACGAGCTGCTGTACTCAGGCCTACGCTTGCTTTTACCTGGGGGAGATTGCAGGCAGTACCGTCTTCTCTCAGTTTTGCGTAACAGTTCTAGTAAAATAAATGAGTAGTAGAGGTGCTATTGCTACAATCCTCTTGCATTTTTTAAAATAAAGTCATGAAATGGTGATGAAATTTAACTAGTTTCTGACGTTGCTGTCCAGTTTTTTGATGACATGTTTTATTCATGATGAACTGAGAGTTTCTCAACTGACTAAAAATGAAAATTTCATCCACAAACTACTTTTTTTCTTCTAAGACTGAATACCTATATGTACTAAAGGCTCGCCCTGAGCAAAAGCTGCCAGCATAAACAAATTTTCATTTGGTACTGAAAATGGTGAGGTCTGTGGTCATTCTTATCTAGATCAAGTTCCTACGAGATCTTTGTTTCCCACGCTCATGAGTTGCCTCTTACTGATGAACAGTTTCATTACCTGACATGTGATCTTAGATAGCAAAGTGAGGTTTGATGCACCAACTTTGTCATTATGGTTCTGAATTTTGCTTACTCGGTTCCTTGGCAAACTCCTTCCATCCTGTGTTGACATATTTTGACATTACAAACCCAGGGTTTTCCTGGGCTCTGAAATGCTGGGTTTATTAGCTACTGCCAGAACCTTGCCAAATTCTTCATCAACAATATAAGAATGCCCCCAGCCCATTCTATGCCTCAGTTATGTTACTTTTTTCTTACTTTCCCACCTGCCAAAGTGCTCTGACAACCCAGCGCTGGTGGTCCTTCTTTCATTGCCCCACACTTCACCCTTCCTTGCACTCCAGGAATGAAGAGTTTGAGTGAAGAAACAGCTGAAAAGTGATCAAAGGGGATGCTGGTCTCTGTTGCTGCTGGCTGAGGTGGGTAGCGCTAAGGAGAAGACACCAGGCAGAATGCTCAGGTGCTGCTTTGTGGTCAAATACCTAGAGCTGTGCAGTCGCTGCCATTCCTCAGCTCTTACTTGGCCTTTGCTTTTTGTGACAGGAGTTTTTGCTGGAAAGCTGTTCTGCTGGAAAGTACCTATTACAACTTTCCTAGGTGGAGAACTCAGTCTCCTTTCCAAAGGACCAGATCCACAGACTATTTATGTATCTGGGTCCAACTGATTTTTATCTCAGTTGCCTGGATACCTTTGCATATCTGGACCTAAGTGTTTTGTCTGTGGTCATGCAGGAAGTCTATGGTAAGCAGAGAAGTGAAAACACAACCCAAGCAACTACTTGTGCCATTCTTCCCTTCACTGGGATTTTTGAGGGGGCAGGAGAAGATCCCGATTTGCTGTGAATAAGAGCAGTATTTTGCCTCTGCCCTTTGACATTTGTCTTTAAAATAAAAACCCATATTGCTGCTGAAAATGATGTCTATTGATTAGCCTCTCATAAACTGGAGAGCTCATTTCAGCCGGCACTGACATGGCTGAAATCCAACTTTGCAATTGATCATTTAATTAACTGGAAGAAAATTAAAGGAACTGCAATCTGTGTCTCAGCTCTGTTGTTATCAAGCTGGCAAAGTGCTTATTTCTGCCTGGAGCAACGATCGGTTCCTTGACCCTGCAATTTAAAAACACTGGTTTAGGCATCCCCCCTCACCTACCCACCTGGTTTTCTGCAAGGCAGGAAGCAACACAACCTGATCCTTCCTCCACGTGTCTACGGATCCCAGACTCTTCAGGGGTACCTCACTCCTCTCACAGCAGGCTGGATCAGCTAAACCCACATTTCACCACATCCGTGAAGCCTGTGGTCCTAGATCGATAGGTGAAAAATCTGAATCTGAAGGAAAAATAGATGTACTATAAAAGTAATTATTTAGAATCTGAAATGAGAACATGGAAGCTCTTGAGTTTACTTGAATACCAGCATTTCCCTGAAGGGATTGAGATATTGATTTTAATTTTGTTACTTCAAATAAGTAAGAGGGAACAGTGTGTTTGAGAGGTCCTGAAAATTTGGTGAACTCTTAAAGCTTTGACTTAACCAAGTAACTTGAGTGGTCTATGAAAATAGAGAGGGAAAAAAACAAGGTATAACAAGCCATTGTTTTAATGATTGTGTTGCCATATCAAGAGAAGAAAGACAGACGCTTCCAACTTGTCTTTGCATGCCTAAGTAATATGTTAATTACCTCATTCCCCCATAAATGCCTACAGTCTTCCAAAAGGCATGTTAAAACAGACATAGTCATTAAAGCTTGCGCTGCATTTTCTAATGTGTTGCTGGGAAAACAAACAAACAAACAAATAAAACCTCAAGCCTTTTGTCTTTTAGCTAGATCCAAGTTGGGGAAATGTTAAGTAGAAACACTTAAGAAACTGTATGGTTGGAAAGAAAGTGTTTTTTAATGTCAAGACAGGAAAAAAAAATCAGAACTTGAAAATTCATGATGTTGGTTCAGGTAAAAGCATTAGGTCACCTTTACATTTTCATTACAAGTGCAGCCCATTTAATTTCATCGTTCGATTTATTTTGGACTCCTTCTTGCTCTTTGTGAGAAACTTGTTGTCCAGGCTGTAAAATAACAAAGGGCTTGGTAGGAGGGATGAGAAGGATCAAAAGAAGGAAAAAGAAACCTCATTCAGAATGTTCCTCCGGATCATAACTAGCTGTAGGAGTCAGAAATCTGCATGAAAGTGAAACCACGTCTCCGCCTGAGAAATGCATTTTCCCTCTGCTCTGGGTTATAACTTATGCAAAGGCTGTCACACCGTTCACGCTGCTCCTGCTGACGGCTCCTCTGGTTTCCCTTACGTGTCCTCGAAGCGTTTCACTTGTGTTTATAGTACCTTCAAAAGGGAAGCTGCGCAAAGAAGAAAGTAAAACTAGCCCGGTAGGTCTGAGGTGTTACGGGCTGATTGGCATATTGGGAGTGTCTTGCTGGCTCCAGAGATGTGGGTTAAAACCACTGTGTTGGTCAGAAGGAGAACCAGCCCGGTGCCCTGCTTACCCGTGTGATGACAGACGGCGCTGGGCTGGTCACCGCGGCCTCACGAGAAAGTCAGAGCACTCAGAGTGTGTGAGCACAGACAGAGGGAGGAAAGGAAGTGTTTGTGTCTCCATCTTACGCGGTTAAGACTGATGGCCGAGGAAACAGCGCTTGGTATGCTCAAGAGTAATCAGGACCAAGCTTAGTAACACCAAATGCGCTGTTTAGGCACTCCGAGGGGAGAAAACCTCTGCCCAAATCTCTTTTGCCTGGTTTGGCAAGAAGATTTAAACCCAGCTCCCTCATGTTCCCAAGTGTCTGTCTGGAAACAGCACTTAGGCGGCTAAGGCAAAACAGCTCCCAGAGGAGAGAAAAAGGGAAACTTTGCCCAAGTGGTTGCTAAAGCTTGCTCTGAGCTGGACAGGACAGATGCTGAACAAGCATCTCTGACCTCCAAGAGAGCACTTTGCCCCCCAGACTTTGGCTACTCTTTCCAAGTCCCATTGCTGTGCCTAGCTGCAGGGTGGAGTTACAAGCTGAGGATCCTGAGCACAGAAATATCTTGAAAACCAAAACCTGGACACAGCTTTGGCAAGACCATGGGATCAAGCAGCACTCCTTTCTTTTTCAGTGTTTACATTGTAGTTGTCTCAGTTGCTCCCTCCTCAGCTGGTTTCTGTGCCAGGTCCCAGATCTTCTGGTGCACAGCACGAAAAGCTGGATTTTGTGCCTGACACACAGTGAACTCCTATGCTAAGCCCTTTGGCAAAGGATTGTAGCACTAAAATCCAAAAGCTTTTCTCCAAGTGAGTTGTTTAGAGTCCTACAGGAAGCCTGGAACCAAACCTCAGCTCCCAGAGCCTTTGTTCAGGGCTTTGACCACAAACCCATCTTTTCTGTAAGGACAGTATTAAAATTCCATCCTGCTTTTTGTCCACATCAGGAAAACCATCATACAGTTGGCAATATCTGCTCAGGAGGGGCCTGGGATAGGCAGGATGGGGTCGATTGGTGAAACTGTACAGTGTAGCCTGATGAGCGTCTGCTTGCCTTATGCTTTCATCTGTTAAATTCCTTTCGTGGGTAGAAAATCCTTCCCCAAATCTAATTGCACTGAATTGGACATAGTGCTTTTATTATACTGCAGAATTTGTTACCACATTAGGGTATGTCTCTGTGTAGAAATCACAGTTCAGAGAGTATTTCCAAATGCCTAAAATGTGCACTAACCCAATCAAGCTTTAAGAGGTGGTCATAGTTAAAAAAATGTGAATTGTGCAAATGTGAAAAAAAAATAAATAAAATCCTGGCAAAAGAAGGATAGAAGAAGCACTGAGGTTAGAAAAGACCAGAGGAAACAACAGTTGCCAAAGAGAGATTGTGTCTCCCATCACGTACTCTTGTTTCAGACAATATTTCATATTTGAGAAACAGCAGCATTATGCTTCCACTGCCAATGGTTTGGTTTGAATTCGATTCAAATTTCAATTCATTTTTCTACTCTGAAAAGAGTTAACCACCAGAGATCTCCGGTTCTTGCACTGTTAAGCACAGTAAGTTGCAGTAACAACCATTAGATCATTACAGCCTGTGCCGCAGAGCCCCGGGTCTGCACATGTTAGAGACCTTGTGGCACTTCTCTGTCAAGTCAACGCTCCACAGCAGCGCTGCAAGACAGGTTTTGTGGTCAAATATTGATAGGCTAGCATGTACCCTTCATTACAGCTTAATTACTGAACCACTGAGTGTTAATTCTCTATATGTAAGGGTCTGTACTACGAAGAAAAAGCCCAGGAAAGCCAGTGCTGTGGGCAGGTTGTCAGTGACATCCCATGTGATGTGAGCTGCCAGCTCCAGTGGGATAAGCAGAAGGAGTCCTTGATTCTCCTTAAAATCCTCTGGAGGGAAGATGCCTGACACAATTAACCCCCCAATTTCTTCCCACTGAAGTCAGAAGTTTTGCCAGTCATTATTGATGGGGATGCACTTGTCTTCTGAGATGCTTACAGGGACCATCCCATAGACATTTGACCCACCAGCAAACAGATCTGAAGCCACAGGCAGAAGCACATCTCACACCTTCAGGATGACTTGTTCTGCTGCCGAATCCCTGCCGCTGTCCTCACCGGGCCGTTTGCTGACTCATCAGCTTTGTGCATTTGCCCTAATTAGTCATATGCAAACACCATTGTATTCAGGAAGTTCTCTAGCGTAAGCTGGAGTATGAACTTTGTGCAGGAATAAAGGTCAAAAAAAGTGACTAAGGCATCATATACTGCAATAAGTTTCTGTTATCAGCCACTGGGAAAGTGGCAAGGAAAATGTATATGCTGAATTTTAGTGGAGTGACACAAAAGTTTAATAAAGGGGAGGATGTGTGTGGGGGGAGAACATTTGCTTAACATCTCTCAAGAGCTGCTACAGTATCAAATGCTTAATTGCAGAAACACACTTCTGGAAACACAGCTGGGTCTTGAAGCATTATTCTTTATTATGAGCTTGGAGTAAGCATGTTTGGCATGAAAGAAATGTGTCTCGTAAGGAGACCACAACACTTACTCACAGCTCCCCAGCCAGTTCATGCTGGGAAGTCTGATATCTTTGAACAATCATTTCAACAGTGTTAGCAATGTGTAGACTGGGATTTTTCTGCAGTGCTTTTTACTCAGGGATCACTAACACATCTTGAGCCTCTGAGTGATTTAAAGTGATCAGAACCTAGTGTGAGAATACTCGATGAGGAACCCTTTTCATATGTTGCACATTATGTGAATGTGGATAATGGCAATAAAGGTGCACAAGTGTGCTTATGGGCACCAAAATTGTCGTTCAAAGGGTGACAGGATTGAAAATAAGAGCTTACTGGGTAGGATAAGGCAGGTTTTGTAGGTTGCAGCTAGGCAGTCCCTGGTCCAGACTGCATCAGTGTCACTTAATCTTTGAAGGGCACTCAGATTGCAGTCAAAGTGCAGAAGGGGCTTTCACTTTTAAGCGTGCCAGACTTACCAGGAACCTCTTCAGCCTCACACTCAGATTAGAGAAGCTGCAATGGCTGCTCTGAGTTGCACCAACCTCCTCTAAGGCATGGGAAGTACCTCTGGTAGCACCACTTCACTACCAAAACTTCCCCTGATGCGTTTCCAGGGGCTCTGATGGGGAAGATATCAGTGAGCTGGGCTTGTCGTTTCTGCACCTGCCAGGAGATCCCCCCATTTCACCACAGAAACTCCTTAGGGGTTGTTATGGTGACTCTGTGACTGGACCAAAATACTGCATGGCTGCTGTGCATGACTGAATTTCTTCCTATGTTTAAGCTGCCTAAACCTCATTTTGAAAGATAAAGTTGTCTGAGCCCTTGGGTAGGGCTTCTTGGTACTTATGCAAGACAGTCGAGGTTGAGTCTTGCTTTGATTATTTCTCGTCTTGAGGCTTCAGTGAGCACAGAACAACAGAAATATCAGTAGTTCACAGCCACACTGCCATGGGCTATTTTGTTGTCACAGCTCATATGCAAACTAAAGATGGGCTTTGTCAGTGTTTGGATAGAAAACCTTAAAGGAATAAAAGGAGTCTATAGCACCTGTGCCTCTTATGTATATCTGACTGCTGTGGGCAGAAGCAATTCATTTCATACAGAAACTCCTTGTGATTGCTACCAAATGTCACGGTCACTGCTTTTTCTTCAAAACAAACAAACAAACAAGCAAACAAACAAAAATCCCAAACACAGAACACCCATGGCTGCATGCAAAAATGACTGCTTGTTACCTGGAAGTTGGGAACCCACAGCAGAAGTGTTAGGAAGGTGCACCATCACTTTGCCCTGCAGGTGTTTCTTACATCACCACACATGCACACAGAAGCACAAGAATGTCACTTATGCCTGTCAAAGCTGCTTTTTTTTAAAGGTATCATTTACCTCTGAGCTGCAAACTGAGTAGTCTCGTAAGGTTCAGCTCCAAATGATCACCTGAAGTCCCTGCTGGAGGGAGCCCACAAGACGTAAAAAAACCGCCGAGCTCCGTGGGGTCACTCCACCTGGAAGTGTACCTTTCCTGCCTCCCCCACAGTGCTCAGACACACGTGACCCTGAGCTAAGGGTACATAGTTAAGGCTTTTAATTTGAATTTCGTGGGCTCTGTGCCCAGTTTTCTTCTCCCTGCTCCCCCATGGCTATGGCCTGGCTCCCAATCCAAGGGGCCACTCGCGAGTGCGAGCATGGCCGTGCCAGTGCCAGGTGTCCCATTAAGACCTTGTCCCCTGTACAGCCTCCAGGATGAGTCAAGGTGAGCAGTTTCTGAGGATGCCCTTGCCATAGGGGAGCAGGGAGAGGAAAACTGGGGTTAGGGTTGGGTTTGGGCTGGCCTGGATGGGTAGCAGGGGAGGCAGCAGGGTCGCGGTGTGAGGTGCAGCCCTGGTCGAGCCTCCTTGGGTGTTGGTTGGGGTTTGGGAAGTTGTAAAACTTGCTCGAAATGTGCTTAATTATCCCTGTGTTCTCCTTCTGGGCCACCCAGCCATGGAGCTGTCTGTTCCCTTTAATTAATGTGAGGTTCTGAACTCTTTAACTGGAAATGGTCTAGAAAACACGTCTTGTGAGGAACGGCTGAGGGAGCTGGGTTTATTTAGTCTCAAGAAAAGGAAGCTCGGGGGGACCTCATTGCTCTCCACAACTGCCTTAAAGGAAGCCATGGTGAGGTGGGGGCCGGTATCTTCTGCCATGCCTGCAGTGAGAGGACTGGAGGAAACGGCCTTACACTGACACAGGGGAGATTCAGACTAAATATTAGAAAAAATCTCACTGTTCAGGTGGTCAGGCATTGAAATAGGTTGCCCAGGGATGTGGTGGAGTCACCATCGCTAGAGGTGTTTGGGGGTGTCTGGACCTGGCGCTGGGTGATGTGGTTTAGGGCTTGCAGTGGCAGTGCTGGGTGGATGGTTGGACTAGAGCTTAAAGGCCTCTTCCAAATTTTATGATTCTGTGGCTCTGAATGTCCTGAGGTTTTTGTGCTACAAAACGTTTGGGAAAGGGAGCGTGGAGTCAAGTACTGAAAAAAGTTTCGTGAGGAAAAAAAAAAAAAAAAACAAA
>VXAY01004850.1:172061-208736 GCA_013399855.1 Oxyruncus cristatus
GGGGGGGGGGTGGGAGAGGGGGAAGGAGGTTAAGAGCGGAATGGCGAGCGGACGGTGTGAGCTGAGGAGTATGAATAATTCACCGATGATTGTTGGCGCAAATTGGGGGGTGGGGGGAATAAAAGCCTTAAAAGCCTTTGTTAGGCGGTGAAGTTTAAGGAGCCGGGGGGCTCGGGTGAGCAGGTCCCGCCGGTGGTGCTTGGAGTGGGGGGTGGTGTGTGTTAATTGCCGTGATGGCCATCTGCAGAAAGGCTTGTTTGTAATGGATGTCGATACCTCTCCTTGGTTTTTTATTATTCGGGATGCGTCTTGTCTGCTCTTGTATCGGAGGGTCATCTGGGCAGGTTAAGCGCAGTAAGTGTTTCGGCGTGTAAGTTGTGCCGGGAAGGAGCCTGGCCGGCTTGTAAAATGGATGATGGAGCTTTGTGCTTGCTGAGCTGGGAGGGATCGGGAGCGCCGGGACAGCAACCGGCTCCCAGCGCCTTTGGAGCGGTCACGGGGCTGCAAGGGGTGGGATGGGGAGAAGCAGCCTTTAGTGAAATACGGATAGGGGGGCACCTGGCGTGGCGCTGATACCCTAACCTTTGGTTTCTCTCAAAGCGGATGGCTCTTGAGAAAATGTTGCAAGCAAAATGATTTGCTCTGCTGCCGTAATTTAGTGGCAGGTCTAGAAAGGGGGTTTGAGGCTTAAGTTGTTCTCTGATCCTTTTTTGGTTAATTGGTTGGTTTATTGTTGTTTGGTTTTTGGGGGTTTTTTTGTTTGTTTGTTTCTCTACTTTTTTTCCCTTTTGCCCTTGAGCGTTTGTTATTTTTTACTTACCATTCTGCCCCACTCGAGTACTTTTTTTTTTTCTCAATTTCCTTATCCTGGATGTAATCTGCTTTCTTCAGAATGTAAGAATCAGTATGCAAAGCTTATCCTTCCTTCCTAAGGGCAGGGCTTAAGAAATAGAATTTGTTGTTTTCTGTTTCCTGCAGACAGAGTTCAAAGTTGGGGATGTTTCTTATAAAGCAGCAAAGAATATTCAGTTTAGTCCTGTTGTAGGGGTGTTAATGGGAAACATAAAGTTGTGTTTGTGGTACGTTCATCCTGGGGGCTGTGGATGTGCAATTGAGCTAAGATGGCTAAGAAAAAAGGAAGGACATGAGCTCAGCAGAGAACTTATTGGAAATCTCAAACATTTCTCAAGAAATGTGTTGTTTTAGAAGGGTTTAGGTTTGATGGTGTCCATATTCAGAATATTTCAAAGGGAGAAGGCCTTTGGGTCCTGTTATTTATCATCTTTGATGATAAATCTTTGGCTGATTGTATGTAAAGTACACCTCAATTTTGGCTTGGGTTGAGAATCTTTTTATTCCTTGCCTCTCCTTCTGCTTGTGTTTGGATAGTGTTTATCTCTTGGTAGTTAAGGTAAAGCTTGTTTATTTAATTTCATGCTGTGAGATGGCAGAAATTACGGAATTTAACCGAGTTTGTGTCTCAGCCTCACATAAGTGAAATTTAGTCATTGCAGTATCTGGAGGTGTGGGTATTTATACTGGTCTGTTGAATCCATTCTTTGATGTAGTACCAGGCTTCTCATGTATTTACAAGGGTCAAGATTCCATAAGAAATCAAGTATTAGCATCATGGTTAGATACCGAGTTATTTGGGTTTTAGCCATTCCTCAGTAGTTGTATCACTTTGATGTGCTCCTGGATTTTCCCCCAGGTGCTACAAGGAGCTCGTGTCAGTGCATGGAGTGGGTGAACCAGTGTTGTTGGGAGCTTTGTTTATTGACTCCAGTTTGAGCCAAATTTGGGGCTTTTGCCGAGATGTATGAGATTCACCTCATTATTCTTTTAAAAAACTCCTGTGCAGATGGCTGATGCAATGAGAAGTTTTTTTCTCAGGTCTGTGGTGTGACACTTCACTATTAGCAGAGGAATTCTTGGACCTTTTTAAGTAAATGACCCATTTAGGGTTACTTTGGTGGTGGCTTGCAGCTGGTAGATAATCCAAGATTCATTTATTCTAGTGTGTTTTAAGTCCTTACAGCATAAAAAAGGTATTTTTAATGGTATGTGTGCTAAATAAAACTGAGGAATGATTTCTGGAGTGCTCATTCTGAGCCTTAAGATGGTATAGAACAGGATTGAGTGCCTTGCAGAAGAACTTCAGCTTTTCAGTTTCCCAGAGCTGGGCCCTGAAATTTAATTTTTAGTGGCTAAGGGGGATGATCTGAAAGACTTTTTTTTCCTGCTGGATCTTTGCTACCGAAGTCCAGCTCCAGAATCTGCTTGAGAAGCCTGCATCTTGTGCTGCTGGCTTTGAGGTGTAGCGGCTACTGGTGGTTTCTCTTAAACCTGTGTGAGGTCTTTAGGATTGTATGTGCCATTGCTTTTGTCTGTTAATTTCTTTCAGCGCTGGTGGAACTGAGCCACCATTACTGGAGTCGAAAGTGAACACAAAAACCTTTTGTATATACTCTAACTGTGTCTCCGAGTTGTAAGAAGAGTAGAAATCTTTCAGTCAATCTGTAGAGTCTCCCCACAGGTATGGGGGAGGCTGAGTGGTGTCTGGCTTTCAAAACAGTGGTTTTACTGCTTTCTGAGTTTTTCTGGATTGTTTGCCTTGCCACAGGACTAACCTGACAGTAGTGCCTGTGTTGTCTGTTCTTTGCACTTCCTCAAACACGAAAACAGTTCTGCAAATTGCTTCAATAAAAGGGCTCAGAAATGGCTTTCCATTGCCCACTAAAGGTGAAGGGGACAGCACAGTGCTCTGCCCTTCCTCATCAACATCAAGGCACTGAAAATCAGGGAAGAACAGCTGTGGAGGATTTCCCTGCTGCAGAAACTTTCCATAATCTTGCTCTTGTTGGTGCTTTGGTTTCCTTCTATCAAGTGGAGGTCTGATAATTTGGCAGTATGCTGATGGAAGCAGCGGGAGGCTTTCTGGTTTTTGTTTACAGTCATGCTTGCTTTGCCCTTTAAAAGACAGTGTCTCCAGGCTGCAGTCTGGGTCTCTTGGTTGGGATGCCTGAAATACCAACAGCCAGTCCACACTTAGCCAAGACGACTAGTGAGTGCAGCTGGGATCAGACGGTCCAGGTTGTCAGGTGGTCTGTAGCAGGGCGATGGGATAGTAAGAGGTTTTTATTTCAAGTACTTTCAAGATTTTTTAGCAACTCTGTCTTCCATAGAAATGCTTTTCCTTTCTGGTGTCTCTGGAGGCACATCCTGAACCATTTTTGGAAGGTGGGGGAGAACAAATGTAGCTGCAAACTATTAGCAGCTTAAATCGGGCAGTTAAGTCAACTATTGGTTTAAAGGTGGAGGTGTGAAGTGGATAATGCATTTTATTCTCTCGTTTAATTGCCATCCCCATCTTCTGGTTGGTTTCTCTCTTATCAGAAATGTCCATCAAGGGTTTACTTAGGTTAGGCTAAGGTCCTAAGTCCTTTGTAAGCCTCGCGGAGGTGAGAAGCATAGTTACATGCTGTCTTTCTACTGCCACCAGAAGAGAGGCCAGAGAAAACCATCCTGCTGTCACGGGTAACACCTCAGTCAGCAGTGTAAGGCATGCATTTACTTACAGGTGCTGGTGCTTCCTCCTCTGCACATTGTGAAAGCAACCATCGACCTTTGTTCCTCCCTATCCTTGAACTATAATGCCTGGAGTTTATAAGGCTGGTTCCAAGACTCCGATTGCTGATGGTGAAGTGGAAAAAAAAATTAGTCAATAAATATTAATAACACTGGCAAATGTCAACAGCATTGCAGTGTAAGCCCAAACTCTTCTGAGGTTCTGAAGATTGCGCACATTCCCTTTGGTGTGCTTCCAGCCTGGAAGCCTTGAGGACTCTTGCTGAGCCTATGTAACACAGGGGATTGAATTCTTGATGTGTTCATGTTGTTCAATAGTAACATTGCACCAATTTATGTCAGAGTGCTGGATTTCAAGTAAGCTGCCTAAGATTTTTGAAACTAAAGGAGACATTGAATGACAGAAGCTGCTTTTTATTGAGATTTTTTTGTGTTGTTTTTTTTTTTTTTTTTCATTGAAGAAGAGAATTTGGCAGTATTAACTCAATTTATTCCTGAAGAGCTTGGCGGTATGATATGCCAACAAAATAATAGAGTGTGCATTGCTAAGTAAACCCAGGAGGGAAGTCCTGCATGGATCAGTGGTGGCATACAAGAGCATCAGGCTTTTCCTGATGATACTGCTCTTCCAAGGAGATGCAAATAGCAATCTGATTACGAGATGTGTTCTTTAAAAAACAAACAGCTTCCAAACAAAAACAAACCTTGCCAGAGCCTTACAAGAAGGAGCGGTTACCTGTACCCATTCCTAGCAAGCTGATGTCCAAAAGGAAGGAATGTTCCAGATTACAAGTCATCAGCTCAAACTGCTCCTTTTATCTTCACATACACAGTTACACGGGCAGGTGTTTACATGCCACAGAAAAACCACCTAGATAATGCATGGAAAGAACTTGGACCTTAATCATCTTTTCATGTTATAACAGCCCTTTCTCTTTTGAATTCGAGAAAGTTTGAGCCTCTCTTGAGAAACCTCCTTTGTATTAGAGGAAAACATGTGGGAAAATCAGAGTTTTCCACGGAGTACTGCTCTGAAATGGGAGGACTACAAAAATGGCTCAGGAGAGAAGGTGAGCCTTTGTACTTTAACTAATAACTGGAAATTCTGGGAAGATACAGGTTTCCAAATTACCATTGGATATGAAGGCTATTAACGTTTTCCTCTACTGAGATCTCTGCTATTTAGCTTAGAATAAAAGTCTCTATGAAAATTAAGTTCTGAAATTTTTTGGAACATGAAATCAAGTGAATGCATGCCAGCATATGTATTTTTCTAAATACAGTTTACGTAGGTGACGAACACTTCAGGGCTCTTTGATGTGGAGCCACAGCCTCGGTTTTGAAGCTGTGCCTGTTCATAGCAGCCTGGGGGCTGGGTCTGAGGTCTCAGAGTAAGTGCATTGATAAAGAGGAGTTTCACTGTGTGCATAATCTGTCATTTCTTCCTGTTGAAGTCTGACCATTTCTGTACAAGTCCCAATATTTAGCTTTTTAAAACCTTGAGGTATTTTAGTACCAAGACATGCAAAATGGCTCTGCTGGCACTGAAGAACTGGTGTTTCAAGATGATCCATCAGTCATTCCTTAAAGATATCCAATGCAAACTGTGTGTTAGGAGAGAAACTGTGCAGCTTCTGTTTAATTTGGTGTGAATGAATGCTCCTTAAGTGTTTTGAGGAGAAATGTTACAACAAATCTTGTAACTCACCACATTAAAATAGAGCCTGAACTTCAAGCGCAGAACTGAGGATACTGAATCAACAGCACTGATTATATTAACAGCAGTGGAAGGTTTTACCATGTAACTTCTTTAATGCCCTTTTGACTCAACTTATAATAATCCTGGAAATGTTACCCGAATAAGATGACCCATTTTGTTTACCAGAATGAGTTCTTTCTGTGTCAATTCTAAACCAAAACTAGACTGATGCCACTTCATGGAAACTTGTGCATTTCAAGAAGCAAAAGAATTTGAGGCCGAGGCTCCTGTTTTTGCTCACAAATGAGAATAGTAAATGGACTGTTATGTTAGAAAGGGAGTTACTAGAGGCTTACCTCTTCCATTTGTTCCCTGCTCAGCTCCATTGGAAGAAGATATGCTCCAAGGAACAGAAGACTTGAAATAATCCATATCAAATATAAAGGCTGCAGCCTCCACCAGCTAAACTAAAGAAGAGAATGGTTTAGCTGGGGATGTGAATATTTGGTGCTCAGTCCTTCAAAAAAGACTTTTTTCCTTGCACCCTGTTGAATCTACTGGATGCTGAACTGACATTGCTACAGGCTTTCTGTCCTAGCTATTGTTGTGTTTTTCTTGACTGTTTAGTGGGACTGTTCTTTATTCATACAGAAAAATAAAAGTTGATATCTCTTATATTTGTTCCTTTTTATTGTTACGTTTTCTTTTGTTCTTAAAACCTTTGATCACAAAATACCCCTTTAACTGAAAGCACTTGAGGAACTTACGGTGAAGGGATGAAAACTTGGATGGAAGCAGTAAGGGAAAATGTCCAGCCTCCAGTCTAGAAAACCAAATGAAGGAATAAAATAGATTATATGTTTTAAAGCCATGATTTAGACTAAAATTAGTTACTTTATCAAGAGTCTGCATCTGTCTGAAGACAGACCAGTTCGTAGCTAAAACATTGTTAACTGAAAGCCTGACAGATATCTTGGGGATATGTTTTGCATCACTTTTTGTGAGCTTGGTAGAAGCAAAAGCAGGAGGGCTGAAGGGAGGAGAGCACTTAGTGTCTAGCTCTGTCAAGCCCCTGCTCAGATATCTCTCTTGAATAGCTCCGATTTCTCTGTAACAATAAACACAATTTAACTACCATGTATCTTTGATCTCGAAGGGCAAAGCACAACTAATTAGGAAATCAAAAATGATACATTCAAGGAAAAAGCCAAATAACTTAGCTGGGAAAAAAAAAAAGGGAATTTTTTACAAATCACCACTTATGCCATGTGGTTATTTTAAAACAGTAAATTACCATGCAAAGGTAAACTATCAGTGGGTTACATTGTGTAGTAAGGCACAGCAGAATCACTCCACCATGATGTGAATTAGAAATTATGATCTTGGAAGCTTTTACCTTCTTGCTCACACTTTATAAGTGGAGAGGTAGCTGGAGTTTCAGGTCAATTCAAGGCCAAATCCACATGATGGATAATCTTGTCAGTGTGGTCCTGTGCTGGCGTCAGGACTTCCAGGCTCTGCTGCCGCCTCTTAGGCCATAATTTACCTGTCTGTAAAAGGGGTGTTTATATGGACTTCATGGTCTTGGTAGTAACACTTTAGTGGGGCAGTTGATGTGCAGCCCAGTGGACTCTCCTCTTGCTGCCTCTCCCCACTATCATTTTGCAAACGGCAGTGGGTTTTGTTTGTGCTGCTGTAGCTGATTCAGGCTGAACTGCCTGCTTGCTCTCTTGATTTGTGAGGGTTTTATTAGTTAGGGTTTTTTTGGCGGTAATCAAGCTGTGGTAAATGCCTGTAACTACCCTCATGTAAAGAAAATGGTTTAAATTGCAGTTAGAAGGTAATATACATTTGAATGAATTTTATTAGTTTACATACAGAGGTGTTGTCTCTGCTTGGATACTGTGTTAGTTTCTGCAATTAAATTTCTTTTAAATCATTCTTAGTGTATGTAAGGACTCTCTGAGTTCTTTTCCTGGGTTGGATTAGTGGACTGTGATGTTCATTGATTCATGAAGAGCAAGACTTTCTTCTGTGCAGTCACATGCCTGTGATTACACATGACATTTGGGTGTGGGGTGAGTCAGTTTTTTGTTTTTTGTTTGTTTGTTTTGGGGGGTTTTGTTTTGTTTCTTTTGTTTGGTATTTTTCTCACAAGAACTCTCTACACAGACGGTAAAATAAGAAGAATTGGTAAATAAAATTGACCATAATGGTGAAAGCAATAATACTTAAAAAAGGAAATCATGTCAAAGGAAGAGTCTGGGCAGTGTTTGTGTGGGTCCATCTCAAAACTCTAGAGTGTTAATACTGCAGCTCTGTCGCCCCTCATTGAAGTTGGTCAGCTTCAATAAAAAAATGTTTAAGGGGTTGAAGGGGACTAACTGGCATGTTCTTCATCTCTGCCAGGTGGAAGATGAGGGACTTCTGGGTGGGTTCTCTTGGTTTTTTTTCCCTTTGGAAGAATACTTGCAGCATTAGCTCCCCATATATCCAAATAATTGGACTTGAATAGTATCCTCTTTCATTATAAACTCATTTTCCATAAGAAGTTACCTATCGGGCAGTTTTGCTGTTTTAGTTTCTCTGTGCAAAGCACGGGGCTTGCCTGGGACTTCTTTCCGTGGAGAAATAATTTAGTCCAGCTTTGGACAAAATAAAGATCTAAAACAGTGAAGAAAAACGAGTGGCTGCATATTCAGCACAGTTGAGAGAGCAGAGCTCTCTTGTAACGCACTCAGGCTGTAGGTGAGAGTGGTCGGCACGGACATGCCCAGGGTTGAGCTCTTCAGACAGTCCACGTGAACACAGCTGGTTACTCTGGGTGTTCTGCTGGGGAACGGCTGCAGACTGGCAGCTGCACCTCTGTGCTGTACAGCTGTGCTGGCAGAAATACCTGGATGAAGCTGGGCCGGAAAAGAGGACCGAGTTTTATACCAAATGCAGGTTTGGTTCAACCTTAAAAGCGAAATACAAGGCCCATTCCAGGTCTTCGGAACTTTCTAAAGTTCCAATACCATCTTGATGCCATACACTGCTAATGTATTACTGTATTATAATAGCTGCACCTCTTTTTGTGTAATGAATAAAAAATGAAGCTATGATATAATGGATGTGGTCTCTGTGACTCCATTTCTAAGCCAGGTATTTCCCACACTAGTTTTACAGTATGAGGGGAGGTTGTACCCAACATTGAGGGATTCTGTGAATCTCGTACTGGCAAATGATGGGAATTAATGGCATAACCGAAAGCTAGTTGAAGCTCAATAAGGACATGTCACCGTTTTTGAGGCACATCATTCATTTGGTTTACATTGTTTCCACATGATATATTTCTGTGAAACTTTAAGAACAGGTAATACAATAAATACAAAGAAACCTGATACTAGGAAACAATTCTAAATAGAAAAATTTGAATTGCTATCACATGTTTATAATTTTTTAGAATGTTCTTAAAACCGATCAAGAAAGATGTGCCTGGATTAATTAATACGTTCACCATAGTTATTTTACAGGGGAATTGAAGACACCTATAGGGCAAAATCTACCCACTTAGAGAAAGAATAAGTTAGAAGAGGAGAAAAGCTAGACAATCTATAACAGTAGTAAAGCAACATACAGGAAATCCACTGATTTTTTTTGTGTTAATCTGATATTGTGCACACAGTGTAAAAATTTCCTTCACACTAAGTGGTGATTTAAAAAAGCTAGAAGGAAACAAAATGGACCATTTTAAATCTAGTTATTTTTAACTGAAGTTTATAAGTTACTGGTGATATTTTCCGGGGGGGGGTGGTTTGTTTTTGTTTTTGTTTTTGTTTTTTTAATCTATTTGCCAGTGGTAAATAAGCAGGAATCAATCAGTATATACATGGCCATTGATTCATTTTACACTCAGGGAGATGAAAGCTGGGGCTGCATTCAGACACTTGGGGACTCACTTGTAAAAATATGCCATGGTGAAAAGAGGGGTCTTTGGGATGAAATGGGGAACTGTGTATTATTTGGGAGATGCTCTGGCCCAAATGGTTCCTGTGACCATAATGACAGGAGTTGCACAGTCAAGTAGAGAGTCCACATTAACATCTGTAACCTTTGTGCATGGGATTGCTGCTGGTGTGCTTTGCTCGGAAGGATGCTGGGCTAATTCTTGCTGTAAGACTTTGTTTCTATTCACCAGACTGTATTTTAAAGCCTTTTTGATTTTAGACAGTGAGTGAAAGTCTGGGTTATATCCTTCAGCTGACCTCTCAGTTCAGCAGCAGTGAATCCTGGGTCTCTAAGTCAAATATCTTCTGGAACTCAGATTTTATTCAGCTATTTCATGTAAACTTCTCTTATATATAGAAAGTGTCTGGTACTGAGTTTAAAGGGGTCAGTGAAACACGGCTTTCGGTGAGTTATGAGGGATAATGTGCTTAGGATTGCTCTCTGCTTCTGTATTCTGGTGGCAGAAATACAAAATGGAAATGGATGTCTGGCACTGGAATTGTGCAGGACAAATCATACCTGCAAATTCATGTAGTTTCCTGTCCAGCACTGGCGTTTCTGATATTGTCACTGCATGTACAATCACTCTTCAGCTGAGATTTTCTTCAGGTGTTTTTGTTCTGTGCAAGGCTGACACCAGAAGGTTCTAACACAGCTCTCAAGCTTGGGAGTTGTTTTAAGTGGAGGTTGGTTCCATTTCTACAGAATGGTATTTCTGTTGTGACGACCATGAGTTGTACGCAGGGGCAGTTATGAAAGAAGTGATAAGAGAAGTGATAGGATTTATTTAAACTGATTTTGTGGCACTTCATATCTTGCTGTTTAAAGTCCTCTCCCTTGAGCTTCCTTTCTTCTCCCCTAGTTGAGACTGTGCTCACTTTGGCAATACATTTTCTTTACAGGAATTCAACATCATTTAATTGGCTACACAGAAATTTGTGGGCAGCTACATATGCTGAAGTCTGTTTTTTCATTTATTTTATGCAACTGTAAGTAACAAAGCTCAGAGTAGTTGCAACAGTAAAGGATTTTTTTTATTTTTTTTTTATTTTTTTATTTGGTGGCATTCAGTGTTGAGGCAACAATGACTTCACTTGGTAATTAAACCTCATTTGTGAAAGACCTTTTCCCTATTAATTTGATCCATTAAAGAAACGCTCTTTGAAGCTGGTAACTAATCTTCCTATTTAAATGGCTGGGTTTTACTCAGATTGGTTACAGCTTTGGTTTAAATAGCAGCTAAAAATAGCAAACTGTTGTGCTGTACAGTTTAAACATCTATCTATAGTAGTAGCCTTTCTAGAAAGGAAACACGTAGTAAAAGGGAGAGGAGACGCTGCCGCTCGGACAGCGCTGGTTGGGACCAGCATCACACTTTTCCTTGGATTTTGCCCATCTCACAGTCAGGCAGCGCTCCAGCCGGCAGCACTTGAGGATCTTACTCCAGGATTAATTTTTAACAGAAGCACTACGAGCTCAATTTAAGCCACGTTTTAGTCGTGGAATTAATGATTAGTCGGAATTAATGATTCCACAGTTGCGAGAAGCTTTGACTGTTCCTGTTGAAGGCTGCTGCTAACTGTGCTAAAATCTTGCGAAAATCTAGAAACTACCCAAAATACTTTTAAGAACGTTAGGCTGTCAGAAAGAAAATACAAGGGGCTGAAAGCCCAGCTTGTGAGGTTACCGTCTATTTTCATCTCTTGCGTTGTCCTTCTCTACGTGCCTTGTGTGATTCACACAAGCCTGACAAACCTGTGGACTCAGAGTGCACTCATCTCCAAAGCAAGGAGGGGGGTTTAACTTAAAAGTGTCTGCAGTTGAAAAGGAAGCCATGACAAAACTGCAGGCATTTAGGTGAATAGAAACCAGTGACTTCAGTAATTCTCCCTTGAGTTTCTGTTGTAGGATGAACTTTCTGCAGGTGAGGGGATCTTGAATGAGTGGCTAACAAAGAAAAATCAGAGGTATAAAGGTTGAATCTGTCTAAGGCAGCAGAATTGCTTGGGCTACTGTCATGGTTTCATCTGGGATAGAGTTAATTTTCTTCCTAGTAGCTGGTGCAGTGCTGTGTGTTGGACTTAGGATGGGAATAATGTTGATAACACATCAGTGTTCTCGTTGTTGCTGAGCAGTGCTTACTCTGAGTCAAGGACTTTCCTGTTTCCCATGCTCTGCCAGTGAGGAGATGCACAAGGAGCCAGGAGGAGACACAGCCAGGACAGCTGACCTGAGCTGACCAAAGAGATATTCCAAACCACAGAACGTCATGCCCAGTGTACAAACTGGGGGAGTTGGGCGGGAGGCGCCAGTCTCTGCTTTGGGACGGGCTGGGCATCGGTCAGTGGGTGGTGAGCAATTGCACTGTGCATCACTTGTCTGTCTTGGGTTTTGTTTTTCTCTCTCTTTTTGTCGTCTCCCTTATCATTACAATTATTATTTTATTTAAATCATTAAACTGTTCTTATGTCAGTCCATGGGTTTTACCTTTTTCCAGTCCTCCTCCCCCTCCCACCACGGCAGGACAGACACCTTTGTGGTACTCAGTTGTGGGCTGGGGTTCAACCACGACAGTTACCTGGAAATACCTTTGACAAAATGGAGTTTACAATGAAATCTGTGGTCCAAGAAAGAGGACAAAGAGAATCCAGATGTTTTTTCACCTCCACCCTTAGTTTTCCACCATGAGAAAAGGTACTTGAGGCCTGGCTTCAGTAAGAAATGTTTAATCAGTCAGGTTAAATAGCTAAAATATTTTTTCAGTATTGTTAAAGGTCAGACTTTTCGTAATGGCTCTTTCTGGATATACCTGTATGTCAGGAGCCTCAAGCTTCTCAGACCAAGATATCCATGACTAGAGCGGGAACATCTGTTGTCACAAAGAAATTGAATGTGAAGAAATCTGCAAGATGGGGAAACATTGTCAGATACTTTAAGCTACCCTTCTGAAGGACATGAGCTTATGTACGCAGAAACCAGCAGAACTATTGTATGTCCAGAGTTTTTTACAACTATAACTCCCATAAGTTAGTTTTCCAAAGATCTTTGTTATTATCATGTTAATTTATTAATGTTTCTTATTACACAAAAATAATATTTCTGTGATCTTGTAGCCTGATTTTTCCACCAAAGGCAAAAACATCCTGTTCTTGGCTCTTATAAAACTTATGACTATGAAAATCAAGCCTCTAGTGCTTCCTCCTGCTGGCAGGGGCAGGAGGCAGAAGGAGCGGACAATGGGATTGGGAATGGGTGGGGATGCCGTACAGTTTTATGAAGTTGGAAAAATTTAAGCTAATTGTAGAAGAGATTCTCATGTCTTACTCCGTCTTTATCATGGATTATTAAGCTTCTTTCATGTTCTGTGCTTCCAATGTTGGTTTTAACAGTATTGTTGGCTGCGTGTTTCTGCACAACCTAAGACAGTTTCTGGCTGTTGTGGATAGGACATCAGGTAAAGGTCTGAAAACGTGTTCTTTTGGCTATGTATTTGACTACTTACATTGAAGAGAGAAGACTTAGGTTAGGTCGTAGGAAGAAATTCTTGACTGTGAGGGTGGTGAGGCACTGGCATAGGGTGCCCAGAGAAGCTGTGGATGCCCCATCCCTAGAAGTGTTCAAGGCCAGGTTGGATAACACTTAAAACAACGTGGTCTAATAGAAGGTATCCCTGCCTACGGCAGGGGATTGGAACTAGTTGAGCTTTAATGTCACTTCCATCCCAAACCATTCTGTGATTCTGTGAATCTGGTTCGTTATGTCCCAGGCAGTGTTAGCCCGTGAATCGCCTTGCGCTATAATTTCTGGTACCTCTCACAAGATATGTGCCAACTAAAAAGTGCTTTGGCACAGATCTGCAGACCTAGCTCTGTGAATTTGGCAGTGATAGTACATGGCTTTCAAGTCCAGTGAAATTTGAAAAAGTAATTCATAAACTGCAATTGTCTTTTGTATCTCAGGTGTGTGCAAAATGGAGATAGGGTGCCTTCAGAAGGCATAAAAAGAAAAATGGACAAGAAAAACTTGCAGTTCCCATCTCAAAATGTTTAGTTCAAAACTTATGTGACAGATGCATGAGACAGATGTGAACCAGTGTGGATGCTGGGAAAAGGGGAAATTATCTGTGTTACCAGTCGACAGTCTCAGTTGTTTCAGTGCTTGCTCTCCGTGAGCTCTTCTTTACCTTGTGTGTGGTGGGGGAGGCAAGTCTACAGAGGCAATGGAAGGAGAATGAGGCATTTCCTGAGTTTTCCAGTATAGGGGAGACTATGGAAGGGGCTATACTGGAGAAAGAGTGAATCCTAGAATCATAGAATAGTTTGGGTTGGCAAAGAGCTGGGAAAGGTACTTTCTGGATCACTTGAAAAGCAGGATATCTCATGCTGAATCAGTATCCTTGTTCATCTGACTTATGAGGTGGGCTTTATAAGGATGGTAAAAAACAATGAACTTGGAGAGTGTACCTGAGCTGTAAATAACGTACTCCGTATGTTGAATGGACTTGAGGGGTTAGGAAACAGGATTTGGAGGCTGGAGAGGCAGCAGTCAAGGTATGAGATAAGCAGGAACAGTTCTGAGTACGGACATGTCTGTTTGAAGAACTGATCCTGTTGGTCATGGCAGAACTCGATACTATTACCCTTTTAAACTGAGGTTTTAAATTATTCAACTTCGATAACTGGTTAATTGGCCGCCGGGCAGCTTAGTTTCAAATTTAACTTCTACAGAGGACTCTTGCTTCCTATGCTAACCCCAAACTTGTTTGTTTAGGATTAGCTCTGAACGCAGAAAAGAGAAGTCAAGGGATGCAGCCCGGTGCCGAAGGAGCAAGGAGTCGGAAGTGTTCTATGAACTCGCTCACCAGCTGCCTCTGCCCCACACCGTGAGCGCACACCTGGACAAGGCGTCCATCATGAGGCTGACCATCAGCTACCTGCGCATGAGGAAGCTGCTGGATGCTGGTAAGGGAGTGAGGGGGCAGAATCCCATCCTATTCTAGAGATCCTGGTTGGCTCATCACAGCTGTAGTGCTGTTTTAAAGTCACATTTGGTGCTTCTCCCAAAGTTAATTTCCTTCATTTAACCCTCTTTCCCCCCCTGCACTTGTTTGTTCCAGCTGTGCTTTACACAGCTGTAGGTAGTTGGTGCAAGGCTGGCTGAGCTGACTGTAGATGTATGCCCTTAATATAAACTGCATGGAATATTTTTGTGATTTGTGCCCCACTGAAGGTGAAGTTAGCCGAGGATGTGTTGTCTCTGCAGTTACATACACCTGCCCATGCAACTACAGGACTATCTGAGTTAGGTTATGAACCAGTGCTGTGGGTGCTGTACTGGTTATTTGTACTCATGCCCATCTACCTTTAAAGTATGGAGGAGAAAGTTCAGTAGCCAGACTCTGAAATCTCTCCCAGCAAGCCCCTGAGTGAAGTTTGTAATGCCTTTTTGAGATAAATGGTAATATTTTTGCCATGTAGACTTTTTCCTTAAGGTGCAAAGTTTATTGCTTAATGCGTAAAAGTACAGAGGGTTAACTTCACTCTGGTTTTCTGTGATTGGTGATACCATTACTGGAACTTGAAGAACTGATCACTTATCTAAATGAATTATACTGTTTTTGAATGGTCCTGCAAGATTGGCTTCTTGCAGACTGGTGCCAGATGTAATTTCTGGTGGTAAGAGAAGAATGGGTGGTGTTTACTTAAACAGAAATGTGTGACTGCTTGCAGGTGAGCTGGAGACAGAAGCCAAAATGGAGAAGGAACTGAACTGTTTCTACTTGAAGGCTCTTGATGGGTTTGTCATGGTTCTGTCTGAAGATGGGGACATGATTTACATGTCTGAAAACGTGAACAAGTGCATGGGACTCACTCAGGTGAAGTATTGACATTTCCTGAGACTTCTTACATCAAATCTGTAAAAGCTGTTCCATTTTTGTGTATGTGAAGTTAAACACCCATATACCTCCTATTTCTTGCAGTTTGAGTTGACGGGGCACAGTGTATTTGATTTCACTCATCCATGTGACCATGAAGAGCTGAGAGAAATGCTTACACACAGAAATGGTGAGAAAAAAGAAAAAAAAAAAATCAATTTAATTTACTTGTGGATGGTTCCTGTTGGCATTAATACAGTTGGATATCTGCCAGAAAATGGTTTTGAGTGAACAGACCAGTGTGCTTTTCTGCTTAAATCTCAAAAGTAAACCTTGTTGAGAGATACTAACAACAGAAATAACCAAAATGTTTTGGCAATATCCTAATTATAGGAGAAATGAGACTTCATTATTACTCTTTAATCTAACAAAATTAATGACTAAAATGGAGTTCTTGAGGTTAAAAGAATTCAAGTGCCTACAGGAATAAAATTAGAAGTAGGTTGAATGAGAATGATTTTAAGCAATTACTGTAGAAAGACATGGAGAAGTTCAGTTGGTGCATTTGTCTTGGTCTGGGCTTGCCTTTACAGGACAACTGGAAAGCAAATGCTTTCTTCCAGAAAAGTGTGGTGGTATACTTAAGAGACAAAAAAGATACTGTATTTGAACTTTAGGCACCAAAAAACAAATTGGGGAAGACTTGAACAACCCCCAGAAGGGCTTTGGGATTGATGCGTCTGTGCACCCTTTAATTGGTGCATGAAATTGGTATCTTTTCACAGACTTCTGACTCTCCTTTTCTCCATCTGAGGGAGCAGCACACCGTGTTCACGTGTTTTCTGTATGCTTTTGAATATAACAATTGCCCATGAATTACTGCTTTTATGTCTTCTCAAGATTTGATAATGACTATAAAGACTTGGCAGCCCATGTGCCTCCAAACAATTCTGCTTTCCTCAGTAGTTACAAGTCTAAAATCCGACCTCTCTAATTTCTGTTTTATCAAACAGGGGTTATATGGACTCTGAATCCAGATAGTGATGAATTACTAAACCTGACCTCTGCTTTCATGCAGCTCTGTAAATCACAAGTCTTATGTTGTCATCCTACTAACTGAGTGGAAGAGACCTGATAACATAGCACTAAGGGCCCTGACTTTGGTTTTGTAAGCGTTTTTTAAACTTGTCTGCCTTTAGTACTGAAATATATATCTAAGGCTAGATTAGATTCCCCCAGCCCCCCGCTTTTGGAATGCAGTAATGCAATCTTGGGGCTGGGGGAAACAACTTCCTTAAAGCGGTTTAAAAAAACTGGTTTTGTTGCAAAAGCTTATTCTTAAAAATGGCATCTCGCTGAGTTTCATGCTAACCCAGCTCTAGCATGTCTGAATTGGCCAGACTGGAATAAGATGTCTGGAAAGCATTATTACAAAAGCTGTTTTGCAAATGAAGCTGGCAGACAAAAGTCTGAATTACAGTAATAATAGTACATTTTTATATTTATTAGTATTCCCAGGTTGCGTTCTACTGCAGCTCTTACATCATTGGAATTATTTTGGTTTTGAATTGAGTATTAAATATTCCCCTTTGGGATTGTATGAGTGCAAGTGAATATGAATGTGATTGGCAGAAGCAGAACAGCGTTCTCATTTTATGAATCTGCTTTTTAACCTTTCAAAGCTGGTGATTTTAACAAATAATCCCCCATGCTGAATCAGACTTGAGAAAGTTTCTCCATCTTTTACAGTTGCTTCATACAGAGCCTTAAGCATCAGGGCTTGGTAATAGTAACGTTTTGTGATCTTCAACTATCAGTTTCTAGGTTGGTTTAACTCTATAAAAACGTATTGAATTGAAGAAGTTTTGGTTGCTTCTGTGAATTCTGCTTTAGTTTCCCTGCCCCGTTATTGAGGATATTTTGATGTGACCTAAAATGGGCTTGACCCTGTTAGTCTTTGCCTCTGCTAGAAGCCACAGACAAGGTAGATATTGGGGTTTTAATGTTTTGTGAATGAATTTTGTCAAACTAGTAGCTGCAGTGCAAGCCATCCTGAAGAATTTCATAGCTACTATTGTCTGTGGAGGATGAAAGCAAATTACTGTATAAACTTGTACCAGAAGCAAGATCATATGTTCTAAACTTCCCCCTCTGCCATGATTTGGTCCTTGCTCCTCAGCAAGCCTCAGCAAACTGGCTCTTCCACTGCTCCTTCTCCTGGGTGCTTTATTTCCTTCTTCCACCCATTGTGAGCTGCTTGCAGCTCTCCTGATACCATCAGGTACATTTTCTTTGCCCACAACAGCGTGACTGGTAATTGACTCTGAAAGGTTCTCCCCTGTAAAATCAAAATCTTAACTTAAAGCCTGCTGTTAGCAAGTAAAGCTAAAAAATTACTGCTGCTAACATTGATTTGTATTAGGATTTCTTGATATTTTTTTTTTTTTCTGCCCAAGAAGGCTAATAATGTGTTTAAAAACCTGGTCCCCATTTACTCCAAGAGTGTAAATAGCGGTGGAAGTATTTGGATGCATGTGAACAGCAGAATTGTTAATTCTGAATTGAAAAATTTAAAGCTACTGCAGTCCTGGAGAGCTACAGGCCTGAAAGGTATTTGGTTTGAACCTGAATTATTGATGCATTTCAGTGGAAACCAACTCAACGGGGCTTCTTATTCTGCATGTGCTTTTCTTGTCCACTGCCACAACATTAAAAAATATTAAATTTTCAATTAGTCTTTTCCTCCCATCCCTTTTTCCTGAAACGTGTGAGCGTGGAATTGGCTACAAAACCAATACTGACCTTAAAACATTGAAACTGGGCCGCGAAAGCCTCTCCTGTGAGGACAGGCTGAGAGGGGCTCCAAGAGAGCTGGAGAAAGACTTTGAGCAAGGTGACAGGACAAGGGGGAATGGCTTCTAAGTGACAGAGGGCAGGGTTAGATTGGGTATTAGGAAGAAATTCTTCCCTGTGAGGGTGGTGAGGTCCTGGCACAGGTTTCCAAGAGAAGCTGTGGCTGCCCCATCCCTGGAAGTGTTCAAGGCCAGGTTGGATGGGGCTTGGAGCAACCTGGGCTAATGGCATGGGTGTTGAAACTAGATCTTTGATCTCCTACAACCCAAACCACTCTCTGATTCTATGAAACTTCAGGTTTTTGTCTCTATGATAGTAAAACTCGTTCTGAAAGGTATTATTATCAAAAATGCTGTTAGGTTTATCAATCTTTTTGGTTTATTTTTTTGAGTCTTCTCCTAGACTTAGAGTTCTCTAACATGCTTGGGAATTTTTTTACACCATGATGATCCAAGAGCTTGAGAACTGGATTGCTGTTTGCTTTTGCCAGGTCCTGTGAAAAAGGGCAAAGAGCAAAACACGGAGCGCAGCTTTTTTCTCAGAATGAAGTGCACACTGACTAGCAGGGGAAGAACAGTGAACATAAAGTCTGCTACATGGAAGGTAACTAACGCAAAGGAGTATTTACGTAATTTGGCAGCTTCCTCTTCAGATGTCATAACACTGCATTTCAACATTTTTACTTCATGTAACGAGCTTGAGTCTCACTAAGTACTTTATAATTTAATGGTTGTGCTTCAATATGCTGAATTTTAATGCGGAATACATCACAGAGGTAACCGAAACAATGTTTTAGAATTAGTTTTTCAAAACTCTTCTAATGAATTTTCCATTTTAAGTTAGATGTAATTTACTTACAAACAACTGTAATTACTAAATATGCTTGCATAAAGCCTTCTCTGGGAAAAAATACTTGACACCACTTATGCTGATCCCTGATTTCTTTTGATTTGACACTGAAAATGTGACAGTTGAGGTCTCTCTGAAGGACTTCAATGCCATTCTTTTCAAGCTGCTGGCTCTCCCTTTTGTAACAGTTGGAACAAAAAGAGGCCAGCCTGATAACTTTCTGCAGTGAATGCATTTTCTCCTCTGCACAAAAAGTAACCTTTTACTGTATCGGGTGGATTATGGCTCACAGTTCTCTTTTATAACTTGAATTTGATTATTCTGGATCAAAGAACTTCTTTGCTGCTTCAGAATGGTTAAAAGAAAACCCCACAAAATGTAAAACTTCTTGCCTTTTGAAGGAAATATTGGATCCCTAACATCACTTCTGCAGAAGATCTAAAATGGAGGTTGCTGCTATTACCATAACATTCAAATTTAAACAGCAAGATACTTTTTGCTGAGGCAGTTGCTTCTCAGTGTCATTACTGCACCTTTCAAAGAGCAGCAGTTCACAGAAATGCAGCAGTGTGTGGTGTTGCCTCACGCAGCACTGAGGGGAAGGAGCTGACAGCCTGTGTGCCCATCACAGGCTGTGTGGTGTGGGGAGGAGAACGACTGCTCTCCTGTAGCGATCCTTCCATCCGTCCCACAGCACTGCTCCTTCCTCTGGCTGCTACCACATCGAGGGGTGGGGAGGGAAGGACTTTGCCCTGGTGTGCTAATGTCAATATGAGTGTGTTGTCTGGCAGACAAGAACCTCATCTCTCTTTAAAATACAACTTTCTCGTAGGTGCTGCACTGCACTGGGCACATCCGTGTGTACGACACGTGTGGTAACCAAACTCACTGCGGCTACAAAAAGCCTCCCATGACGTGTCTGGTGTTGATCTGTGAACCTATTCCTCACCCATCAAACATTGAGGTCCCCTTGGACAGTAAAACGTTCCTCAGTCGTCACAGTCTTGATATGAAATTTTCCTATTGTGATGAAAGGTAATATATATAATTTATACTCTAAAAAAAAAAATAAATTTGGCTGGTGTTTGCCTTATACATTTACGTAGCCTTTCTTGATAACTCGATTCATCTCCACAGTGGAATCATTGGTGGCTTTACTAAATGATCAGGATTCATTAAAAGCGAGATTTTTAGATCTAAGGAGGATGCAGGGTTTGTTCAAGGCCAGATTAGATGGGGGTTGGAGCAGCCTGATCCTAGTGGAAGGTGTCCTGCCCATGGCAGGGGGGTTGGAACAAAGTGATCTTTAGGGTCCCTCCCAACTCAAACCATTCTATGATTCTATGAATAAATCCTTTGCCTTCAGTTAATTGTCTTTTCAAACTGGTCTTTACTACAGTGACAGTGATTAAATTGAAATGAGAAGATTCTTCCAGAAACTGATAAAAACAGGAAGGATTTTAGGTTTCTCAAATATGGGACATTTTGGTGACTGAAAAGAATGTGTATGTAATACTTGTCAGATGCATTTTATTGCTATTGCTTCCCCTCTCCCTTCCTCAGGAGATCAGTGTCTGCTTTCTTCAGTCAAAAAAACCCCCTAAAGTTGAGCTGTATTTTTAATGCAGTACATCTGCTGTTGAAAAATGAGATTTTTGTGTTTTGGTACAATTCAGGGGTGTAGTCAAACACAAAAGACTGATTTTGCTATCCTCTGGACACTTAGCTTGACAAATTTTATAAACCCAAGTGAAGAAAATAATCAGCCCTGAGGTTTTTTATTGTTTGGGGCTTGTTTGTTTTATTTGTTTGGTTTTAATTTGGTGTTATTTGTAACTGCCCATTTCCTTTTCTTTAGAACAAAAGTGAACTTCTAGTTAGTTGCTGCAATTAGATACAAAAAGAGGTTAGTGCAGGTTATTTCTCTCCTCTGCAGGAATTACCTTTCTAGGACTGATGGTTCCACACAAAAGGTACTTATTTGGTCACATTTTGCATCTAGAATGGGGCAAAATACAAGCGCTGCCCTGGTTAGCACTGCCCCCTAGAGACTGAAGAAATTCCATTTTCCTTAAAAGCAGGCAGTGTTCGAGGGGGAAGAATAAATCTGATTTCTGATTTCTCTTAGTTGCAGGTTTAAAACTGTTGAAGCGTGTCGTTGTTATTTTATTAAATTCTCATATTTGCCTAAGCTGGTCTGTAAGTAGCTGGTCTACCTTGAAGCGAAGAAAATTACAAGTGTCTAAGAAAGCAGGGATTTGTTTAATCCTATCCCACTATAAATTCTCAGTGAGAAGTAGAATCCTATGCCTGCTGAAATTTCTCTTTTAAAGAAGCATAAAACCAGCAATTTATTTCAAAATGAAAAGTCCTAGTAAACCATAGTTGCTGCTGATGCGCGTGGAAATGACTCTTAAGGTTTTTTTAGATGTGCAAGCATCCACATGCTCTAGTATTTGTGATTTTACATAGTCATTTTCTCCCTTGTTTTAAAGAATTACCGAGTTGATGGGGTATGAGCCAGAGGAGCTCCTGGGCCGCTCAATCTATGAGTACTATCACGCACTGGATTCTGATCATCTGACCAAAACACACCACGACAGTAAGTGAAAAGTGAATTTCAAGTCCTCCAACTACAGCACTGGGGGAAAGCAGCAGCAGAAGAGCTTTTTTTTTTTTTTTTTTTTTTTTTTTTTTTTTTTTTTTTCAAAGTGCATGTATGAATCTGCAATGAGTATTTACCTTAAATGATTTTGGTTTTTTCTGCCTGTAATTAAAGCTGGTGTCCTTTCTGTTTTTAGTGTTCACAAAAGGGCAGGTGACAACAGGGCAGTACAGAATGCTGGCAAAGCAAGGTGGCTATGTCTGGGTTGAAACTCAAGCAACTGTTATATACAACACTAAGAATTCTCAGCCACAGTGCATAGTGTGTGTAAACTATGTGTTGAGGTAAGTTGAGTGGACTTCGATGTTCTTTGTCATCATCTTCATTGAAGGCAAAGTCAGGTTCTGATGGAACTACGTATTTTTTTTCAACTTCCTGAGAATGCCATCCCCTGTTGAATGTGTTAGAGTGTTACTTTTCCCTGCAAAGGAAATGAATTTTTGCTTCGAATACTGCCAGTCCTAGGATTAGAAATTATATTTGGAAACAAAATACATTTTGGATGTAGTGCTGAGTGTAGGACCAGCCTCTGCCGTACAGTCTCACTGTAAGCATTTGAGCATTTGTCTGCTCAAAAAACTCTCTAATCTTTGTCTGAGCAGTTAATTCCACCAATAACTTGTAGTCATGGAGTCAGAGCAGCAGTAATGGTGCCTTTATTAATCCCATTTATCTTTTTCTTCCTTAGAATTCCTCTTTGAATTGAAAGTTCAACTCAAAGCAGACTTGTTCATTGCAATTGTATAATAGTCCTTAATCAGTTTTTCAAAACTTTAGTGAATGTACCAGTATCAATCTATCAAGATACTGCACGTTCATTTAAAACAAAGAAAAGTAATTGAGGAAATATCTAATTTTTTCCCCCCTTTTTTTATTTCTGTCTTCCTTAATGCTTTCAGAAAAGCATGTTTATTTTTGTTACTTTTTTTTTGATGGCCCTACAATTAGTACTTGCTTTGTCTGTTACTTCTGAGGAAAGAACGAGTAAGAAAAGAAGAATTTTTAAAGCTCTTATCCTCGTAATTTTGTGGGATGTGTGTGGTGGGGTTTTTTGTTTGTTGGGGTTTTTTGTTTCGTTTGGAGGAGGGGGGTGGGTTTCAACTTACAAAACTGTTAAGCCAAAATTTATTTCTTTTAGCTCGTCTTTTAGTTCTTTAACTGTCATCTTCCTCTCTGTCTGACAGTGGAATTGTTCAGAAGGACTTAATTTTTTCTCTTGGACAAACTGAGTGTATGCTGAAACCAGTGGAGTCTCCTGATATGAAAATGACCAAAATATTCAGTAAAGATGACCTGGATGATACCAACAGCCTCTTTGAAAAACTTAAACAGGAACCAGATGCTTTAACTGTGCTGGCCCCAGCTGCTGGAGACACAATTATCTCTCTAGATTTCAGCAGTAATGGTGGGTGTGTGTTTAAATTGGAAAGCATGCTAATTAGCAAAGTTAGTATTTTAAAGTAGATCTCAAAAAATAACCTCCCAGTACCACTTGCCCTGTGGTATTTCTGCTGCTGTTTAACTTTATTGAGGTCCGTAGACACGCACAGTGCTGTTACTTAGGTTGATGGTTTCTTTTAATTTTTATAGAGTCTGATGAACAACAATGTGATGAAGTTCCTTTGTATAATGATGTAATGCTCCCCTCATCCAGTGAGAAATTGCAGAATATAAATATGGCAATGTCCCCACTACCTGCCTCTGAAACTACAAAGCCACTTCGTAGCAATGCCGATCCTGCACTCAATAGAGAAGTTGTATTAAAGCTGGAGCCAAACACAGAGCCACTCGAACTTTCTTTTACCATGCCTCAGGTGCAAGAGCAACCAACCAGCCCTTCTGATGCAAGTACCAGCCAAAGTTCACCTGAGGTTAGTTTTGTAATTTGGATATGCTGTCATTAAAATGTATGTGCTGTTGGGGCTTGTGGGGCAAATCTGGTTAAGGATGCAGCCAGGACAGGAATTGGGAATTATTTCTACCTTGTGACTTAAGATCACGCCATGATCTGAGGAAACAGATAAATTTTCATATCTTTTCATTAAAGTCTTGCAAACACATGCAATACCATCTGATAGAAATGAGGAGAGCTTGGGATTGGTCTTTTTAGAAAGGAATGATTCAGACACAACTTCCCTAAACAGCAAAGTAGTTGTAATAAGTTACTGTAGAGGCTTCTTCCAGGTTCCAGCTAAGCAAGTGCTTCCCAAGTGGGGTAAATTTGAATGTATACAGACAAGTGTGTTTTCCCTTCCCATCTGAATTTTGTGCAACTAAGTTTGAAATTAAATTAGAATGTTTTTCAGAGAATCTGTAGATAACAATGCAAAATGGTGCAATCAGAGAAACCTAAAACTGTGCTCAAAATATCTTTGCAGCCCAGTAGTCCCAACGACTACTGCTTTGACGTGGATAATGACATGGCGAATGAATTCAAACTGGAATTAGTGGAGAAACTCTTTGCCATAGATACAGAAGCAAAAAATCCATTCTCTACTCAGGTAAAGTCCAGTAACTTAAAATTCTTCATCTTCACCATACTTATTTTGAATGTGCTTCTCTTTCTCCTTAGGACGTCTTCAAGGAACTTCCTTCATTCTTTTATGTAATATTTTTATCAAAGTGCAAAAAAATACATAAGGATTTGGTAAAGGGAAGAGGCTTGATGAAGCCATGAAGCCATAGCTGAGATTTCTTCTATATTTATAAGTTTTACATCTCGCCTTTTCCAGGAAACCGATTTAGATTTGGAGATGTTGGCTCCTTACATCCCGATGGATGATGACTTCCAGCTGCGATCCTTTGATCAGCTCTCTCCGCTGGAAAGCAGCTCTTCCAGCTCTCAGAGTGCAGCCACCATTACCATATTTCAGCAGACTCAGACGCCGTCAAGCCCTGCTGAGGAGATAAAGCCGGCGGTGGAACGTGCGGACGATGGGAAGACAATAATCGTCCCCTCGTCTCCTGTGCACGTGGGCAGTGAAACGAGTAGTGCCCCCGCGTCGCCTTACGGTGGGAACAGGAGTCGAACCGCCTCTCCCATCAGGGCAGGGAAAGGAACAGTGGATCAGACGGAAAAACCTTCTCCAGGAGCGCCCAGCTTGCTAACAGTCACTCTGAATAAAAGGTATTTTAAAAGCGCAGCTTAAGCCCCAGCTCCAGTTCAAGGAACTAGATATAACACACCTATAAATCCTGCCATGTGTTGTATGTTGTCTTCGGCATTCTGCTTCAAAGTAGGAATTGATACATTTAAATTTGGACACGTCAAACAAGTCTGGGTTTGGTTTTTTTTTTTGTAAACCTCCCTGAAGTTAATTTCACGGTAGCTTTTACATAAGCACCTTATGTAATAGGCAGCTACTGTATGCAGACTGTGCTCAAACTTTGTTCTGCCTTGTGCCTGACATGCAGCCTTTGTACAAGAAGGCAGTAGGCAATTTACAGGTAGTTGCACCCACACAGTATTTGTGGTGCTTTCCTTGTCCACTTCGTTAGAAGTAAGGGGCAGTTACAGTCTGTGCTACATTTATTGCTTTTGAAATGGGCCATATTTTATGATGATGGACTGTGGTGTATGTAGTAGACATTTACCACAATAGAAAACTACATAAAGTCAAACATCAGTTTTATGATGCATAAAAGATTTATCCGTACATAGAAATGTTCAGAAGAGACTTTCCCTCACCTTTCCCTCCCTTCTTTCAGAAGTAAATTGCTGAACTTTTACGCTTTTTTTCCCTGCAGATTTAAAAATTTTTGTTAAAACTTGTTCTGAGCTTCACAGCAAGATTAAAAGCTAACATTTGCTATGCTCATAGACAATGATTGTTGAAATGAGTCAATTTATGAACGAAAAGTAGTAGAGTTCATAAATTCAGTTCTGTGATGATGTGTATATTTAAGTGTCCACGAAAGAAGAATGGCTTGAGGAGAGTAGAAACGTCTTAACAGCCTGAATCAATTTTTCTTAGATCTACTGCACTGGATGAAGAACTAAATCCAAAGATGCTAGCTTTGCATAATGCTCAGAGAAAACGAAAAATGGAACATGATGGTTCACTTTTTCAGGCAGTTGGAATTGTGAGTTTTGTTTTACCATTTTAAAATATTCCCTTTTAACCTTGCAATTTCTGAAATGAGGCATCACTGCAGACTCCTGAGTTGAGCTGTTGATAGGCAATGGAATCTTGGGTTCAGAGATAATTGTTTGATAGTGAAATTTATATATATATGTATCTATGCAGATACTCCAGTTTTAGTTCTCTGTTACTGTCAGCTGTTTCAAAAGTGCCCTCTACACTCAAGCACATTTCTTGATTAGGTAGAAGATACTCTTCTGTGAACATACATGTTCTTCAGTAGGATATGCACAAATCTAAGACATCACATTGAAAGGTGTAATTGCTGTATTTATTTCATTTTTGAATTGAAACTCAGTTTTCATATTTGTCGATACCAGAGATAGTGTTCTTATGCTTCTTCCTATGTTTTCATTTTTCCATTGAGTCTGAGATTCCTGTACTTAATGAGATAACAAGACCATCTGAACCATGAGGGAATAGAATTCCTATAATAACTTAAAAAATGTCTATTACTATCACTCTCTTCCATGCACACTCCCTCTAGTATTAGTAAGTGTGATTTTGGAGTAGGTCATCATCCATCTGTCCTAACTATTCAGAAGAAACTTTTTAGATATTCTTATATTTGTGTCACTTAATTGAGGGTTGTCCAGCTTTTTATTTTCTGCAGGGGTATTTTTGTCTCCATAATCTTTGTCTCTCACTGTCAGTTCGTAGTCTTTTGAAACCTTGAGCTTTGCCATTACACACTGTTCTCTCTCTTCTTGCCTTCATTGCAAATTCCCCCTTCTTAAGTTTTGCACAGTTAAGTCTTACTTCCTTTACTGCAATGTAGCCTTTGAGATTCTTTGTTTCTCTGGTGGTCCATCCATCTCCTAGTTGTAGTCACCTATCATGTCTTACAGTGCAGGATTATTTTTCGTCTGAACTATGCATTATTCCTGTACTACTGTTCTGCTTTGGGCATGAGATAAATCACTGTATGTTGTCTTGATCATTGCTATTCTCTAAAAGAGCTGTGAAAGTTTTTATACGTCCAGTTTTTCTATGAGGCAAACACTTTAATTTTTTTTTAATCATAATGATGCCATTGTTTTCGTTTGCTTAAATGCTTTGCATGTTGTTCTGTTGCTTCCAGAAGCCCTGTTAGAATTCATAGCTCTGCAAGAAATTGTTTCCTTCCATTGCCCTTTGCTCATGCAGTGGTGCTACAGCTGTTGCGGTGTTACTGACAAAATATTCAATCAAAATAACTTTATGTCATTAAATGTCATTGAATACACAAAACACAAACAGTTCAGTATTAATTATTATAACAGCTTTCAGTCTTCTGTGCTTAGTGCCAGTTTAATGCGTAAAGGTTCAGACTTCATCCTTTGCTAAACCTTTCTCTTTTTTCTGTAGCTGACAATAGTGTTGTAAATAGTTTGATGGTTTCTCAGAGTCAGAAGACAAATTTCTGTGAAGCTGGGTCTTACTGATGTTATTTTAAGAACGTGCTTTTGCTGTTTGGCTTCTTTCTCCAGAATGGATTTGTGAGAGGGATACAAAGGCCTTTCACATACGCAGAAGAAAAATGATGTTACATCCAGGCTGAGGATACATGCTATTCTGGAATTGTACGAACACTTGACACAACTTCTTAGCTTTAGGGAAGCAGGACGTGTTTTGCAAAGAGCGAAAATAAGTGAAGACCAACGTAAAGTACTACTTTAGCTTCCTAGGAAACAGGAGAATTAGGCAAGGTCATAGTCTGATAATAAAATAATGTTCTAAATCATTACACTGGAACAGTTATGAGCTGTACCTCATGACGGGCTGGGTTGCATTCACAATAAAAAAAGCGAACCAGCAACAATGTAGGTGACTGACCTCAGTGTGAACTGCAGCTTCTGAGTAAACTGTAGCTTCTAGTATACATCTGTTCTTTTGGCTTGCATGGATGTTTTATAAACTGAAAACATGCTCTTTACTGTTTTAAGTGTTGACTATAACGGCAGGGTTCTGAAGTACCTTTTCCTCTTGTTGCAGCGGTCAGCAGTACTAACAAGACCAAACTTTGCAGATTCAACTATTTCTGCCAGGAAACTTGATACTAAGACTGCGTTTTTTCCTTCCATCTGTTTCAGTGGCAGCTGCTTCTTCCTTATCCTAATTACATGAAGCCCTTACAGCTTCCTAATCCCCATATCTTCTGTGCTGCTGTCAAAACAGTATGCTAAGGAGCCATATCTGCAGTAGACTGGCTTAGGACTGCATTCCCCACAAGGCAATAACTGGAGTGCAAGCAGAATTCACATCTTAAATTTAGATAGAATCGACCTACCAAGGTTCCTGAATCTCCTGTCTATACACTGTTAATTCCAGTGCAGAAAACCATTAGAGACTCCAGTGAAAACCTGATGCTTACTCACACCAGAGCAGTGCTAATTAAATGGGTGTGTATGTGTACATGTACACGCTAATCTTGAGTGTGGTAACTGGTGATAACAAGGATTTAGTAATTGTTTTCTGTAAGGGAAGTAAGGTCTTGAAATCTGATTCACTTTTCATTTAAGTAATTTTCAAGGTTAGTGTACTTGTAAATACATTTCTCCCCCAAGTTCTGAACAAAGTCCACTTTAAATTGTAACAATGCCTACATTAGTAACTAGTGATGGGAACAGTTAATTTGGAAGAGAGATGTGGAGGAATAGAAAGATACAGTATTCAATAAAGAAGATTCCTTTTATTTCTTTCTAGGGCTCTTTATTCCAGCAGACAGGAGACCGTGGAGGAAATGCATCACTTGCTTGGAAACGTGTAAAGGGATGCAAAACAAATGGTCATAATGGAGTGGAGCAAAAGACAATCATTCTACTATCAACTGGTTGGTATCTTCCCTTAATAGGCAGCGGGGGTGGAGGGGACTGTGTGAAAGAGAACTGAGTGGCCAAAACTATCCAAACGTAGCTCCCTATGAACAGCTCTGGAGGAGAGGTTAAGCATGGTGAATAAAGTGCACTTTTTCTCCTTCCCCTCCCTCTTTAGACATAGCAAGTAAACTTCTAGGGCAGTCGATGGATGAGAGTGGACTCCCCCAACTCACGAGTTACGACTGCGAAGTAAACGCTCCCATACAAGGCAACAGAAACCTGCTACAGGGTGAAGAACTGCTCAGAGCTCTGGATCAAGTTAACTGAGCTTTCACAAAACTTGTTCCTTTTTTGGACACTGGTGAATCATCACCTAAAGCAGTCTATTTATATTTTCTATATCTGATTTTAGAAGCCTGGCTACAGTACTGCACTAATTCAGTTAGTTCAGTTTTGATCCCCTTTCTACTTATTTTGACAGTCTTTTTAATATGTTCTTTATGTAACAATAACTCAAACTGTAGTGCATTTTTATAATTCTTTGGTACATACACTTTTAAGTCCATTACATTTAAAACACACTTGCAATAGCAGCTTTGAAATATGCACCTAATTTTAAAAAAAAATATTTATTTTTTGGCTGGGGAGTTGGTCACCAAAACTTACCATTAGTAAAATGTCAACACAGGAAAAACTGGCAATACTTCCATGCTGCTTTTCATAGGTAGTTGGAAGACTTGTGCTCTCTTACTCTTTATGTTCAAGTAAGTTTTTTATTTTAATAGTTTTTATAAGAAACAACAATGCTTTGCAGCAGTGCATTGTAGCCACAATCGCACAATATATTTTCTTAAAAAATACCAGCAGTTCCTCATGCAATATATTCTGCATTTATAAAAACTAGTTTTTAAGAAGAATCTTTTGTTTGCCTATGAAAACATGTTTAAACCTGGATTATGTCATTATTTTAGTCACGTTGTAATATAAATTGTTCTTAAATGCTGTCTTACGCTTTTGACTTCAATGAGTGTGGTTAGTCAAAGGAAAGGGTTTATCTGGAAAGGGCTAGCAGCATTTTATTTGGATACGTTCTCAATTTAGAGAAAGTTTGATGTTCTTAAAGTAGTCACTTTGCCAGCTTAAAAAAAAAAAAAAATCCCTGCCTGTAGTTGTTGAAGTTAATGCTAATATTGTGTATGATCTTAAATCTAAATGTTCAGCTTACCCTGTGTGGTATAGGTGATATTTCAAGCAGATTGTAAAACATCTTGCATTGTTAGCAAACTTTTATCTAGTACAACATTGAGTTGCTCAATATTTTGATGTTTTGGTTTTATGCACCTTGTTGCTATTAACATCCATATGTTTTCATGTAGATTTCAATAACTTGAATATATTTAGAAGCCTTTTTATTTAGAAATATATAGTTGTCACAAACATCTTATTTTCCTATTATGTACTGTACAAAACCTTCATTCACTCATTCTTTTGCTCTTTGTGGTTGGATCTAACACTAACTGTATTGTTTTCTTACATCAATAAACTATATGTGGACCAGGCCCCCTTGGGGAGTGTGTTATCTGAGAGAAATGAGATAATTTATATTTTTGTTAGTGGTTATTGTTCATCCGTGTTCCCTTTTTAACTTAGAGTTGATTGGAAATCACTGCTTCCTTGTTTTGATTGTACCATCTCTGCGTTAATTATTTGAGCCAGTTCAGTGCTCCTAGACAGTGTTGTACTACCACTCGCCAAAGACGTTACACTTCTCAGTCTGTTACCACACCAGTGAGCAAACTTGAAAGCGAGGAGGCAGCGTATTTGTGTTACTTTAGGGCAGAAAGATTCACCTTTATGAACAGCCTAAAGGCTTGTCTCTGGAAGCTTTATCAAGGTAACACAGGAAAGCAGGGAAAAGTCAAGTTCACAGGAGTGATCGATCTAAGATGGGTTTTTATCACAAAACTCCATGATTAAAAATTTAAGCTATTACTTGATAAGTTGTCCTGTTAACTCAGTGATGTTTCTTAGTTTGGTGTTATAAAACACGATGCTACTGGTATAACCCTGTATTGTGTAAATATAGTCAAGATACTCTGTGCATTCTCCAAACTATTTAAAAGACCCCTTATCTCGCTGTAAGTAATCAATTGTCGAGTGTCACAGGAATGACTTTGGTTTAACGCTGTAAACTTTGGTTTCATTGCACTGCTTTGAAATCAGTGTAATAGTACATAAGCTTGACTTGTTCTCTAAAATGACTGTTTCACTGAAAGATGCACTTTCCAAACTGCCACAACTGTATTAAACCGAAAGGACACTGTTAGCAAGATAAGGCATTGGCAGCAGCAGTTGGTTACATACTTGTTACAGTTTTGAGTAGAAGTTGCACTGAGAGGATAAAGTGTGTAGGGGCGCTCAGCTGAAGCTTCGTGCAGAGAACGTTTTCACTATATACACCCACCACTGAATAGTAAAGATTTTTAATGCAGCCTATACAGCTTACAGAGTTCTCTGGCTAAAAGCAGCAGAGCTCCTGCCTGCCTGCTGTGCAAGGTCTCAGGGCTGGCATTCTTTCCATGGCATTTCTTTCTCTGTCAGCAGTTAAAAGGTTTAAACAGTGAAGTCTGCTAAAGCCTCCGCTGTTGGGGCATCCCTCCTGCTTAGCTCTGCATGGATTGATGTGGTGCTTTGGAGAGATAGTGGGGAGAGTCTTGCAGGCAGGTGAAAAGTGCAGCTGAATTCTGCTTTTTGTACTGCCCCCACAAGCTTTGAGCTGGCTGGGTGGGTTATCCCTTTGCTTCTCCCAAGAGAAATGCCACACCATCCTGCTTGATGGTGTTCTGTTGCTCTCTTGACCGTATTTTGGAGGAACCTGACCTGTTTGGATCTGTCAGTTCCTCTTCAGTGTACTTTAAGAGGGCTGTTAAGTTTTCATAGAGAAAAATCCATGTTAAAAAGAGCAGGAAAACTGGAGTGACCCACGTGATTTGTGGTTGTGAACCTGTTGGAATCACAGAACTGTTTGGGTTGGAAGGGACCTTAAAGATAATCTCATTCCAACAGAACTGTCATGGACAGGGCCACCTTCCACTCCACCAAGATGCTCAAAGCTCCACCCAACCTTGATCATCTTTGATCTTAGTGACAGCAGCTGTGGATTTAACAGAGCCATGTTTCATCTAAGAATCTTCCCAACTCTCGTGTTTTTTACTGTGCATAGTAACAATGCACAGCACTTCATTTACTGGGATGAACTGCAGTAGCTGTTTTGGTTTACTCTAGGGGAAAAAAAACCCCAACCTAACAAAAACTTACCAGACCTAGAGGCAGTGAAGAAGGTGTGGAAAAGTAATAGAAATTGCTCTGGCCTTGCATGAGATTTGGTAAATGCAGATGCCAGTTTGCAAAGCTAGAAGTACACCTTTCAGTTGCCTTTTTTTTTTTTTGTTTCTGTT
Organism: Oxyruncus cristatus; assembly: GCA_013399855.1. Taxonomy (NCBI): domain Eukaryota; kingdom Metazoa; phylum Chordata; class Aves; order Passeriformes; family Cotingidae; genus Oxyruncus; species Oxyruncus cristatus. The sequence continues at coordinate 203,979 of VXAY01004850.1, forward strand.
TTACTAGCTCTTCTTTCACTCTTAGTCTCCAGGAATACACAGTCTGATTCTAAACCTACTTTGGAGGACAAGCTTCTAGAATGAATTGCTTCCCTAATGTTTTCTTACTGATTTTGAATAGTTTCTTTGCTGGCTTCCTGCCTTTTTTTAAATGTAGAGGCACTATGTTGGAAATTAGGAGGAAATTCATGACCGTGAGGGTGGTGAGGCACAGGCACAGGTTTCCCAAGGAAGCTGTGGGTGCCCCATCACTGGCAGTATCCAAGGACAGGTTGAACAGGGCTTGGAGCAACCAGGTTCAGTGGAAGGTGCCTCTGCCTATGGCAGGGGCTTGGAACTACGTGGGTCTTAAGGTCCCTTCCCACCCAGACCATTCTGTGGTTCTATGGTTTCTTCTTTGCCATTAGTAGTTAAGAAGAAACTGTGGGTAAATACAGTGTTTCCTCCTGCATGTATAACATGCTAGATTATGTGGAAATGATAAACTGAGGAGAATAACAAAGCTAGCTTCCTGGTTTTCCTGACTACAGCAGTAGTCAAGCCAAGGTTTCTTCAGGGCACAGCACAATTATTATTATTTTTACATATGGATTCTAACTGATGTTTTAATCATCGACAGTGATGATTTTGCTAAAAGGTAAAGGAATTTTTAAACTAGTATTTATGATGATATTGTTCATTCCTTTTACCCGAAAGTAGTTGCAATAGCAACTGTGGCTTCCCAGAATTCACTTAAATCTGCTGTCCAGTAACTTATCTTGGGTGTAATATACTGAGTAAATTAAGGTCACCTGGAGTCCAAAGTACACCTTTCCAACAAACTTTCCTCTCACCTGGTGCAACTGGCTTGGACCTTGGTGATCTCTGAAAACCTTAGAGTGAAATGGAAACAACTTACTATTGAGTTTCCTTCCTTGAGTGTCTGTGTACACACATTAAACTCTCACCATTACTGAACTAAAGAATCACAGAAAGATTTACACATAACACTGGTGACAATTTAAAGATTTCAGAGCTTATTTTGGATGAAATTATCAGCTCTGCTTGCAATGAAATACAAGTGTAGGGTCAAAAAAGTCTGATGATTACAGGTTAAACTGTTGCATATTTAATAGTAATTTTCCATTATTTAAAGAGCTGTTTAACTAAACAGCTAAATGATTGTAGCTAAAGGCAGAACTGGGGGCTGTTCCACCAGTATCTGTTGGCAAGTGTTCTCCCCTGTTACACTGCTGAGTGAACCTTTTTCCAGTGGGAGCTGGGAGCATCCTGCCACTGTCAGCCAGGCTGGACATGCCCCCTGTCAGCCATCTGTTCCCATTCCCACTGAGGAGCTGCTCCTGAGCAGAGCACACGTGTCACTCAAATGTCACTGCACTTAAGCACGTTATCGAAACTCTAATTGTCCATCATGAAAAATAAACACTTCACAGGCCAGGAGTACTTTGTAGGAAGGCCATTTTTTCATAGGAATTCACATGATTGAGTATTCAGCTTTCATTAAAAATACTATTAGCCATTAGGCACTTGGCTCCCTGGAAAGCTCCATTCTGGATGAACAGTAATTTTTGATCCAAAGTCTAGAAAGGAGTTGTCATTTACCTTCTGCTTCCCTGTTTACCTTGAGCAAGTTACCAAAAAGTTAAAGAGTTTGCTACTGGATTTATACAGTACAGTAGATTTTGTGAATAATAGCAGTATTCTCTCATGAAGAAGTGGTATATTTTAATGGAATTCTTTTTTGGAACCAAGTACAACGTATTGCAATTGATATTTCTCTTGAAACATTTTGACGTACTTGTGACTGTATTTCTTTTTGATTGTGTAACAGTATAAAATTCAATAAAAGAGAGGGTTTGTTTCTAATTTGTGGCATCTCTGATTTTTCTGTTCATCCCTTTTCCTTGCAGTAAAAGAGGGAGGTAGCAGCCCACTTTAAAGTGAACTAAATAACCACTGTGCATAAATAACTGAAACTCCTTGCAGGTTCGAGATCTTACTGACTGCTGTCAGAAACTTGGGCACCAAGCTGACATGTGGTCACTGTCCCAGAAGCATTCATATATTTTATATTAAATATAAACATGATATTTATATATAAGCTGAATCCTGTTCACCTTAGGCAGGTGGTTATCCCACCTGAATTAAGCAGACCACGTGCATGAACAAAAGAGGTCAAACATAGGATTTAACAAGTTGGACATGAGGGATGGTGTAGGTTTTCCTGTGGAAAGCCAAAGAGAGAGAGAGAGCAAGCGAGCAACAGATATGGAGCCAAAGGGACAAAGAATGTTTTATGAAATCTCTTCTAGTAATCACATCAAGAACACCCTTAGTATCAAAACAGAAACCCACTTGAATCCACCATCATGTCTACAGGTGATTTCAGCTGCTGCCAGTACATGCAAATAACTTGACAAGGACTTGGGACTCCTGCTGTCCTGTTAAATCTATACCACTTCCTACTGCACAGACTAAAAAGATTTTGCAACATTTTTGCTTGGTTGAGAAGTCTGAAAGCAGAAGGCACGTGCGAGTGCTGTCACAGTAGAGTATGATTCTGTTATCTGTTATTAGTGTATTTGCACATACAGGAGGTGGAATGTGCTATTTAATAAAATAATCCATGATTTATTTTCATGAAAATCGATTAAAACATGGGTTACTTTCATGCTTTCAATTTGCAAATGTGTTCTAATACAATCATATAAGGTATTAAAAAAAAAAAAGTTGTGCCATGTGCACCTGGAAAACCACATTATTTATGTCTATGGAGGATAAGTGGCTTTTAACTTGCGAGTTAGAAACAAGGAATTAATATGTCAAATAGGTTTTTATCCTTTTGTTTAGGACTTAAATAAGAATATAAAGAAGATACAGTAACCAGCACACTCTTCCTTAAATCATCTAAGTTTTTAAAATTTTTTTTCTTTAGTTTGGAAGGCATCAGTTAAGAATGGAAACGTAGTAATGAAAAATCTGAAGGAGCACTGAAAACACAGTTTATGAAGACGAGTAGAGTATTAATTAGTCTAAAAATTGATACTGTATTTAACTTTATATACCACACAAGGGGCATTATACGAAGAGACCCTGTTACTTGGTTTTATTCCTCTGCATTTTCATTCTTTACACTGTACCCAAACTTTCTGCAAGGGAAGATTTAGCACATGTTAACACGGTCACAATAGCCTCATCCTCACTACATCTTGCATCATCTGACACGATCAAAGTATCACAACACACAGCTCCATGTAGTGCTTCTTGAAACACCATCCCTGAGAAATCACCCCACTCACTTTCATGCCTAAAATACAAAAATCAGAAAACACACTCAAGCTTTACGAATTCAGCATCACTCCAGAGCCAGGCTCCTCCGCTCCCATCAAATTAAGGGATAACTCCTGTAACTAAATAGGGCTTGGCTTGAGCTGTATGTAAAGATGAACTGACTCCCATGATGTGTCAATTTTAACTTATTTGTGCTTTGAATCCTTAAACCAACTGAGGGAGGAGCACATTTTGTCTGTTTTCCCAACAGTGTTGGCATTCTGTTTTAAAATCAGTACAATCTGTTGAAGTCAGGGTCACGTACTGGATGAATGAGGTCACTGCCCTACATCCCTAAACACAAATCCAAATCATAAGATGAAAATGTCTTTTCGGGAAAAAAAAACAAACAAAAAACCACAACAGAATAACCAAAACAAACCTCAGCAGGTGCAGCTCTCCTCCTGCAGCTGATAAAACCTGTCCAGTTCATATGCAACAGCTCTGTGAATGTTCCTGTTCCTCTAATCAATGACACTGGCAACCAGTGGTGCTCACAGACAACAGCTGTTCACCCGATGGCCATTCATCTCCTAATGAAGGCTGCTAAAGGTTGGATTCCAGCAACCTTTTGGGATGTACAATAAATATGGAAAGATGCTTGTGCGCCTGAAGCACTGTGTGGAAGCTCCTGTCACTGTAGGAGCTGACAGCTTGATGTGCCTCGCCGTAAGGAGCGACCTTTGGATCAAGCAGTTGATGCTAATGGTGAACTGGACAAACCACGGCACCGCAGCCAGCAGAATTTAACAGTCATTTTGCTATTTGAGAGAGCGAAGTGTGAATTTTTAACCCCGTCGCTGGGCAAAACTCCCGCAGGTTTTAAATATCCCAAAGGCACCACACGCGCAACACGCTCCATCCCGGGCTTATTCCACGCTTTCCCTTACATGCTGTTTCTCACCCGTTAAGGATCCCCTTGTGCAGGGGTGATCTCCCACCAGCCGAGAACACAATTCCCTAGCCCCCAGGGTGCAGAGGCACTTGGATGATGCTCTCCTGCCAAGCCTGGGGACCGCTCCCGGCGCAGGTGCCGCTGCCCATCACCGCTCCCACAACCGCAGGCTGCCAGCAGCTCAGCCCCGACCGCAGGGGCGATCACCGCAACGCCGCCTTGAAACCCGAGCCTCGTCCCTAAAAACCCTCTTGGGAGCCTCCAGGGGGCTGCGGAGCATCCCGGGCACCGACCCCGGCTCCCGCAGGAGCCACCCCACCACCGCCCGAGCAGTGCCCGCTGCTCGCCGGGTCCGTACTCACGGGGGCTCGGGGCTTTCTCCGACGCCGGGGCTCCTCTCGGTGTCCGCTCAGCCCCTCGGTGCGCGGGGGAGCGCGGGCAGCGGAGCCCCCTCCGCCCGCTCCGCGCCGCCGGCGAGGCCGCACCCACCCACCCTACGTGCGGCTCGGCAGCCGCGGCCCCCTCCCCGCCCG
>VXAY01004850.1:209866-223719 GCA_013399855.1 Oxyruncus cristatus
GTGATGCCGCCCCCCCCGCATCCCCTCGCATCCCCCCGTCCCCTCCCAGAGCCCGCAGCCCCCTCTGCTGGGCTTCCCCCGCCGTAAAGGGGGGTGTGGGTGAGCCGTTTTCCCCCTCAGGCCTACCTAACTCCGGGGCAGGTTTGCCTGCCTGGGGTCTGAGTAAATGGCAGGGAAGCGTCGGTCCCTGTGTAATACCGAAAAACAAGCATTATTTAAGTCTGTTTCGTGCATTAGTAATGTGGGTGATGTGAGAGCTGACTCCTCCGGGAGATGGACGCAGTTCTCATGAGATTAAAAAATGTGACTGCGGGACATGGCGTTTTTCGCTTTGTGCCTAATTTAATACAGAGAATTTAATACGTGGAAGCTTAAGGTCTGGCTGTCCATGAAGGCTCCCCAGAACTTGGGCCCTATGACCTATGCCCGTGTTGTGATCTTGGGGATGTCCCGTGCAGGGTCAAGAGTTGGACTTGATAATCCTTGTGGGTCCCTCTCAACTCAGAACACTCAATGATTCTGTACTTTTAAAATACCTAAAACTTGTTTCTACATTATGGATTTTGTAAAGCTTCCACTTTTATATTTAGTTACTGTAACATGCTGCTTTTTTTTTGTTGTTGTTTGCTGTAGTGGCAGAATAAGAGCCTTGGAGAGGAACAAGCTCACAAAGAAGACTTTAGAACTGGCCCAGCAGTACTTCTTGCCCCCATATGCCTTCCAGATCCGAGTCGGTGCTTTGTACCTTTTGTATGGGCTCTATAATACCCAGCTTTGTCAGCCAAAACAAAAGGTAATTGTTCTTGAGGTTTATTCTCAGCAGATACCAGATGTAAGATATGTGGTGAACTGCTGTCCACTGTGTCATCATAAACGGTTAGGGCATTTCCTCTCATTTTCTTAAAATAAAAATACTTAAAACCAGATGGTCCCATTGGAAAAGGTAGGGACAATGTGTTCATCAGCTGTAGGGTGAGATACATTATGGCCTCAGTCTTTAGAATTCCAGCAGGAAGAAGAATGGCTGAATCATTTCCAGTTCCCATTAACCAGAAGTGAAATTCATAAATAGGTTGGGAGGGTGCATGCTTGAGTGACATGCCTCCTGACTGCCTTTAGGATAGGAGACCAGCAGCTAAAGGACTTGGAAACTCCGTGCAAGAAGTGGTTTACGTGGGAACTGTGTGATGTGTGTTGTGTACATGTGCACAGGGGAGTCCAAATTGTTTAAATAACAAACTGAATTAGGATTAGTCTACAATGATGCCATGATGTCTCATATCTTGACTTCAGAGAAATCACTACCTTTTATGGAAATTGATTCAGGTCATTTTAAAGCCACTTTTTATAAAGCAACTTTAAGAGAGTACGTGAGTTATCAAGGAAGTTAACTTGCATAGAGAGAAACGAGGTGGCAGAGTAGATGTGACAGGAGAGAAAGGAAAAAATAAAGGAGTGATACTTTTATGGGTATTTCAGTATCAGCACATCCTGGTATGAGGAGTTTCCTGATCACTAGTGAATTGAGTCTCCTTGGTGCAGACTATTTCACAGACTTCAGAATGTGAAGAATTAATGTTTTCAGATTTCAAACACAAGTCAGAAAGGACTTGTGTTCCATGTCACTGTCAAAGAAAGCTGCAGCGAGAAGATTTAACCCAACGGTACAATGAGCTCACCTGCATAAAATGTTGATAGTAATAACGAAGGTTGTAGGATCCTTCTGTAGTTCTGTGGTCATGTGACATGCTGCACCCTACACATCCAAGTGTTGTCTGTGGTAGAACGGGATCACAGTAGCCAGCTGAATTAACCTTTGTTTGTTGAAATATGCAGGTTGTCATAACAGTATGTAACTGTTTTGCTGCAGATCAGAATTGCACTCAAGGACTGGCCTGAAATCCAGAAATTCCAGCAGGATCTGATAGACTCCCAGCATTATGATGCAGCATATATCTTCAGGAGACTGCGGCTTGCCAGAGCATTCCATTTCACAGCAATGCCAAAGCTAGTGAGTTACTACATTAAAGACTTACATTTTTAAATAGAATATTCGTATCTTTCAGTGGCTAACAGTTCAACAGCACTCGTGGTTAGTTTAGCCTTAAGGCTGTGTTGAAGTATATAATGTGTGGCTTTACGTAGGTATGTGATGTAAAGCTTAGAGGATGTTTGAATGCTTCTCACCTGAAAATATTTTTTTCAGTATTTGATGTTCTTATTACTTTTGAGATGTGTTATTTGGTCTGGGTGCTGGATTAAATTCTTGTCTAGGGAATAGTTTGTGAGAAGTGCTGACTCTGAGCACTGTGACAGCAAAGCTCTGTGCTTTTTGTTGTTGAGATGGTTTTATGGCTTTCAGCATCTCCTGACTGTTGGATATGCAGTAGGAATTCTCAAGAGGAGGTGCCATTTTAATTTTGCTTTTAGGTTACAAATATTGTCTCTTGCTTTAGCTGAGCTACAGAAGTAAGAAGAAGATTGAGGAAAATGCATTTAAAGAAGAGTTTAAAGACCCAAGTAACAGAGTGAACAGCCTCATCACTAATGATGTATTGGAGGTACAGTAACTTTTAAACTACAGATTAGCCACTGGGGTTTGTTTTGTTTTTCTTCTTCTGTTGTCCAAGAGCTATAACTTCTCTAATCAGCACAGTCTTGTCCTTTTTAAGTCTCTTATGAAATGCATACTATGGTAATAGCCTGTAATTTTACTGAACACTCAGAAACGTGGCATTTAGTTTGGCAGAATTGTGATACCTTTTTTCAATACTGAAATATGCTCTAATGTTTCGTGGGTTTGCCTCAGTAAGGTGTAGAAGGGGAAGGGTGTAAATGTTTAACTGTCACTCAAAGAAAAAATGGAAAATGGGGGGGAAGCATGTTTGGTTTGATATATCTGCAGGTTGCAGTTGGAGACTTGATACTTGTGATATTATGAATTTACTTATCCTGCAAGTTCATAGGCTTCTCTAACCTTTATTTCTCCTTTTCAAAACTTGGTTTTATTGAATACATAATAGTTTTTATTAAAAATGCAGTAATTCAAGCCAGTTATAGGTTCTCGCATTGCTGGCAAATGTGTATCATCAGCAAGGTTGACTACAGTGTTAAAAAAGTCTGTGAAGTAAAATGTTTTCTTGGAAGAGATGAAAATAAACCATCATATCAGAATGAAACCTCTGTGAATACCGATCCTGAGTAACCTTCATAGTTTAAATAATGCAAAATACTCTTTCTTCTTTTGCTTACTTGATGGGTCAGTGCTAGGTAGCAGAATTGCTTGGCTTCCTAAAACTCAACTGATCTTAACAGAATCTGTTTCTATCACTCCTCCTGGTTCAGTTGGAATGGTTTGTGTAACCCTGGTTTTCTACTTTGAGGACTAATAATGCTTTATTGCTGGAATATATTTTTTTTTAATTGAAAAGACACTTTTTTTACAATTTATTTTAGGAACTGATGAATATTCATGACCACTATCAGAAAATGAAGTGCGTCATTTCAGCTGACAAATCCCAGCCAGACAAGGCCCTGAGCTTGATAAAAGATGACTTTGTAGTTACTCTTAAGGACATAACCTTGGAACATCAGGAATGGCAGCAGAACAGAATGGTGGGTGACATCAATCATTGTGCTGTGGCAACTTAGCGGATTGTGTGAACATGTCAGAACTGGCTTTCTTGGTGTGAGTACCTCTGAGCTTGTAAATCTCAGACTGAAGCAGAAGGAACTTAATGCTGAAGACGTGGAATGTGTAAAACCTGAGGCGGAGGTATGGTGTGGAGGAAAGGACTTGTATGTGGTGCTGCCTCTATGGTACCATAACCATTGCTGAGAGGGAGTCCCTGAAGGTGTGACTCGTGGGCAGTATTAGACTGACCTCATGAAATACTTCTCTAACACTTATTCTTGGATTAAAGAACGGCCGCAGTGTAAGACCAGTGAAGAAAACGGGCATGTGTGTAAATACTTGGTTTAGGTTTTACAGTTCTTGTATTTTAACTGTCTTGTATATGACAGATGTTTAAAGAAAAATACTTTTTTTTTCCACCTAGAAATTATTCCTAAATGCTAAAGAAACTGATGAAACAGAAAATAAAAAGGAAGATGAGACTTTGCTGCAATCAGAGGTAAGAAAGCTCAGCTAGTTTGCTGCATTACACAGGCCGAATCTGTTCATTTTTTGACTTCAGATCACAGGCTAAGCAGTGTAGGTCAAGGCTTGGTAGTGTCATAGTGAGTTTCTAAGGGCAGCTAGTGGGGCTGGTTGGTTTTTCTTGTTTGCTTGTTTTGTTTTGATTTAAATCACGTTGTTTGCTGATGAGCTGTGAGCATTTATTGCTACGATAGCTCTTAAATGCTCATAATAAAAAGTCTCTCTCAGGTAAGGAATGAAAAGAGCTGTATTTTCTGGGCCAAACTCCTTAATGCTTCCTCCTGGAATTTCAGCTAAATGCAAAATTCATTTTTTGTATGCTACAAAATTGTCTCATGTTGTACTTGTCTCCTTATTTCAACTTTGAATTTGATTAAGATGTGAAGTTTTGAATTTTATTTTCTCCCCCTGGGCTTTGTAACAGTGAAGGCAACAAAAATTATTCTCTGCCTTTTTAATAGAATTGGAATTTTTTTTTTCTATAAGTAAAAGTTTGGCAGCATTCTAATTATGTAGAACTAATTCTGGAGTTATAGCTGTAGTGAGATATTTCTCAAGTGATCGTCAGATACGATATTGCATTTCAGTACTGCTATAAGAGAATAAGAAAACTTTTTCTGACTGGACTCTTGTTTCTTTGCAGGGTTCTGAAAGAGCAAGTGCCCTGGCCAGAATCAAATACAGGTCTTACTCTGCAGTTGCTGAGGTAGGTATAAAATTCGATGATAGGGATGTATTTATTTTTGTAGAACAGTTTTAAGTACCACTGTAGTGTAAATGCTGGGTCAGAAAGGAATGAGTTAAATTTGCACTGTGTAATTCAGCCTTTGAATGTTCTAGTTTTCCTAATGCATTGGGGAAACTCAAGGCTCTTATTATTCTTGTTAGGTTTATGGAAGAGTGCAGATAAGGCCTGTGCTTGGGGGATTTTCATTTACAAGATATCTTTTAATGTCTGTGCGCTGTTTAAATAGATGGAATTTTAAGGAGATGGAAGAAAATAGTTGCGGGTTTAATTGCTCAGATTCCTTGGATCTTAGATACTGGAATCTCGGAAGGTGCTTGTGAAAATGGAACTTGGGAGCTTAAAGTCAGTTGCAAGTTCTTGGAAACATTATTTGAGTAACTGCTACTTCACAATAAATTGTCGATTTGGCATTTTTTAGCAGGCCTGTGAGAAACGTTGCAACTTCCTCTGTTTATATAAATCTCATATTGAAAAATGTGTTATTAAATGAAGCAGAGCTCTGGATTGTATTAGCAGTCCAGACTTTAATGAATATGCAGTGATAGTGTTTTCTAGGCATCTAAGTAAAATATGATGGTAAGGAGGCTTTACGGTGCAGCAGTGACCTAGTGTGGTTTGGTAGTAACAGAGAGTGGTTGGGGAATTAATGAATGTTTCATTATCTGCATTTTAAGTTATACACCCATTAAATTGAAAGAGGGCATTGCCCTATTAAAACTGAAGAACAGCAACTGGTGAGAATCCTCCCTCCCTCTTTTTCTCCCCTTCTATCCCTTCTCCACCCTAACATGGAATTCGGTGCTTTGGTCCTTGCTGGTTCTTAAGTGACATACAGCAATATGTGGCTGTAGAAGTTCAGCTTTTTTTTGTGTCCTTCGTATGTTTGGGTTCCAGGCTTCCAAATCCAGAAGACATCGTCAAGTGAAGTTAGAATCTTCTGAATCGGGGAAGTCTCCGAGCCGAAGTAGAAAAACCAGTAGGAGAGCACAGCCAGCAAGGAGAAGAGGTTCTCCAGAAGTCAGAGGTATTTCTCCATGAACCTGGAGAGACTGCAAAATTTTATCCATTGTTTTTCTAGCAGAGGCAGCTGTGGGTCAGTGGAACACATGAGTAATTACTTTTGCTGAGGGAATTGTCTTTCTGATATCCAACTTTTAAAATTATGGAAGTTTCTTTGCCATCTGAGATTTTTGTTTACTCATTATTTGTTAAGTGAAATAAACCAGCAAAATAGTTTTGAATTATCTTTATTTTGAAGACAGGAATCTAATTTCAAAGTCCCAGACTCTGTTTTCTGACTTGCTTCTGCTGGAAAAAAAGTTACTGCCAAAATTAACCCCTCTTCAGGGATGAGCATTAGGCAGTGTTGCCTTTGCTTGACTTTAAAAAGGTAGATGAAGTGTGGAGGAGGAAATAAGGGCATTTTGAATTATCACACTGGACTGAGTTGGTGATTAATTTGTTTTACATTGGCAGTGTTAATCACTTGTTATTGAAGGTTTCTTTAGTGAGCCGTTCTTAAGGTACTGTGAAATGTAGGTTTCTCTACAGCATCTGACTAGGGTGTGAAGAGAGCAGCAGGTGAACAGCTTTCCAGTTGACAAAAAGTTTTTCCTCAAAATCTGTGTGCAGGTGAAATGGGAGTGGCAAAGGAAACTGTTACTCGGCACATCGGGATGCCAATAATCGTCGAGGAGAACTCGGATGAAGAAGGTACAATTACTGGAATTCTAATAAACCAGTGGTTCCATTTTTTTTTTTTTTTATAGCTCTCTGCTGTATTTTTCTGAAGCTAAAGCTGATATTTTGGGTCATGCCTTGTTGCCCTGATAAAGCTAAGATTTTAGCTAGGTTTTAGCTAAAGCTGAAGTTTTTTTACCCTGTTAATTGTTGTAAGAAAATTAAAACTTTGATTTGAAGCTTTCTTAAGAGCACACCGTGGCAGAATACAGAGTCGTGTTTTTCCACGCTATTTTGTTATAGTGTGTTCAGAGTTAAAATTGGTCCAGGTGAAAGGAATCTCACTCTTCTGTAATACAAGCCTGGCTTGAAGAGCTCCCTTGTGTAGGAAAAAGTGATTTTTTTTTTTTTTTTTGTGGTCATTCACCCACTTACAGAAGATGCTTGTTCTAGTACATCTGGGAGGTAAGATGAGGTAAGGATAGCCCTTGCTGCCTTCACTTTCGTTGAGGGGACATGGAAGGTTCCACTCTAGCCTTAGTTTCAGCTGGGCAGTGTTTCAGGGATTGAGTTCCAGTACACATGTACAGTAATATCATCCTCTGCTGTACTGGAAGTTGTCTGACATCACTGAGGGAGGACTCAGAACTGCAGCAGAGGAGTGGATGACTCAGGTTACTGGAAATAATATAGTTTAAATTTGGAAGCAGTGATAAAGCAGATTGCTCGAAGCTGGAGTTGCTCTACGTGAGGAATCAAATTGAGATGTTGGATGATCTTGGACTGCTCTGCAGCTCAGAAGCTTCAGGGTCTGTTCTCTGTTGCCTGAGGAGAACATAAGAGCCAGGGAACAGGCACAGTACAAAGAAAATTGCATCCTCTTTATCCTGTGCTCTGGGAAAAGCCCAGGGAACTGCTTGGCTGCCATGTCTCAAACACAGAAAGTGTTCCTGGGAGAGGAGCTGGCCAGCCCAAGGCGGGATTTCCACTGGCAGTCCTAGCAACTCTAAGGCTGATGGGTCACAGTGGAAGGCAGACTTGATAGACTGGAGGTACTGGTTCTTAACCTGAAAGAGGAGGATTTAATTAGGTTGCTTAAAAACGGGGAGTAAAGGGTTAAGTACAACTTCTGGAAAGCTTTAATGACATAGATGAGCGTGAGGAGTGTATCTTTTTGAGTTAATTTACTATCCAAAATTGTATGTCATGGAAGGATATTTCGTACAAACAAGCATAATAACTATTAAAATACATTTGTATTGAGGTAGCATGTTTATGTTTGCTCTTTTTAAATCAAAAGAGCATCTTGTAGTGCTGAAGGGAGATTACATTCTCTGATCACTTTTAGTTGTAGACTGATCACTTTCAGTTGTAGGAATTCATTCAACTTTAAATGGTCAGATTGAAGACATAGTGGTGCTTTTAATATTGTACTTTATTTACTTTCGTTTCACTTGTCCACTTGTTGTGGACAAAAAGTTTCTTTCTAAATCAGGGACATCCTGCGTTTCTCAGAATTTTCCAGTAAATTCTAAAGCATTAAAAATACCCATAAGCAGTCTCTTCAGATAGTTTGTGCTTAATTTTTGTGAGTATTCCACTTGTCAACTTCATAGCAAAGTCTTGAAGGGCGTTCATGAGGAGCAGGGAGCTCTCAAGATGGAATAAGTTTTGAAGTACAGTATTCATCAATGGAATTTTAATTGATATTTTGAATGACAGTTTGCTATAGAATCTAGAAAGATTTTTTTTTTTTTCATATTTAAAAAAACATTGGCAGAGGAAGTGGGAGGTATCTCAAGAGCTCATCTAATTAATTCGCCTTGCTGGATAAAATTAATTCTATATGAACAACTCGCATGAGGGAAGACAGATTGAAAAGCTTTTCAAAAAAAACCTCTCTGTTTCTTTTCAGAAGCATCTCTCCCCAAGAGGAAAAGAAGACGATAGAGGGTCCAGTTGGAGAAGCACTAATGTTGATTTTAATGACAAAATGTAAATGTCAGAGGTGACACCAAGTGCTTCTTTTGGATGCCTTTGAACATACAAGAAGTGTCCGGGACCGGAACTGCAGGTGATGCTGGAATACTGGTAGTGATGGTACAGCACCTGGTGCTTTTATTCATCTGGTGAATGCTTCTTGTGGGAGACAAGGTAGCTGTGTCCTGTGTGAGATGGAAAGGGAAGGTGGTGGCTTGTCACTTGGAACTCACGTGGATCTGCAGTGATGGTTTTAGCTGAGATTGTTAAAAGAACAGCTCACGAAATGTTTGCCCATGCAAAGACATGCTTGTAATCTTTTATCTCTGAACATAAAATTGAGGTTACTGACTGCTGAAAATCAGTGCAATAAGTTATTTTTCATGGTTTTCTCGCTCCATTTTATAGTGTGTAACTTCACTGTTGATCACGGTTTGATCCCACACAAGTGAGAATGAAGTTGGTGATAAGCCTTTTGTTGTACCCTGTCTCCAGCAGATTGCCTGGAATTGTTCTGTATTTGAATGAAGAGATGCAAATTGAGTTTATTAATTCTGCTGATGACCCGAAGATGTACAAGGGCAGGACTGGAATTCCAAATGATCCTTATGAATTGGAGAGGAGTGGGAGAAGAGGTGTGGAAATAAAGGTGGAGCTCAGTACTGAGAACAGGCACAGAATGGGGAATTGATTGTTGTGCAGCAGCATGGCAGAAAAAACAAACAAACAGAATCATCAAGTGGAGTGTTTTCTGTAAACAATAAAAAGCAGTAGCATTTGTGTCCCTCGGCCCCAAAAGGCTACAGCCTTAAATACCCACATCTGACCACAACAATTCAAGAGGAATGTGGATAGTTACTCTCCTCAAGAAAGGCCAGAGGAGTTGAGGTGTCTTTTTTTAAAAGAAGAAACATAAAATAGGAATTTGAAAAAATTTGAATGTAAAAGGAACCTAAGCTGAACGAATTAGTTTGCTAGTGTGACTCTCAAAGGCCAAAGGAATTGAAGTGCTGTTACCTGGAAGAAAACACATTTAAATGGAAATATAAAAGGTTTTACTATAAAAGGGGTCCATATTAAATGCACTGGTTGGCAAGGAGGAATGGACCTAGATGACAAACAGGTTGAACACTGAAAAATCTGTTAAGTGCCAGTGTTGCACTTGACCTAGTTAATGAGAAAAGAGGAAACACTTTGTAATAAAGCCAAACCTTACTGTATTGTAAACTGAACAATTGAATATTCAGTTGAATAACCAAAATCTTTACAGTCTAGTCCAAAAGTCATTATTAGTCCAGATCTCATTATTACAGGAAAAGAATACTTCTACACAGAGAAGAAAATCCCTATAGTGGTAATAATACAGTTAAATTTATCTTACATGCACTAACGTTCTACCCTTTTTTTCTAGTTTATTGTTCACTCTTCCACTGCTCTTCTGGTCTTAAGGTGGTTGGGCTTAGTCTGTGGATAGAACATGCCATAGATGTCATCTGCTTAAAAGGACTCCTCTACAGTTACAAAAGTTTTGGAGGCATCAATTCTGTAAAGTTTGAACAGTTTGGTTTTTACTTGGGTTTTCTGACTTGTGCTCGTCTCTTACCAGCACAAACTCACTGTCTCTGTGCATTTCTGCTCCTAATTTTTGGTGAGCAGGTACAAGAGACATGAGGAGGTTCTCAGGGGAAACTTAGTCAGACCTTTTTTGGTCAGTTAGGATCCTGTTGGTAATACTGCATTTGTCAGGTGTGTGGGTTCCAGCTGGTGCTTTGGGGGCGGGTGTGCGGGCTGATGGACAGCAGTGTAGGTGTAATGAAGAAAGAAGGTTCTTTCTAGCCCATGTTGGAACTACAACTTCAAATTCAGAATTTCTTAAGGGTTTCTTCACTTAGGAAGTTGCTTAAGGATGACTTTTGCGGCACCAATCCTCTTCTGCTGTTTCTGGGCACAGAGGTTAAGTTAGGCCTTCCAGCTACGTGGCATTGGGTTCTCGAGTTGAAGGGAAACTTGAAAATGACTTCTCTTTTCCACTTCCCCCCAGTTTGCAGCTCTCTTTCTCAAGGAAGCTAAAAATTAAACACAGCTACACAAACTTACTTTTCGCTTTCTTGACGGGCTCTTTTCAGCTGAATTATTTTTCCGTGTGTTAGGTGTAAGTTTAACATTTTTAACATGTTTAGTATTTTAATGCTGTTCCCTGCAGTGGTACTTTTTCATAACATGAACCTCTTATTTGCCTCTCCTTATATCTTTGAGCCATCCCAAGAGCTGAGTAGGGGGTGGAATTTATCAGAATTTTAATATTCCATGACATGAGTCTTCCCTGCACATACCTCTGAAAATGATTTGCAGGTCTGCATTGGAAGCATGCAAAGGCATGACTAGGCACAAAGATGGGTGCATTCACCTAGCAGTTATTTTAATATTGTAATAATGAAAACAAGTGTTCTGTGATTTGTTTTTAAAATTACACAGATGTAAAATGGAAGTTATGATTAAGAATAAACTTAGAACTGCTGACTATATGCATGGTTATTTTTCAAAACAATAATCCTGAGTATTTAGAGGCAGCTGTGAGCAGAGTTTCATAATGCTGGTGTAATCTTTAAAAAAGATAAAAGTTAAAAAAAAAATAAGAGAATCCCTTGCTGCACTCTGATGGGCAATTGCAGGCTTTGAAAAACAGGAGAGGGACTTCCTAAAGTGCTTCATTGAAGCAAGCAGCTGTCATTAAAAGAAACACAACAGCAGGAATTCTGGACTTCCAAATAGTAGTATTAGACTCTCTAGTATCTGCATTCTCTCCTGGTTGTAGCCTCAGCTGCTACAGAAGTTAAGGGCTGAAAGGAAACTTTGTCTCTCTAACTTCCAGTTGTGCTGATGGATAGGAGTGAGACAACATGACAGTGTGTATCTGGATGTTGTTACAGTTTTCATAAATTAAATATGTTTTGGCTGAAGCTCCTCTGAGGTGGATACACAACCGACTGAAGAGCTACATTCACGTAATAGTAATCACCGCTTCTTTTAGCTTTCAGAGCCAAAAGATCTTCTGAGGGGAGGTTTTAACGAGTACTGTGCAGTGTTTACAAGTATAATGTGGATGATGAAAAGCAGAATAAACCTAAAACACTTACAGGTGACATCAGTTTACAGAACCACAGAATCAATTAGGTTGACAAAGACCTCTGTGGTCATCAAGTACAACCTTTGACTGATCACCACCTTCTCAAATAAACCAGAACATTAAGTGCCACTTCCAGTCTTTTCCTGAACACATGGGAAATGTTCAAGTGGGAGGCATTTTACAATGTAATTTTTATTCTTACAATTTAAGACATCAGCGAGGTCTCTTTAAGTCAAGAAAGTACAAAAGGCTGCACTTGAGCAAACTGCATTCAAATACCAACTTGAGAATGCTCCTGTAAGCAGCTGTGCTCAATCTGCATGTTTTTGCAGCCCTCAAACCGAAAGTGAATCAGCGATATGGGGCTGATGTGAAAAATTCCAAATGCCATGGAAGACAGTGAAGGTCTGTGGTGTGTATATCTTGGTGTTGATGTAGGTACCACCTCTAGAATAATTGGAGAATCCTTAAAAAAAAGGCTGCAAGAGAGTTTAGTATGAAAAATAAAGGGTTTGAGAGTGAATGTACCAGTCCTCCTGGTAACAGTCTTTATCGCTTTGTAATATGTGCTTATGCAAATGGTGATTAATTAATTGTTCTCCATGTTCACTGAGGTAGAGATGTACAATTTGCAGCAGTATGAATTTACTTAGTAGGAGAATTTCACAGTTAAGTAAACAATTTGGCCTTATAGCAAACAGCAAAATCACTTTAGGAGTTCAAAACAATGTGGGATAAACATTGGTTGTCTGAGGCAGAACTGATCCTAAAGGACTAAAGGAAACCTTGAGGTTTATTTCAGTATTATACTTGCATGTTTTACATAACAGGGCCCTATGCAGAGTGTTTGTATTCTCAACGCACATGCATGGCAAATTCTTCAAATGACACTGATATTTTATCCCTTCTTTTCTGGAATGTTTCTTTTTGAAGTTCATTCTACTTGTGGAGTTGCCCATTCACATTTTACAAAGCTTGCTACATGGGCCTGGCTTCCTCACCCCGTTTTCAGCTTTTTTCTCAAATCTGGCACCCAAATAAGCCGGGTAATGGAATGCTTCCCTCCTCCATCTGTATGCAGCCCAGCACTTGGAAATGGGACTGCAGGAACTTAAGGACCTACAAGAAGTTGACAGATGTGTTAAGCTCTGTCTTGCTCCTAGCATTTAGGACTTAGAATCATAGAATATCCTGAGTTGGAAGGGACCCCCAAGGATCATCGAAGTCCAACTCCTGGCACAGGACAACCCCAAGAATCCCACCATGTGCCTGAGAGCATTGCCCAAATGCTCCTGCAACTCTGTCAGCCTTGGTGCTGTGATCGCTTTCCTGGGAAGCCTGTTACAGCACCCAGCCACCCTCTGGGTGAAGAACCCTTTTCTAATATCCAACCTAAACCTCCCCTGACACAACTCCAGGCCACTCCCTCAGGTCCTGTAACTGGTCACCACAGAGAAGAGATCAGTGTCTGCCCCTCCTCTTCCCCTCATGAGGAAATTGTAGACTGTATTGAGGTCTCCCCTCAGTCTCCTCCAGGCTGAACAGACCAAGTAAAATCAGCTGCACCTCATATGCCTTCCCCTCAAGGCCCTTCACCATCTTTGTAGTCCTTGGGTCAGTCTTTATGCTGCACCATAGTTTGACTGCAGTAGAAACATGCAAAGAAACGTTATCCTGCAACAGCTTGAGCCTCCTGTAACAGAGACCAAGCTGCTGCTTCTTTAGCCATGGAAATGTAAACCGGGATATGGACAATAGTGGAGGATGTCAGAGCTGGCCATCAGCTACTAAAGGTTATCGGGGATGGGGAGAAACTTACTTCTTTAGAAATGAGTTTTGTGTGTCTGTTGAAAAGCGAAGTGGCAATTAAACCTGAGAGACAGGCTCTGTGCAGCTCACCGAGCGGGTGAGCTCCTGACAGAGGGCTGAGAGTTGTCCGTGTCCAGCCCAGCGAGGGTGCGATTGCCAGCTACGGGGCAGCAGGGTCCCGGCGCCTCGTGAAAAGAGACGGCGCAAGATTTTGGAAGAGCGTGGCAAAGCTCTTACCCCTCCCAAGTTGGATTTTGGGGGGGGGTGAAATGTCGTAGAAATGCCCTGGGGGGAGGCAGCGCCGCTCCCTCCCGCAGCCCCGCGGGACCCCCGCGGCCGCGCCCGCTCCC
>VXAY01004850.1:223812-289176 GCA_013399855.1 Oxyruncus cristatus
CGGCCATGGCCACGGACGGTGAGTGCGGGGCGGGGGCGGCATCCCCGGGGAAGGGAGGCTCGGGCACCTGCAGCCGGCCGCGCCCCGCCCTGGCCCGGGATGCTGAGGGGAGAGGGATGCTGAAGGGAGCGGGATGCTGAAGGGAGAGGGATGCTGAAGGGAGAGGGATGCTGAAGGGAGCGGGATGCTGAAGGGAGAGGGATGCTGAAGGGAGCGGGATGCTGAAGGGAGCGGGATGCTGCAGGGGACGGGATGCTGGGGGAGAGGGGTGCTGAGGGATGCTTGAGCGCCGCGGGGGACGGCGAGGGAAACCGGGCCCCGCTCCAGCGGCCCGGCCCCTGGGACCGGGGGGACCCTCCGGCGGTGAAAGGATGCTCGGGGGTCCCTGTCCTCCCCCGGGCCAGCGGCGGGCGGTGTCCCCTCGGCCCTGCCGCCGTCGGGTCTCCCAGGGGGTGGTGGCGGGGTGTGTTGCTCGTGTGCTCCACGCGGAAAGGGTGGGTGCACACGGACACGGATTTTATGGAGAATAAATGAATAGGAGCGCCTGCTTCTGAGGTATTAATGGAGAACAGGTGTTCTTGTAACCATGGGAGACTTGTCTCGGTATAGGAGCCTCGGAGTTGTTGGGGTTTCTGACCATGCTATAATACAAATGATTTTAGAGATGATTGCATCCCGATTTTTGATTGATTGATTGATTGTTGTTTTGACTGATGGTGTTGTTGACCTGCCCTGGCTCAGCTCTTGGATGTGGCAGTGGTGCTGCTGCACGGAGGCCAGGTATTTTCCTTAATACTTCAGATCACGGCACCAGCAAGTTAAAACCTGAATTGCTGCTGTCAGCCAGGGTCCTGAGAGTCTCCTCCCAATTTACTATAAAAATGACAGCTTCAACGTTTCTTGGAGATTGCCATGTTGATTTTGCTGTATCTTCTGCCAGGTTTAGGGAAAATGATCACATGAGTCTTTAAGAGATGCATATAGCTCTGCACGAGCTCTCAGGAATGAAATTCTAAGCTTCAGCTTTTTATTAAAATGATTTGGCTTAATGGGGAGTCCAGGTTCTCTCTTCCTTTTGTCATTTAGTGATGTTCGTTTGTGTTTGCTGTTCATCATTTTCTTTCAAGGCTGTGTCCCCAAGGAAGGGTCATCTCAGGCTGATGGGTGGAGTCATGGATTCTCCACAATGTGGAATTGTTTGGTGCTTCAATGTGGCCTTAGGGGAATTAGGAGCTAACCTGATTTGTTCAGAGTAATAGTACACTGTTGCCTAGCAGAACCTGTCCTTTCATGAGTTAGATCCTCAAAGCAGGGATTCCCATCTAACAGTTGATTCCTCACCTGTTTGAAAATTACTGAATGTTTTGATTGATAAAAAGTAACCTGAAATAAGGAAGACTGGAGTGAAACCTAATGTTAAAATGAATAAGGTGACATTCCTTGAACTTGGTGTACTTGTATTAAAGTCCACTCAGATATATAAACTATGATTTTTACTGAAGTGGGAAAATCTACATTGTTCTTTTTAGCATTATATCCAACATACACCTCAGCAGATGCCAGTCTTTTTTGTACTTGCATGGAGCAGTGGCCCATCAGCAGAACTGGGGTTTTTTCTTGACTGGGGAGCTTTGGGAGGAGCAGGGGCATCCTGATAGCTCAGGTGGTGTTATCTTCCGTCCTTGTGTCAGAGCTGTTCCTCATAGAAGGACAAAAAAGCCAGAGACACTCTCTTCCTTTGTGATTCTGGGCTGCCAGAAGAGGTGGCAGTGATGACTTGAGGTGATCAGAGATATGTGTTACAGCTGTCTGCTCCGATTTTTATTGCTAAATAATTCATTGCTCCTGCTGGCTCGAGGATAAAGTGAGGGAAGTTTGGTTTCCAGTAACTATGGCTTCAGCTCAATTGGAAATGAGTGTAGCTTGGACACAGTTCAGGTCAGTGCTAAAGAGAACTGTGGATCATTTGAATACACTTCTAATGGTTTTAATTAAAGGCCCAGAAGCAGGCTGTCTCCATATGCTGACAGACAAACCAGAAGGAAAGAAGACTGGGTGAACAGAGAGCTTTGGCTGGAACTCTGGGTTAAAAGAGAGTGTACCACCTTTGGAAGAAGGTACAGGCAACTCAAGAGGACTACAAGTATGTTTTGAGGTTATGCAAGGGAAAAATTAGAGGGACCAAAACCCAACTAGAACTTAATCTGGCTACTGCTTTAAAAGACGATAAATAATGTTTCTATACATACACCAGCAAAAAAAGGAGGGCTAAGGTGAATCTCCATCCTTTTATTGTGGGAGGCAATAGTAACAAAGATTGAAGGAAAGGCTGAGGTACTTAATGCCTTCTTTATTTCAGTCTTTAATAGTAAGTTGTTCTCAGGGTACACATTCCCCCGAGCTGGGTGACAGGGATGGGGAGCAGAATGAAGCTCCCATAATCCAAGGGGAAATAGTCACCAAGCTGCTACACCACTTAGACACACACAGGCCTGTGGGGTCAGATGAGATACATCAAGGGTGATGAGGGAGCTGATGGAAATGCTCACTGAGCCACTTTCCATCATTCACCAGCAGTTCTGGCTAACACAGGAGGTCCCAGGTGACTGGAAGTCAGTAAATGTGATGCCCATCTACAAGAAGGGCTGGAAGGAGTATCTGGGAAACTACAGGTCTGTCAGTCTGACCGTGGTGTCAGAGAAGGTCATGGAGCAAATCACCTTGAGTGATTCGAGGTGCAGATCCTGCACCTATGCACTCAGGTGCAGGATTTGGCTCATGGCCTTGTTGAATCCCATACAATTGGCCTCGACCCCTTGATCCAGCCTGTCCAGATCCCTCTGAAGAGCCTTTCTGCCCCCCAGCAGATCAACACACCCACACAACTTGATGTTGTCATCAACATACTGAAGGTGCACTTGATACCCTCATCCAGATGATCAGTAAAGACCTTAAATAGGACTGGGCCCAGTCCTGAGCGCTGGGGGACAGCACTTGTGACCAGCTGCCAACCGGTTGCAGCACCATTCACCACCACTGCCTGGGCCCAGCCATCCAGTGGGTTTTTTAGCCAGCAGAGAGTGCCCCTGTCCAAACCATGAACTGACAGTTTCAATTGACAGCTACAGGCTGGGGGCAGAGTGGCTGAAAAGTGTCTGGCAGAGAAGGATATGGGGGTGTTGGTCAATGGCATATATGAATACGAGCCAGAGTGTGCCCAGGGGGGCCAAGAATACCAGGGGCATCCTGGCCTGTATCCAAAATAGTGTGGCCATAAGGACCAGGGCAGTGACCAGCCCCCCCATTTTTGGCACTGGTGACTGGTGAGACCTGACCTTGAATCCTGGGTTCAGTTCTGGGCCCCTCGTGACAAGCAAGACACTGAGTTGCTGGACCACGTCCGGAGAAGGGAAGGGAAGCTTGGGGAAGGGTCTGGAGCACAAGACTGACGAGGAGCAGCTGAGGGAGCTGGAGGGGCTCAAAATGGAGAAAAGAAGGCTCAGGGGGGACCACATCACTCTCTACAACTCCCTGACAGGAGGTTGTAGTCGGATGGGCGCCAGTTTCTTCTCCCAGCTAACAAGTGAGAAGAAGAGGAAACAAGAGGAAATATCAAGTTGTGTCACAAGAGGTTTAGACTGAATGTTAGGAAAAATTTAATCACAGCAAGGGTTGTCAATCCCTGGAACAGGCTGCCCAGGGCAGTGGTGGAGTCACCATTCCTGAAGGGATTTAGAAGATGTGTAGATGTGGCACTTGGGGACATGGTTTAGTGGTGGGCTTGGCAGTGCTCGTTGGACTTGATGATCTTAGAGGTCTTTTCCAATCTAAATGATTTTATGATTCTATGGTATCCTCACAGTATTAAGACTACTCCGTACATTTTAAAAGAAAAAACATCCCAAGAGAATATATTTAAAAGAGGAGACGCACATGTGACTGTTCAAAGCAGTTTTTAAATACTGGAAATATATTTGCTTTCATTTGAAAGATCATACCATTGTATCTTGGGTTTGGTTTTCCTCTCTTGTTTCATTTTGATATAACATTGCTCAAATTCTTGCTAATAACAGACCTGCATCACATCTGGCTGTGTTTAAAGCAAATCTTTTTTTTTTTTTTTTAAAAAAAAAGCCTGCGTTGTGGAAAATATTGATTGCAATTGTATGTTCTTTTCCAAATATGTGAAACACTGGCACTTCTATAAAGAGCTTGTGCTTATGCACCTGCCCCCATGAGAAAACATTCAGATAGACTTCAAAGTAAATTGGAGAACATTTTAAATCTGTTTCCTTCCTGTTTTGATTCAAGTGCAGGGTATTCTCCTGGGACGCTGCCTCTGAGGAGAGTTTATTTTTTGCAAAGATAGGCAACTTCATATGCCTTGGAGGAGAGGGTGGAGAGTGCTTCACAGAAGAACTGGGATGCAGTTGCAGGAGGTGCAGGCAGCATTCTTTCTTTGACAAAAAAAAGCTGAAGGGCCACTGGGATTTTAAAAATAGAGGTTTGAAGACAAAAGTTAATTACCAAACACAACATTTTTGGGCTAACAGGACACCTTAAATCAAGTCTGTCCCCGGAGCCTTGCTGATGATGGCTGTAGCACTGATTTAATATGCTTAGGTCACCAGGATGTGGGTCCTGTTCAGTGCAGACAGGCAATTATGGAGGAAGTCCTGTGAGTGTGGTGGTGTGGCTGTGGATGTGCTGGCCCCGTGCTGGAAACGCTGCGGCAGCGAGAGTGCTGTGAGCTGTGTCAGGGTTTGTGAAATGCAGCTCTGTGGCTTGCCTCTGCTCTAAGTAATGATGCCAGCACTTCCTGAGGGACCCAGCTGCAGGAGTCTGTAATGTTTATTGCCTTCTTGGAGTGTTCTTTTAGTTCCTGCACACGTGGTAAACAAGTGTGTTCCATCTGGCCTGGTTAAGTCCTTCCGTGGTGCTGTTCAGCTGTAGAGACGACTCTTATGTAGATAGGAGTAGTCATAATTATCAGGGGAGACTATCCGAAACAGCAGGAGGCTTTATTTTGAAAAGCAGCCTCTTAGGTAGGTTGAGGTCATGACTGGAGGGGTTGAGTAGTCATTAAGCAGACCTGTTGTTCACGTCCCATTTGTGTGATCTATTGTTGATGGCTCTGGTTGTGCACTGAGAAAGTTTGGTCAATTATTCAGCATGGGCTCGAATCTAATCTGTCTTGAAGCTGGGAAGCCACTAACTCTACAAACTGGTGCAGTTGGTTGCTATTTAGAAACTCATACTTTGTACAGACTGTTCTTCATGTAGTTTTGGGAGGTGAATTCTCAACCAGAGGTTAATACAATTATCAACCATATATCTGATGTGTGTATACTCAGCCTATGATGGTGGCTGTAAACAAATCCAATTGGACATGTTTTAATTAGTCATGGATATAGTGTGTTACCTGTGTTGTCTGAAATGGATTTCTTGGATACCTTCCTTTTTTATGTGTAAGATATATTGGTTTTGTGTTGGAGGGTTAAATTAGTAGTTAACCAGCTGGTTAAAATTACCAGTAGCAACGTTGTCTGTCAGTGGCTGCAGAACTTGGTTAAAGCAATGAAAAGTGACCTTTGTGGCAGCCTTCTCAGTGGGCATGAGAAAGACAAAATGCCATTTGTGAAGTCCCTAGAAAAGCAGCTCACAGGAATCAAGAGGGAAAGGACTAGGAGGGGAGTTGAAAGAGTAGTGGTAGATTGCAAACTGCATAACCGTGCAGATACTGTACAAAAACTAGGATGATTCCTCTATGTGAAACCTCAGAGAAAGTTCTGAGACAAGTTTATGTCCTCATTTTGGGCCAAACAAAATTAGGAGCTGTGCTTTTAGCCATGCCAAAGTTTCAGCTGATTCACAAGATGTACAATAAGAACATCTGGAAAGGGGTGCCAAGATCTGGTGTGGACAGAAAGATAAGCCTGGAGTGAAGGCAGAACTGTGGATCGTGAACAAAAAATTGAGACTGAGATGGGAAGGAAGGGAAAAAAGAAAGAATAGGCCTCCAGGGAAGCTCAGGGAGGTGGGGAGGGCATAGAGGAGGCTGGGAAGCCAAGAGGAGATAGGATTTCAAGAACAAAGTGTATGATTGCACCAGAACCAGCTGACAGGTGCAGGAGGACATAGACGGTGTGGGACAAAGAAAGGGTACTGGAAGGGTATCACAGAGCCCACTTTCCATATAAACCCACAAAATTACCCTTGTTCTCTCTTCTTGTGAGATCACAGCTACCTGAATGCCTGTGCAGAGCCGCTGGGTGGCATCTCTTCATTAACACAGTCCTGATTTCAGCCTGGAATAACTTGTATGATGCTTCCTGGTGAAAGCTCCTCATGAGAGGAGTGCAAGGTCTCCAAGCAGCACTGGGGAAGAGCAAAGATGGAACGGGGCTGGTTTACTTTCTTTCTTAGGGTACCTTACACCATTCTGGCCCCTCTGTTTCACAAACACCTTTCATGTTTTTCTTGACCGCTTGCAGGAGGCCTTTAGGGCTGGAACTTTGTTGGATATCAGTATATCATTATGGATATCATTATAGAATGACAGAATGATTTGGGTTGGAGGGGGCCTTAAAGATCATCTAATTCCACCTCCCCTGCCACGATCAGGCTTATCTTCAACTAGACCATTCCTTGCTCTGGTGCTGACTTTGAGACTGGCATTTTGCATCCCTTCCCTGTTCCCCCGTGCTGTTTCTGTAGTGCTCTGTAATGAAATGTGTTAAATACAAGCTAGATATTATTATTAGCTATATTATTATTTTTATTTAGCTTTTGTGACTCAAGTGCACAAGATACTGTGTGCCTCCCAGGAGGGTGGGGCCAGTCTTAATTAGCCTTCATTGACTTTGATAGGGTTTGAAAGCATCTGGGAACGTGCAGATAGTGCTTATTCCTAGAGCTGGCAGACGGGTTTTAAGATCACTGTCATTCTTAAAAAATACAGGTTTGCAGATGCCAAAACTAGTTATTTTGGTCAAAACTGGAGTTTTGAAACACTTAAGCACTTCTCACAGAAATGTGGAAAATCAGAATGGGGTTTACACCTCAGAAGTGTCTAGAAAGCATATTCAGATAACATATATAAATTTTAAGAAAATTCTCCCAAACGTTTCTCATTGACTCATCCTGAGAACAAAGTGGTTGCACAGTTGAAACAAAAACGTTCAGTTGTTGAACCAAACCCCAGTAATTTTAACACAGATCTATTCAGCCCTCTGTAGTACCTTGCTGCAATTGAAAGAAGAGAGTTTTCTAAAAGAATTTATTGTTCTTTGGTGTGGTAATTTTCCTTTTTCCTAAGCATTAATTCCTCAAGTGTGGGGAAAGGGTTTCTACAGATAGAAGGCATCTGCACAGTGCTGATTCCTGCTGGTAATGTGGATTTTATCAGAAGATAAGCATTTGGGCCACTGTTTAAAGGTAATTATTGGGATCTTGAGATCGTTGTCTGCAGCAAAGGATTTATAATGTATTTATCAGACAGTGGCAGGGGGTCATGAAGCATTGTCTATTTTAGAGTGGGTATTTCTTCTCATTTCCTAGTGGCTCTTTGAAACCAACATTTTCCATCAACAACTTCTGTTGAAAACACTTAAGAAGCTTTGTTGTCTGAAACCTGTTTTCCATAACAGGCCATGGTTATGCTTTCTGCTTAAAAACTTTGAGTCAACCCTGAAGAACCACACAATCACCATGTGTGGGAGGGTTTTATTCTCTTTCTTGTTACGCAGCACTTGAAATCTTCTGAGCTTCTTTTCAGAGAAGTAGGTGAAAGGAAAGAAGGCATTTTTTTTCATTGCCACAAGGACTAAAAGGTTATTTGTTGTAGCAGCTGAGATTCTCACCTCATAATTTACTTCAGATTTATGCATTTAGGTAAAATAACTACTACTGTTTGATGACGGTGCGGATTTTAGTTGGTGAAGTTGCGATAGTTGTGTTTGAAGTCTTAAAAAACCATGCATGCTCCATGAAGCATGTGTATAGTTACAAGTTATTTAATTTTCCAGTTGCAAAAATGACTTTGGAATTTCGGTAGCACTGACACTCAATTCTATCCATCAGTCCTCATGGGAACGATACAGCTGTGTGGGGAGCCCTGCTGAGAAATTAGTCCCGGAGGTTCTGGTGCTGTACTTCAAAGCAGATGCTTGCTAAGGTTTCGCTGGAGCTGTAGTAGATGAGATGTACAAATGCTCACAGCATTTTGCAGCAGTGCTTTGGGGTTTGTTCTGCAGTTTGAATTACTTGATTTACTACCTGCGTTTCATACAACGTTAGCAACTCTTCCCCCCCCCGCCTTAACTTGGATTTTATATGGTTGCTTATGGTGTATCACGGGCTTTTCAGTGGTAGCAGAGTGCATTTCATGCTGAAGTCAAAAAACATCCTGTGAACAACTTAAGGTGTATTCCTATTACCATAATTTACGTTGGGAAGTGTTTTTTAAGCCATGTCACAGTCCTCAGTGAGGGATCTGACAGCCTGCACTCTGTGCTATTCGCGATGCTGTGCATCAAGGTGGTCAACCTGCCTGGTTCCAGGAGCCACGTGCCAGTGCTGTCATGCAACTGAACCATGTGACGTGCACCTGATGTCATGGAGAGCCTTAGTAAGGGACACTTCATGGGTGGGAAGACAGTGATCCCACCTCTCAGTTACAGTCTTGGCTGTATCTGACGATCTCCCCATTTTAGCCTGAACACCAGCAACCTCCCACCTTTTTCATTACCCAGGAACCTTCTAGCTGGCCACATTGTCTGCTCTGTCCAAAATGGCAAAACGACCAAAGAGTTGTAATTTAGTAAAGACAAGCAGAAAGTGCTACCCTGAAGGAGGAGTCCTCAAACTGATGATTGTGCTGGCCATGCTGGTACGACTCAATGTGTCCTGGTTTTGTGCTGCTCATGGATTTCCTCTTTGCCACCGGGACATGTTGTTATGTATTCTGTGCTGTGGAAGTCAGAAGGGGCAAAGGAGGCAGCAGATGTCCTGTTCCCTGGCACTCTGAAAATTGGTTTAGGTGTGTCTGAATCACAAAATGTGATCACAAAATGGTTCGGTTTAGAAGAAACTTTGAAGATCATCTTGCTCCAACTCTCGTGCCATGGGCAGGGACACCTTCCACTAGACCAGGTTGCTCAGAGCCCCATCCAACGCTTCCAGGGATGGGGCATCCACAGCTTCTCTGGGCAACTTATTCCAGTGCCTCGCCACCCTCACAGTAAAGAATTCCTTCTTAATATCTAATCTAAACCTACTCTCTTTCAGTTTAAAGCCATCACCTCTTGTCCTATCAAGAATTACATCCTTCAGGAGCACTTTCTCGTATGGTGTTGCTCAGCAGCCCTTGCCTGCTGGGAGTCACTGAAAATCATTTATGAGTGTTCCTTGCTGAAACCAGTACACTAATCACTGGCAGTCTGGGAGTTCTTGAGTTCTTTTGGAGCATTAAATCCATGACTAGACAGTTACAGAGCTGAGGCAATGGAAAACGGGGAGCTGGCCTTGGCATTCTCACTCAAGAGTTGGAGACGCTGAAGGAATGTTTCCTTCCTAGGCGCTGCAGCAAGATCCATGATGAGCTCTTGTTAGATAATAAACAGAAGAGTCACACAGATCAGCCAGGTGTCTCCCAGGGAAGCCCTGCAGCCAGCAGCCTGTGGAAATCACTCTAAGTCAGCTCCACAATCTAAAATGTGGAGTAGCATAGAGTGCAGATGTGCCCCTTTCTGACGCTGGAAAGAGGAGCCTTCAGGTTCCTGAACTGCTGCCCGTGTTCTCAGTGTTTAGCATCAGCAACCACTGGAGCATGAGCAAGAACTCAAGATTGCCTTGTGTTAGGAAACTCTCATTCGTGCACCGTGGAGTTCACAATGGACTTGCGCTCCTTTGGTGTTTCTCTTTGGTCCATTGATCGTTTAACTGGAGCAGCTCCAGCAGAGTCTACTGAGTGTTAATTCCTCAGGATGACTCCATAGGCCAGGGCAGTGTGGATGCTGGGGTGCAGATCCTTCTAGGCAAAGCCAGGACTTCCACTAGGGCTGTCCTGTCTTGTAGCCACGCAACTGTTGGAGGAAAGGTGCTGCCCACTTGATCTTATATGGTGCTTCATCTCTTGGGTAATTGATGAGCTCATCAGGAAACGTAGGCAGAAGTTTCTGTGCTGTGGGTTATGGGAGGGGTTAGGTATGAAAGAGTTCTGCTGTTTTGGTTAATGCTGTCATGGTTTCTGTGAGCAGGTGGGTGCCCGGGGAATTTTAATGCAAAAAAATGTCAGATCTCCTAGGATTAGGTGTCAACTGACTGGTGATTTTGAGGAATGCAGTCTTGAATTTGGCACCTAAAAATAGCCAGTGCGTGGGACTTTGACACTGATTTCCTTTGAGATTCAACCCTTTTCTGAGAACTATAACTTTGGGATTCTGTTGGTGTTCAATACCAGCATGTAAATACTGATGCACCAAACCTCACCCCAGGGCCTCCCTCTAGCATTTACTGTGTAACTTCAACTAATCAGGTGACAGTTGGTTACACGATGCATAATAGGGTAAGGAGTTTAAGGCCTAAACTTTACATGGCTTGCAAACGTGTTTGTACCATGATAATCCCAGGGTAGCAGTTGTCTTGCCCTCTCTCTTTATTTTTCTTTTGAAACCCACTCCACTTGTTTTATAATTACTTGAGCTCATCATGAACGTAAAAAATAGCTTCTCTATTTAAAGAGAACAGATGGTTTTTCTAATGATTTTTTTCTGAAGATTGAATGAATCGTGGCTGAGTCAGAAAGTGCCAGCTCATAAACGTATGTTTTAATTAGAGGAATGCTTGATTAGGTTAATTGAGTGTGATTCAATGTGATGTACATTTGGCCAACTTAAAAGCTTTCCAGCTTCATTTTGGATAGAGGTAACAGTATCTCAGTGTTTGCAATTTGCTCAGTAGTTCCCAAAAATATTGTCTAAGGAGGAATGAAACACTGAGGGGACACTACTGAATTAGTGTGGGAAACACAACCCTTTGTGAAAAAAAAACCCCAAAAAACCAAACAAAAAACCCCCCCAAAAAACAAACAAACAAAAAAACCCACAAACCAAGAGCAGAAAACAAAAATCCCCCTTGTTTTTAGAACAACGCAAACAGGGAATCTATATTCAAGACACATGCAGGCATAAAAGTTGCCCTTTATTATGTATAAATAATTATGTTAATCATGGAATAAATTAGGTAGGAATAGAAACATTTAGGTTGGAAAAGAGCTTTAAGATCATCGAGTCCAACTTGGGGAGTGACCCAGCTCTGAAGCAGACTCCAGTGAGTGCTCAGGTGAGCGGCTCTCTGAGCTCCCTGGTTGTACTGAGTGCTGATCCACTGGCTGTGATGGGAGCTGGGATGCCCAGTGCCCACCTACCTGCAGGAGACTGGGTTTTAGTGTCTCCACTTTGAACTGAGGTTCACCCTTGCTGTGACATCCACGTGCCAGCTGAGCGCCTGTAGCTCCAAGGAGCTGCTGCTGGAGATACAAAATTCATCGTATCCAGATACCTCTGGGGACAGAGTCGCAGGAAAGAGGGTGCAGGTGAAGATGGACAAGCCAAAAGAACGTGACACTTGCAGAAGGACTGGGAAGTATTTAGAACACCAGGACGTGTTTGTCCATTCTCGTCTTGTTCCTGACAATAAGGTCTTTGTCATCGTTACTGAGCTGTAAACCCCTTCCTGTTTCCACCCGAGAGGCTTCAGATGAACATGCCACGTTCAAATACAAACAAAAAGACAGCTAAAGGCAGCCATGGGGACCCAGTCTGAAGGACAGAGACAGAGAGTAAATTGTAGAGTAAGTTTGCCTTTGGGAAGTCCCTGTGTCATGTCACGAGACAGAGCAGAGACTTGGTTACACTGAGCGTTGATAAGCTAAAGACTTCAGGGTTTAGTGTTTGTGACATCCCGGATAATGTGCCTTTTAGCATGCAAGTCATATTTTCTGACTTCAATAGAAAAGGTGATATAAGACTCTCTGAGCAGGCCCAGTTTTTCAGTTAGGCCATGGAGTGAGTTTAATGTGCTGTAACCTCCATGCAAACTCAAACCTTGTGGGACAGAGTACAGCAGAGATGATGTGGAGCTTGGGAAAATAGACAAACTTCAGAGAACAACGCTAACCCCCCTACTTCTTGAATTTCTCATGATATTTGCTGGAATCTAAGGGATCATGATGTCTCCTTGAGACCTCAGTCCTCTTCCAGGCACTGGCATGTAGCTAGAAAAACTCTTAAGAGCCATGTTTTGTTCCCTTATCTTCTGTGACTAGAAGTGGGATGCACAAAGTACAGTTCTTGATGTTCCCACTGTCATCCAGCAGCTGATCTGGGCGGTGTCCCGAGATGCTTCATTTCCCATGGCTGTGTAAGACTGAAAAATAAATTCAAAGCTCTTTGAGAGGGTCCTGACAGCCCCGGTTTTGTAATTTTCAGCATGTCCTTTAGCAAACAGGCAGTCATTCTTTTCTTTTATTTCTTTTTCCCCAGAGCTCCTTATTCCTGCTCTACTTTCCCCATATGGATCACAAAGCTGAGACGTTCTTCTCCAGACCTGATCTCCCTACTGCTTCTGTGATGCTGAGTGGGTCAGCAGGGCAGCTGCTAATGGACAGTGGGAGGCTGGCTGAGCCACGTCTCTGTGTTCTTCCAAGGGTACTTTGTGTGTGTGCACCTTCAGGCATGGATCTGTTACGTATTTGAAATGAATCATCTCGCACAGCGGTTTGATGGGGGCAGTGGCAAATCAAACAAAACCGGTTTTAGCCTCATTTCATCCCCTTTTTGTGAGCAAAACTGTGTATTTCAAAACAGCGAGGTAGATATCACCTGTTGGCACAGTACATGGGCTGCTCAGGTGCATAACTAATAGGGGCAAAGCAAGAGGTCTGGGATGATGTGTAGATGTTCCACCAATCCCAGTACACAGGGATGAAAGGTATCAGCCCACCTCCTGCTACAAGGGCGATGAAAATGTGTCCATGTGGTTGTTGGAACGTGACACTGATGGAAGACATTTGCTGTAGTTTTGGTATTTTAGGGCTAAGGCGTGTTCTGTCCTCTCCTTGCGGAAGAATGATGCTGGTTAGCCCCATGAAGGTGGATATATATGTGTGGTAGTGAGCTGTGTTGGAGAATTTTTCATTACGAATTTGAAAGAAAAGAATCAGAACCAATTTAAAATCAAAGCGAAGCGCTCATAGGAGCAATACCCATCCTTCGCTAGCACTACATGAAGTTCGAATGCAGCAGATCCAAGTGCAGCAATTTTCCATCTTGAAAGGAGCCAGGTAGATTCTTCATCCTGTGGTCTGAGTTACAGGAATAGTGGCTTTTGGGAAAGGAGCAAGTAAGAGAAAAATATGATGTTTATTTTCATCTTTGCTAGCATCTTTATTTCTGTAGAAGATAGAGACACTGATGTTGAAAGTCCTCCCTAAAATGCAATACCTTATTTCATAGATGTGCCTTTATAAGTAGTGGCATGGCCAGGTGAGATACCGTCAAAGTAACACAAAAACCTCTTGAAGAGTCTGAATATGAATTCTTGTCTTAATTATAGGCCGTGCATCATATTTGGTAGACAGTACTCCCCTCTGTGGTGTCTTTATAGCCAATTTTGTAAGAATTTGTGTCTAGATGCTGGAATGAGAGTGTTAGAGAAGCTCTAGAGGGCAGTGCAGCATCCCTGTGATGGGAATGCCTTCAGGGTTCTTTCACAGAAATCTTACTCTGCAGGATGATTGCTTAAAATTGTTAAAAATAATGAAGAGTTAAGTAGAAGTTTTCTGTTGTTTCACAACAAGTTTTGATTGATGAAAAATGTTTGTACTGAGGAAACTTGGCCTTCTTTTTGGAGGAGGTTTGAGCATTAGACTGGCTGTATTCCTGTTGAAAAGGTTTTAATATCTTGAAAAACACTTTTACAATATTTGTGTACGATTTAAGGAAATGAACAAACCAAACAAACCATCCTTCCTGTGCATTTAGTGGAGTCCACAAAAGAACTACTCATTTTCACACTGTTTTCCCCCTCCTCCAGGACAGTCTTATAATGTAACACATCCTCTGACTGGAGGTGCTCCTGTTTTCCTTGTAGAGAGATAAATCAATAAATCATTGTGTCAGCAGAGCACAGCTTGAAGCAAAATTTCCCTGCGCTGGAAGGTTTTGAATTAATTTTAGGTGGGAGCTCAGATGTGCCATACACACATATCTACTGATAATGTTGCAGGGCTGCATTCAGAATGACAGGGTGGTGATTCAGTGTGTCAACCTGCTCTTCAGGATGTCGAGCCTCAACCTGGAGGCTGCCTGTGCTGTCAGAAGGGGTCGGGTAGCTCCTTGCTACCCAATAAACAGCTTATGTGCAGCTGGCTGATTATCTAATGAGCCTTTGGCATGGGTTTTTTGCTTTGTGAGAGAGTTCAGGTCTCCAGCGCGTGACCTTACACATCTCTCTGTAAAGTGAAGCAAACCCCAGATCTGCAGAGCCTGTTGTCCTCTGAGCACTTGCTTGCTGAGAGTAAAGTTGAGGAATTGCACTCAGACGCCTCCACTTGTCTTTGGAAAGGTGCACGTGCCTGTGCATCTGTGCACACATGCACTCGCTGATCTCCAAGGGTGTTCTGAAGGGGGTGTTTGGCTTGCACGACCCTCTTCCCCTGACAGCTCTGAAGCAAATAAACAGGCACATAAAGTAACATCTGCTGTTTACAGCCATCAGTTGTGGCTTTGTCTTCGCTGTCCTTCCAGAGGGAGGTGCACATAGTGGGGGTGGGCACAGCCAGGAGGATGTTCACATTGCCTTCAGTGATGGGCATTGAGGAATCAGTGCTGAAATCCAACAGAGAGGTGCTTGAGCAAGGATTGTGCTACCAACATCCCTCTGTAAGTCAGTGAATGATAGATTCCTATTAACTTTCACAGTAGCAATGCTTCTTCCAAATTAAAATTGACTGCCTTTCACAGCAGGAAAGAGGAGATTACCCCAAATAGTTGCTCTGGGTGCATGCAAAATTCTGTATGTGGGCTCAGCATTTAACAACTCATACTTTTGAAATACATACTTGTTTGTTTTCTAAGTAGAGTACATCTTGTTCAGCTGTGCAAATTAGAGATGATGATAGGAAAGGAGAGATGGGCATAACAGAGGCAGGACTTTACATAACTGAGGTGGAAAAATAAGATGCAACATGCTCTAATTTCAACTTGACAGAAGGAAAATTGCTTATACATACTTCCATAATAATATTTTTTCTTAATAAAGCAGTGTTTCCCCTCTCAATTCTATCTGCTTTCTTTATTTCTTCAGTTCTGCCCTTAAGAAGAAAAAGTATTTGAGCCTATAAATGCCACACTTCTGACATGACTTGTTTCTCTTGTTGCAGCACTATCCACTTGCTCCCTCTCTGGCTTTTGGAAGCTACTAGCGGCTTAAGGCTGGAAGCATCTTGTTGGAAAAGGGGGATGTTGTAGTGGAGGGATCACAGACTATTTAAGGGGCCTCTCCTGATCCTCTGGCCTTCAAAGGGTCATGCAGTGTCAACAGAGAGGGGCTGGAGCAGAAGCCTTGGCTCCAGCCACCGGGTGACGATGTGTCTCAGGCCCTCAGCTCCCGCTGTGAAGAGCAGGCGTGCAGCATTTGGATTGATTCACCACCCCCCCAGGGAGTGTGGAGCATTTTTCAGGGCTGCTGGTGGTGTTGTTTGTCCAGGTGAATTGAATAAACTGCCTGTCAGACCACCCTGGTTTTCAGGCACCAAAATGTAGCATTGTCAAGTAGGAGACCTATTGGTACCAGACTCTGTGGATCAGATCAACTGCTGCCTGATGAAGGTTGCACAGGTAGTACTGTAGTAGAGATCACTGTTAATTTATCTTTGTACCAATTAATTTCCCTACGTGTTTCCTAATTAAATAAGGTATCATTGTAAAGTGGATTAACAGAATGATGCCAAATCCCTGTCTACACAATCGGCTTCTGAATGAGCCTTTTTATTTCCTATATGGCTAAAACTGAGCCATGTGTGCTGTCTTACTTGATTTAGATTAAAGAGTATGAAATCAGCTTAATTTCATACTGTTATTACTTAAGGCTGCTTTGATTTTTGAAGAAGAGAGTTAGCCAAAGGGCTTAATGTCATTGAACTGATATGCTGCAAGTTCTTGTCTTCAGCATTTCATCTGTGTGCACTCTGACAACATCTTTAAAATAAGGGACCACTTTTCTGGACACACTGCTTGGTGTTCTCACACAGTTCCTTTGACTGCCTGATGCTCCAGGTGTTCAGAAGTGGACTAATAATAGAGGGGGGAGGGAATATTTTTCCCAAAATTTGAGAGTCAAAACATGGTTGTCAGTTTTTAAACACAGTGATGTTTTTTATTTCCCCTTTTTCCCCCACATGATTTGGCCTCCTGTTAATGGGGGGGATCTGAAGAGAACTTGGCTGAATTTTGCCTGTTTTGACAACAAGTGATAAAAACCCCAACACCCTCTAAGGAAAAGTTTAGAACCTTAAAATAGATTCAGTATAAGCAGTGCCTGGGCACACAAAAAAGTTAATTGTTCTACTAATGAGAGATAGTTCTGCTTCACTCAGCTGGGTCAGCCGGGATCTTAGAGAATCAAAGATGATGAGTCTGGGCCCTAAAGTTTCTGCTGGTGTCACTGCTTTTGTAATTCTTGCTCTTGCAACCAGCAGAGAGAATGATGACCATTTGGAGTTCAATATTCTCTCTCTTTGTATACTCTTTTTAAATATGTGCTCATGGCTTACAGGCTGGGTCTGATGTAACCATCACAGCTCCCCGACTTCACTAGAATTATACTGCAAGATCTTACCACGGTTTTAAAATGAAATGCAATTCCCTCGAGCTAGTTGTGAGGGCTGCACCTCAGCTGCTGGGGCTACAGGAATGTGTCAGCTTCAGATAAAACCTGGACAAACACCTGAAATGGAAAGGCAAAGCTGACAGCAGTGCTAGGGAAGGTGCAGCACTCTCCTGTGTGGTTTTGTTCAACACACTTGTTCCTCAAATAATACTGCCTATTTTAGTGCTGAGTGAAACTCTTTTCTCTCCTATTTGTGAAGAGGCAAGCATCAAGTCTTCTGGCAGATGAGCACATCCATGTGTCAGTCATAGTGTGGCAGGAAATCTCCTTTTCATTGCTGAGCTGGTGACACGGGAGAGAGAGAGAGAATGTGATGCTGAGGTTGGGAAGACTGCACCTCCTGGGAGGTCCTTTGGTGGTGGGTCCTTTTCCAGGGAGCACAGACTCCTCTGTGCTCTGCTGGGATGGTGTGAATTGCTGTTGCTACAAGTAGAAAGTGCAAGACAGGGACTGGTGGGCGTCACGAATGTAAATCATTCGGAGACTTGACAAGTCTGTTGCAGTTTTGCCAAGTTTTTTGCCAAGAAAGGGCTGGTTCCTGGCTCATCACCTGAACCTGTCTGCCAGGAGCATGGAGCCTGGGAGCCACAGGGGATCGTGGTGTGGTCTAGACAATTGCTATAACAGGAGCTTGCAGGTAGTTCAGCGTGTGGCCGCCCTGCAGTTTAATGTAGTCATCGTTAGCCCGGTGTGCGGGAGTGGGAAGAGACAGAAGGACCAGCCTGGCACACTGGCAGAAGGTGGATGTAGGACCCATCCTTGAAGCACTGGCAGACACAGAGATAATGAAGTTTTCCAGTCTTTCCCTGGGGCTCCAGAGGGAAGCGTGACTGCAGTGGTTAGAAGTAAGATCTGTCTATCCAGCATCTTGTCTGTGACAGCAGGCAGTGTCTGGTAGGAGCACAGAAGCAGGACTGGCATGAGGGCTGCTTCCCCTTTCATGATTTCTCCCTGCTTTCACAATTTGCTGGTCAAGTCCCATCCCCAGCCAAGGGATGGGTGTCTCTGCTGCAAAATCCCACCACGTCGCCTCACCAGGATGCAGAGATGCAAAGTGCAGGCAGGCAAGGTCACAGTGCTTTCCTGTAAATGGCAGGCATGTGCAAAGTGTAATGGGTAATTTCATGATGTCAACGACCAAAAGCAGACGTCTTGCAGGGCGTAATTGGTTTCTCTATAGTGTCAAGTGCTTTTATGTGTTCAGCATAAATATCTTTGCATTGATTGGGAGAAGGAGATAAAAATCGATGATTTACAGCACTGAAGTGCTTAGAACATGACATTAAAATGACTCCGGGAGACTTATCTCATAGGGGACATGGTAAATACTCCAGAGGTACAGGAAATGAAGAGACTCTTCCCAAGTCCTGAAACCAAGCAATAAATTTAAGAGAGCCTGTGTTTCTCTGCCTAATGGATTTTAATACTGACTCTCATTTTGTAGAATTACTCTCTTTTTTTGTTGTTTAGTTGTGGTTATTTATCACTCTTTTTTGCCCAGATGTTTAGGACCCCAGGCTAAGCAGAGACATTATTGTTTTGTGAGGAAACTCTCTAGCCTGAGCAAAATGGGAACCAAATCCTATTTTGGCTGACTTTGTACACTAAGCATTAGGAGGGTGTCTTGACCTATGAGTGCTGAGGAGCACAGATAATCACAGAAAATAAAGCTGGATGGGACCACAGGTCCGTTCCCTTGCCCAACATCCAGATGTACAGTATCTAACTCACTCCTGACAGATTTTCTTGCTGCAATTTAAGCGTTGTATCCAATAGATACAGAGATCAGATAATGCCCCTTCGATCCATAGTGATCTTTTATTTCCCCTTTCTTTATATCTCCTTGTGTATCATGTTTTCCACACCCCTTTTCTTTTGTGTGTGTGCATGTTTTTTTTAATGGGCTTTTAAACTGGTCCCTTTCTTTACTCCCAGTAAGCTACCAGACACTGCAGCGTGCAGCAGTACTGAGAAAAGAGGAAGAATTGCTTCCTGTGCCTCGTGCAGGGATGGTCACAGCTCCATACTGCCAAAGGCAAAGGTACCCAACTGCATGGGATGGCCCCATGTAAAATTTCCCCTCAGTGGAAGAGCAAGAATGTGCAGCCCAGCGGTGTCAGCTGGACATGGCACTGGTGTCCCTCGGCTGACAGTGGCACTGTAGTTGCAGGGGACTCTTTATGGATGAAAGGGCAGGATTCCAGAGAACCTTACAGGCTTCTCTGTGCTGTCCTGCAAACTAATCCTTGACATGAATACTTAGCTGGGCATTTCTGCCAGGGCAAGACTGCGTCCAGTGCCGCGGGTGAAGCAATCTCTTGATGCTCTCTTGTAGAGATTGTTCCACATCAGGCCAGGGTTCCCTTGTTAGAGCTCTGCTGCTGCTGAAGGCTCTTCCCTAGAAGAGTGCTTGATTCCCAGTACTGCCCCAAGACTGATGTTTTCACTCTACACAAGAATTTCCCAATTCTGTTGCAAGTATAATCATCTTGAGGCTTATCTGGGTTTTTTTTATGGTGATCCTTTCACATCCACCTGTTTTTCATATGAGTGAGTTTGATTCCTCTAGGGCTGGAGAATAAGACACAATTGCAATGTTTTTTGATGGAAGTATTATACGGTATTCTTCTATTAATCAGGAAAATCCTAAATGCCTTTCATTGCTGGCAGCAACCTGTGTGATGAGCTTTTCCCTGGAGAGGATAAATGCTCTGAGCTTCCTGAGGACTTGCAGCCCCTTGTCTGAGAATCTCAACTTGAGTTTGGGCTTTAAAGCAGAAGAAAAAAATGGCAAATTTAGGATGAAGGATTCCATATTTACCCAGTGCAGGAGGCCAGGAGAGGAAGTATGCAAATGGATTGCTGGTCTGCTTAGCTGAAAGTCATATGCTGTGTGCTTGTATTTATGTGAGGAGTACAAAGCAGGATGTCCCTGAAATACTAAACTGGCATTGTGCCTCAATATTAACAAAAGACAGCATAGAGTTTTACTCTGTTCTTGAAATATCTGGAAGTAGCAAGGGCAGGAAAACAACCACCTGAAGGGAATTGTCAGTGATGTTTTCAAGAATTTGCACTACGATTGCATGCAGCTACCTGCAGACACAAGGTAAAATGTCAGATAGATCTAGTGTCACTTTCTTCCTCAAACCTAAAATGAGGAAGGAAAAACTCTTTGCTCAGGACTTTCTGCCTCTTCAGTGCACAGGACTAGTTTGACTTTGGCTGCCTGCTTTAATTGCTGTTTAATGAAAAAGCTGTAAAAAGCCTGTGGAACAGCCAATAAATGAGTAAACATATACGGAAAACCAAAAAAGCATGTGTGTTCCTGAAGTGACAAGGGATGTGGTCACCTGAGATCTTCTGACATTTTTTTCCCCAAAATCTCTGCAGGAGCTCCTGTTTTTCCACCTGGCTGTTGTCAGAATTGATGATTTCTGTCTCACCATCTTCTCAGCCATGCCTGCCTTTGAATCCGGTCCAGCCCAGCTCCTCTGCCAGGCAGACTGGTGTGGGTGGTGCTGACTGTACACTACCCAGCACTGTCAGTAAACTGCTGCCCTAGGGTGAGGCCAGGAGTACTAAAGTTTTTAAGGAACAAGTCAAGCCTACTGCTGAACTGAGGATAGAAACATGCTGTGAACTGCAATAATTAACACTGCTTTGATCACAGATTGCTTTGTCCAAGGCTTTATACAGAGTTCCAGGGAAGAGTGAAAGGTGTTAATGATACCTCTTCATTAATCTAATCCTCCAGACCGGCAAATTAGCTCCTGGTTTCTATCCCTACCACCAGTGCTGGTGTGTGGTCTGAGTTCCACCCCTTCCCCACTGTGCCTGGAAGCTCCCCTGCACAGAGGCAGAGGAAGGTGCTGTAAGGGGACTCCATGGAACATACTCTTGTGGGTTATCGTTTTAGCAAAATTGAGTTTATTAAAGTATTTGCATTCATTTGTCACAGAACTCCTGGTAAATGAAGTGAATCTGTCAGTGACAATTCTGCCTCCTCTGTGCCTGTGAGGGACCCTTTTGACTACCTGACTCTCACCTAGGGCTGCCTGTACCACTGTAGAGCTCTGTTTTCTGGATTACTCCTGCGGACAGGATGACCGGATTAGTTGTGTTGACTTGTTTATACCACCAAACCCACGAAAGATGCAAGGGCAAAAAGCAATTTTGAACAAACCACTGATAATGCCTTTTGTTAAGTGATTAAATCTGTTTTTCTCCTTCCTTAGTGCTGCTTCTCTTCCTGTGCCTTTCCCATTGCTACCTTGTGGTTTGGCACAGAGTGATGCTGGATCACTGGGTGGAATAAATTTATGATGGCTTGAGGCACAGTTTACGTGGTCCGACCCTGTGGGTGAGGTAAAATCAGGCAATAATGACCTTGTTCTGGATAGGCATCTGGCATGCCGGGAGTTACCCCAGCCTGATCTGTTTTTACACTTGGATTGCCAAATGCCAGTCCAGTTTACGAATATCTGAGTGTGAGCACATTAACATGTGCTGAGTCCACATGTTAATTATCAGGCCATGGCAATGATGGGTTACAGGTGTCATCCAAAGGCAGCCAGACCCCATGTTCTGTCTACTCCCATCCCAGCCAGTTCAAGACTGGGAAGGTGATGGCTGTGCCTGCAGCTGAAAGGTCATTTTGACTATGAGGAAAAGTGTAGATGTGTGATGCTACTGAGGGATGAGCAGATGCTTTCTGCCCAGTGTGCAGGTACAGATCCTTGGCAGGAGGAATGGTGTGGGCTCTGCAGTGCTCCAGGTAGTTGCAGTCTGCTGTGGGAATGTACAGGGCCTGCTGATTTTATTGGAGTTGCTGTAGGTGCCACCATGTCCCCTTGGCAAGCCTGACCATTTTGTGCCATCCTGGCTTGGGGAGCAATTCCTGTCTGATCTGACCAGTAATCTGGTGTGGCACTGCTGTAGCAGCTTCTGGTTGCCACCGGGAAAATGTGGTTTTGGCTCTGTGGAGTGGAGCAAGAGGGGACATACTGGTTCCTCCTTTTCTACCCCATCAAGGGAGCTGGAAGGCCCATTTCTGGAGGATGCTTTGGCCATTTTATGGAGGAGTGTGTGCATTGGGTTGGCTTGTGTGTATTTGATTTAATGGGAAGAGAGGAAGAAATTCTTCTTTATCCTATACTCCATTTTTATTCTTTTCCATCTGTCATCATCTGCTGCTCACTCATGTCTTTTGCAACTCTGGGGCAAACCACAGGCACGGTAGTGCTTTCCCTTCTCCCTCTCCTGCATGCCCTTGTAAGAGCCCCAGAGAGGGAGAATCACTGTGCAAGCACACAGCACTGACTGGGAACATCTGTTTGAGCAAAAGAATAAGCAGAAATAATAATTTTCGCAAAGCTGCTGAGGGTTTGAGAGGAGTGATGGATGAGGACTTTGCTGTCCACGCCCAAGCGGTGGGCTGTGTGAGGTGCTGTGCACCGGGGTGTTGCTGCCCCAGGCAGAGCAGCTGCAGCAGCAGCAGGCAGGGCAGGAAGCGTTCCCTGCGGGGACAGCCCTCCTGGCTGTCTTTGCAGACCTGTCGGGAAAGCGGGGGAGGAAGCGGAACCAGCGTCCCCCGGTTGCCTGCCGGCACCTGCCAAGGGCAGAGGCAGCACAGATGCTGCTGGTTGGGGGCATCTGCCTTGGAAGGGCACAGAGATCCTGTGCAGGGAATCAGCAACCGCTGAGCCTGTCTGGAGGAAATGAGGTTAGCAGAAACAGAAGTTTCTACAGCATGCCTACCAAGTGACGGCTCAAGTTGGCCCGGGATGTTGGAAACCACTTTTTAGCCTGGGCACTTCTCCATCTCCATCCAATCTGTGCAGCAACCAGCCATACTAAAGAGCAGGAATGTGACTTTCCCTGGACCTGTCTTGTATAAGGTAAAGCACCATATGGAAGCTGATGGCTCAACCTGACTGCAAAACGTATCTAAAGAGAGAGAGGAAACACGAACCCCACATCTTTAGAGATGAAGAAGGCTGTGTGGGTGCCATTTCCTCAGCAACTGAAGCTGTTGCAGTGTCTGATCTATCTGTGGTTTTAGTCTCTCTTCAACAGCACTTCTGCTAAAGGGGCAGTTGTGAAGAACTTTTTCTCCATAATAAAGTTTCAAGGGAGATCACACACGAGATCAGAATGTGGGGTTTTTTTCTTGTTTAGTTCATATTTTGTCAGCACATGCCAATTGTTTCAGATTTGATATTTTTGATTTTGTCCATGAGATTTCTGCTTTGAACTCTGGCAGTGCATTCCTGATATATCCTTGAGTTTTTCTATTTCTATCTTTTAAATTTTCACCATTCTCTCTTCTTTCCTGCTTAATGTTTTATAGTAATCGCCCCTCCTATTTTGCAGTACCTAAATTTGAGGCTCTTTAGCTACTTAACGTAGAAAGTTTTCTGCAGGTAGGAATCCATGGGAAGTATTGGCGCTTAGAACGTACAAAAATTGAGTCTCAAGGAGGACAGACAAAAATCAAAGTGCTTTTAAGTCTGGAGAACTTCTCAAAAATGTTTTTTTTTCCCCTCTCTAGGTATCTTTCTATGATTTGCAAGATCGTGGTAATTCAACCATGGAAAGTAGCTGTGAACACAGTGAATAGGTGGTCATCGCTTTTTGTACTCTCGCAATTCAGAATGACAACCCACATCATTAAAACTCAATGCATGGGTACTTGATATTAAACAAACTGGATAGCTCTGAGATTGCTTATTTCTTCCAGGGATACAAGGATGAATTGAGCCAAAGCAGTTTGCAGCCCGGTGTGTCTCAGCTCAAGGCTGCTAATGACGCATCCTAGAAACACAGAGCATCAGCAAGTCCTTTGTACTTTGCTATAATTTTTCCTGCAGTAACACGAGAGCAATTACA
The DNA here is from genome assembly GCA_013399855.1 of Oxyruncus cristatus. Lineage (NCBI taxonomy): Eukaryota > Metazoa > Chordata > Aves > Passeriformes > Cotingidae > Oxyruncus > Oxyruncus cristatus. Next base: position 247,657 of record VXAY01004850.1, read on the forward strand.
ACTTGGAAGGATGGAAGCTGGAAGGCTGGAGGAGACAAAAAAATTCAAAGGGAAAAACAGGATTTCATGAAGTGAAGGCAGGGAGTGCATGTGGGTGGGTGAGGGAGCAAGCATCTGTAAATAGTTGGCACTGACAGCTGCTTTTGAAATACATGGGAATCTGGAAAGAGAGAGGTGGAACAGCTGCAAGTGTGTGTATGGTTTACGGAGAGAAGAGAGCAATGTGCAGCTTGTGAGGGAAGAAACAGAAGAGCAGAGCTAAGCAGGAATCCATGGAAGCGGTGAGAGAAAGTGGAGCAAAATCAGAGTGAAGTTGGGGAAGAAAGAGGAAAATTCAAATAGATTTGCCAGAATGGATATAAACTGTAGTGCAGATGATGTAAGAGTCACCGTCTTGCCAGTGACTGCCAGGCAGAGGAAATTGCTGTTGCTGCCTGCCTGTCATTCCAGCCTGTCCTCCCTCCCCCTCTTTTATCTTTTGATTTATCGTAATAAGAAATTGGCCTTCCTAAGAGCAGGTCATGAGACTCAGCCGAGGGATTAAAGCCAAGTCTCTGACCTCTGAGCATATTGTAATGCTTGTGAGCCGTTGACTCATCGTCTGTATTGGCAGGTTGATGGATTCCTAACTAGGCTGTTAGTGGCGTCTCAGTGTTGCTGCCTGAGATGTGCCTTTTGTGTTTAAACTCTGACTTAGAGAAACAAGTTCATTTCAGGCTCTTTGTGTTTCTCTCCTCCTCCTTTTCACAGCTTTTACTTCTTTAAATGTAGACTTCTTTTGACAGATCATCTCCATGGTAACTAACAGGACCGGGCTGCCTACAGAAATTGTAGTAATAAAGTGGTTGGTTTTTACACATGATGAAAAGATGATGAAGCACAATGATAGGTGATAAAGACACAGGTAATTGCTCTAGAATAATATTGCTGCCAAGAAGATGACTGAACTCCCACACAGAAGATGAACAGATGGTGTATTTATTGAAATTCATAGGCTGAGGGAAGAAAAATGTAATTGATGGCTGTGTAGGTTTTGTTTCAGTTTACTATGTGCTGAGCAGAGCCAGGAGAGCGGTGTGCCGGCAGATGGAGCCCGTACGCAGAGCCACCGTGTTTTCTCACTGGAGATCAGAATTCCAATCAGAGCCATAAAAGCAGCAGAACCACTAATTGCTCTGATGCATTTCGCTGTTTCAGACCCGTCACACAGCCCTGGTTTATTTTAGAAAGGGTGTAACACTTTTGTAGGAGCAAGAGCAGTGGTGGTAAATTACACCAGCATACCAGGAACATAGAGGTAGAACGTGGAAAAGTGAACATTTGCAAAACTTGTGCTCAGTGTAAGTTTTCCAAGACCAGGTGTGCGTCTGTGTTAGTAAATGGCAGCTGTGCCTTGTTTGTTAACTGGTGGCTGGAGACTGTTTTCTGGTATGGCACGTCTGTTGTGCAGAATTCACTGGAAGGCAAGGGTAGGGTGTTTTCTTCGGTTTCTCTCTCTGTGTTTCCAAGTGTAAGATAAAACTGGTCAATTTGGTGCTGAGGACTTAGTAAAAATGTTGACTGTCTGTATATGGCAGTGCTACGGATCAAGTTTGAATGATCCCAAACACAAGAATGATATTCACCTATTGGAAGAAGTCCAGAGGAGGCCACAAAGTTGATCACAGGGCTGGAACACCTCTCCTATGAAAACAGGCTGAGAGAGTTGGAGCTGTTCAGTGTGGAGAAGAGAAGCCTCTGGGGAGACCTTAGAGTGTCTTTGAGTACCTAAGGGGGATACAAGAAGGCTGGAGAGGGACTTTTCACAAGGGTACGGAGTGATAGGACAAAGGGGAACGGACTTTAAGGAGAGTAGGTTTAGAGTAAATATTAGGAAGAAATTCTTTACTGTATGGGTGGTGAGGCACTGGCACAGGTTTTCCAGGGAACTTGTGGACTCTCCATCCCTGGAAGTGTTCAAGACCAGGCTGGGTGGGGCTGTGAGTAACCTGGTCTAATGGGAGAGGGGATGCGACTACCTGATCTTTAAGTTCTCTTCCAACTCAACCCATTTATGATTCTACGACTACGTTGCTGCCCTGGGGTGTGTTGCAGTGGTCCCGGGTGTGGAGTGCTGTGGTATCCCCTGTCACCGGGCTTAGTGCTTTCAGGTTCCCAAAAAGATCTCTTCAGTGATACCAGAAAAACATAAATATCCATGGGAATCAGCCTCTGAAAGGTCTTTCTCTGAGAGGTACAAATAACCCCACTTACAGCAAGGAGTGACAGCTCTGGAGCATAAAGATTTTTCTGTATGCATAACGAATGCTAACTGTTGGGAGAAGCACTGCTGGGAGGAACTGGTTGAGCTGAAGTGCTGGTGGCAGATTGCTGCCTTTCCTGAGGCTCCTCTGCGTTGAGCAGCTTTAGGATCCCTGTTGTGCCCCTGCTAACTCCCATAGTATTGTGATTTATTGGTGATAATGTCCGGGTGCTGTTTAGTACATCATATGATTCTCTCTTTCTCTGCAGTCTGGTGCTGCCTTATTGATTGTATAACTCATTTTCTCATCAAGTTCTGTAAGGAAAACGCTTCCCACTTGGGTTTACATCCAGCTGCACCTACTCACATGTTGACTACATTTCTAGCTCTTGCAAGCAAGGAGCTTTGAGAAGGTGTATAAACAAAAGAGGAAACAAGTTCTTTGTCTTATAATGGTAGTGTCAATGAGAATGAAAATAAATATGTAAGTACTACAGAAAAGACTCTTCTTTCCAGGACACTTTGCCCTAGTGAGGAAGCCAAAAGCTGGGGGTTGATCCCTCCAAAGTGTTTGTGTCAAATTCACCCTTCTTTTTATTCCCTCTCTCCAGATTGGCAGGGCCCCCACAGCTTTTGTGGCACCTGAAAGTCTGATTTGCATGCAAATTGCTCCCGTTTAGGTTGAAACATTTCTGACATTCTTCTTTCTAACTTCTTTTTCCAGCAGAAAATGAGGGGTAGAAAAAGTTACTTAAGTGATACACCTTCTTCATACAAGATTAAGCAGAATTGCACTGAAAGTGGAAAGATGTGCTTTTTTGAGACCTGTCAGCCAGCCAACACAGAGAGCATTGAGTTAGAGACGCCAGAGAGATGTACTATATAATAAAAGAGAGAAAAGGAAAGGAAAAGTGTGAACCTGAGTGTGAAAGGAGGCTGACCTACCTGCTGTATCTGAGCAGTTACTCGAGTGCGTGAGGCCGGTGGGAGTCATATTAAGCCAGCCTGCTGACTGTCATTGTGGTGACTGGTTCCTAAAGGAGCCTCCTCATTTATTTTCAGTGCTGGCCATCCCTGTTGCTACATCGAGGCACCTGAGAGGCCCTGCAGACCTTGGCAAGGCATGGCAGGGTCCAAGGGATTGAGGCAACTTGGTAGAGTTCCCTGGAGAAGATGGTACAGGGTATCCTTCAAAGGACAAGCCTTGCTTGAGGAAAAGTGCTGGATTTGTTAGCTTGAACATAGATTTGTCAGGTGCTTGGTGGACTGGGTGCTGCCAGCTTCTCTGTCAGCCTGGCTTTGTTTGTTGCCCAGCTGCTGGCCTCTTTTCTTTCCCCTCCCATTACTGCTCTGCCCTTCACCGCTAATTGAGTGTTTCAGGCAAAGCTGGTCAAAACATTTTTATTCAAAACTTATTTTGCTGGCAGCCAAGCTTGGCAGCAGCAAAGAAAAAGATAAATAAAAAGATACTGTCATTTTTTCTGTGAGAAATTCTCATTTCAAAGTTGGAAACTGAACTGTTGTCACCCAGTTGAGGGGGAACACACTGCCAATTGCTTTTTCCTTTTCTAGTTTACCTTCTCTCTCCTTTTCCTTCCATCTCGGCTCCCCCTCCCCATCTCTTTTTTTACCCTACACGGCTGCATAAAAGCTGCCAGAAAGGTCAAGGAATCTAGGCTGATGTGGAGACTTTCTCTCCAAGCTGTGTTTTAATTCCAAAAGTAATCGGATGTTTTTCAATCTCCCTTCCCCCAAGATGTAATGGTTATTTCTGGGCAGGTTTCTGCTTCAGATAGAATCGTAGAATATCACGAATTGGAAGAGTCCCACAAGGATCATTAAAGATGGACTAAGGTTTCTCTTGTTTCTTTGCTGGTCTGGGAAAGCAACAGCCAGTGGGGCAGAGCTGGGCTGGTGCTCTGTGCTCTGGTTTCCAGACCTCTCCTCCAGGCAGCAGAATCCATCCCTGGAACTCTCCATGCCTCTTGAGAATCCCACTGCTTGCATGCACAGGATGAAGGTTTAAAGAAGGATGTTGTTTTGCCATTGCTGTAACAACATTACCTGGCGAAGAGAACTACCACTTGCAAGTGTCGGTCTTTGTGGAAGAGGAGACTCGAGGCTGGAGGAGAGGATTCTGGTATCCTGGTAAACGGAATCACGGAATCACAGAATGGGTAAGGTTGGAAGGGATCACAGTGGGTCATCTGGTCCAACCTCCCTGCTCAAGCAGGGTCATTTCAGAGCATATGGCACAGGATTGAGTCCAGATGGTTCTGGAATATCTCCAGTGAGGGAGACTCCACAACCTCTCTGGGCAGCCTGTTCCAGTCCATGGCCACCTGTACAGTTAACAAGTTCTTCCTCATATTCAGGTGGAACTTCCTGTGCACCAGTTTCTGCCTGTTCCCTCTTGTCCTGTTTCTTGGCATCACCAAGAAGAGCCTGGATCCACCCTTTTGACACCCACCCTTAAGACATTTGTGTACATTGATGAGGTTCCCTCTCAATTGTATCTTCTTGAGAGTGAACAGGCCCAACGCTCTCAGCCTTTCCTCATAAGAGAGATGCTCCCGTTCCTTGATCATCTTCACAGTCACCACTGGACCTGCTCCAGGAGCTCCATGTCTCTTGTACTGAGGAGCCCAGAGCCGGACTCTGCCCTCCTGGTAGAGGATTCATTTCCAGAGTGGTGACCTTCCCCTGTGCTGCTTGGCATAAATCGAGAGCACCTCAGTAAAACAAACGTGAATAAAGATAACGCTCCAAATTAATGCCTCGCCCTTGTTTAGGGGTGAGCTGGGATTATGCAATATCCATAGTTTTGAACAGCTGAGTTGCAGGACCAGGGGACTGGTATTGACTGGTGTGTACATAGCACACCACTTGGGCTGGCATGGTATTCTGCTAGTTGCGTGGTGATTAGCAGTGGGAATTAGCTTTCAGATACCATTCCTGCCCCTGAGCCCAAAGCAAATGATCAGAAAGGTTTATTTGACAGGTAAAATTACTGGAGCAGGCTGTTTGTTTGATTTACTGAGTGAAAGCTGCAAACCAAGCAGTTAATTTTTCATACTTTGTTAACAGCTTGCAGTCTTATGGGTCCAGCCTATTTTTAAATTTAAAAATGATTTAAAAACATAAACAAAAAAAGCAATCTGTGGTGTGGTGCCAGAAGAGTGGTTGTGCTGTGTCAAAGCAAAGATCCCTGATGCTGGCTGGTAACAAGTAGCTGTGGAGAATATTTTAGAATGGAATTTGGATGTGTATTCCCAGTTCCTGACAATCAGCAGTCTGGGGACCTTCTAACCCAGAGGTTATGTTTGGTAGCCTGTGAGGAACCCATACTCCATTTACGTGTTTGGTTTTTCAAATACCTATGCTTTCAGGCCCTGAAACATCCTGCAGCAGTGAGTTCCATAGTCTTGTGTTTCATGAAATAATATTCCTGTGCATTGTGATTTGTACCTGATACCTGCTCATTTTGTTGTGTGCCCTCTAGTTCTTTTCTAGAAAGGTGTCGTTACAATTCATTCCTTATTTGCCACCTCCATGCCACTTACTGTTTTATTACCCCTCCAATCCCTGCCCTGATCCCATAATTGCCTCTTTCTCTATCTCGCAAAATCAGGATTTTTCCTTGACTAGAAGCCCTTGCAGACCACTCATTATCCAAGCTGCCTGTCTCAGAGTGGTGCTATTATAATCTTCTAAGAATTCTACACAGTAGTGAAGAAAGGGGGTGCAGTATGTATTTGTAATGGCAATACTGTTTTTGTGGTCTTACTCACTAGTTTTCATGATACTTCTTTATTTGCCTTGTTCCTGAGCACCGAGCTATTTTCAGAGAACTATTTGGACAGTCACCGAGGTCCCTTTTCTGGGTGAAAATAGTCCCGAATTACGTCCTTCAGCTTCTCTGCAGGTAACACTGGTGCAAAATTTGGCTTTCCTACTCTAGGCTTATCATTGTGAGTGTTCCTTGTACACCTTCATCATCAGTGACCCCGCCAGCTCTCAGAAGGTGTCCTATTTCTGCAACGCTTGAAAAGGAGTTTTAATTAAATTTTTATGCGATTAGGAAGTTGCTTACCACAGTTGTTTTTAGGTCTGCCCTCCTATGATTCCGCACTGAACTTGCCAGAAGTTCATGATCTGTTTTCCTTTTCCTCCTCTGAACATGATATTCACATTCTGAAGGATGTTCTTTTTTTCCCTTTTTGGCTTTACTGCCAGCAATTGCCTTAATCCACTGTTCAACCCCAAACAACAATTGATTTTTTTGGTCCTTTTAAAGTATTTTGAATTAAAGATATAAGTATCCTGTTGCTTTCCTATAGTACCTGTACATGGTCTCCTGAAAGTGTTTCTGCCTTTCCAGCTATTTCTTTATACTGCAACACTGATTTTTACGTAGTTCTCCTTTTTCAAACCAAAGTTTATTGCTTAGATTTCTGTGGGCTTCTTTTTTTTATTCTGTAGGGTGTCGAAGAATAGCCGTTCTTGTGTGGCGCTGGGGATGAGCTGCTTTTCTGTTGCAGGTTTTTAACTAGTTATTTATAATGTCTAAAGATACAGTGTTTTCAGCACCCTGTCAAGATAGTTTCCCGGTCTGTGTGTTATAACTGTAGATTCAAATTATTCCTCTTTTCTGTCTGCCATACCCAGTCTCCTGTAACCCTGAGGACAGTGTCACAATCTGGTAGGTTTTAAACTAATCCTAATCTGTGGTTTTCTAACATTTCGCACCATTTCCCCACTGACCTCGCTTGCTCTGATGTTCTCCTACTTCTCATATTCCGGGAGTTACAGCTTCCCCCTGGGTTTTGTCTTCCATTGAGCCTTATTTTGCTGTGCCCCCCCCTTACCTGAGTCCCTCCTATCCCACACCAGCACGAGGCTTGCCCGTTTGGAGGTGGGACAGCAGTGGATGCAGCCATGCACGTAGTGATAGGAAAAGGGGGGGGGAGAATGGCTTCAAACTGAAAGAAGGTGGGTTTAGATTAAATGTTAAGAATAAATTATTGATTGTGAGGGTGGTAAGGCCCTGGCACAGGTTGCCCCAGAGAAGTTGTGGATGCCTCATCCCTGGAAGTGTCCAAGGCCAGGTTGGGTGGGGCTTTGTGGAATCTGGTCTAGTGGAAGGTGTCCCTGCCCATGGCAGGGGGGTTGGAATTGGATGATCTTTCAGGTTATTTCCAACCCAAACCATTCTGTGATTCTATGATCCAAGGAACAGCTGTGACTGGAGAACAAGCTGCTTGTGGGAGAGGGGTCCTTGCAGAGAATAAAAGCTGCTGGCACGTTCTTATCTTGTGCTGAAGCTTTTGCTGCAGGTTTTGATTTACATCTCTGATCTCCAGCAGACCTTCACCTAATTGAGTAGATTGACCCTGGCTCTTATATAGCAGGCAATTAATCAAAGACTGACTAATCAGCTCTCTCAATGGCTGGCACCTTGCAGAAAGACTGGGAATCACTTACATGCTACCTCTGCAAAGCAGTTTTATGCTCTGAGATTTATGGCCAGTCAGTTCTACTGAACTCTGTGGATTTACTGTAAACTTTAATTATTATAAGCTCTGAAACATAATAGAAGTTTCTTTACTTAACTACCTTAAGTGGGAATTAAAAAACTAAGTTCTGTAGGTGCTTTAACTAATAATACTCAGTATTTTGACCACAGTATTAAAATTTAGCTGAATTTGTTATCTCTCTCTGTATCTCTTAAATGCCTTGAAAACCAGGTGGCTAAGCAGCAGAGTCTAAACTTACTCTTTAGGGCTTAAAAGTAGTTTTTTTCAAAGCTCTCAATTTTTATCTAGATAACTTCTGAAGTTAATGTTTGACACTGTTGAAATGTAGAACTTGACTTTTGAGTTAAGGTCTGCGTTTACCAAGCTGCAATAATCATTCAGTGATGTTAACTGCCATCCATTAGGAGTTTTAAACTGTAAAATAAGATGAAATTAAAGCAGAGGAAATGCCTACAGACACTTACTCTTCGCCCCAACTCATTTAAGTTAATGCAGTCTGTGCCAGGACAGAGGCAAAGGGCAGTGAAGGAATAAGAGTTGGAGGCTGTGGCACTGTCTCGAGGGCAGCCAGCCACTGGGGACATCCTCATCAAGAATGACACGAGGGGTTGGGTTTTTTTCAGTTTTTCCTCAGCCTTTTTGTGAACTCCTGGGTGGTCCACTGAGCCCCATTCTGGCTTTATTTTTCTTCAGGAAGGGGATAAGCAAACTGTACTTTCTTGTTTTGTTGCTGTCAACTGTGATGCTCCAGAAAATCACATTAGTTCCCTTTCTGGTAACAACTGTTCAAATCTATAATTTACCAGTGTTAATGCACTAAATTAAATAAACTAAATTGCTGTGGGCAATTATGTAGGCTGTCTCTTAATGTACTCCGCCTTGCTTTTGTTTCATCTTCTCACAATTCTGAGCCCTGGAGGTGCTCTGCTGACTTTTTCCAATGCATCCCACAGATGACTGACACGTGGAGCCCAGACACACTCACCTCTGCTGTGTTGTTTATGGACCTTGGTGCCTGTATGGTTGAAGTTGCCTGCTTCTCTTGACTTAATGACTTTTGTGTTCTTTTTGTCACTTCTATCACTTAAAGCATGCTGTTAACACTGAAAGCACAATATTTTTTTTGCCCTCAAGTCAATTACCCTTGCAACTGAATTACCCTTGCAACTGAGCCTTTACTGATGATGAATCCCCCCCTGTAAATTTTCCTGCACTGTCTCATAACCACCTTTTCACTGTTTTATTTTCTTTACAGTGCTGTTAGATAATTATATTGCATTCAAGTGGAGTTGCACTTACTCTGGAAACACAGCTGATCTGTTTTAAGTGAGGATTCCCTGCCTGTTCTGGGACATGAGTATTCCCCAAAGCATTTGAGTTTCTCTTCAGAGTTCCTGAAAGTTTTGTAGGACGATTTTTGTGACATCCATTGTTAAAGTATTCACTTCCTGCCTCTTCCTGTCGTGTTTCAGAGCACGGCTGGAGCTGGGCTGGGTTGGCAGAACAGCCCTGGCATCCTCCTTTCCCCTGTGCTCCAGGGTATGCTCCAGGCAGATCCCTGGCTGTCATTCATGTGTGCTGAGCATGGACGGATGACAGTGCTTGCGCCATGTCAAGTATTGTGAAGGCTTTCTGATAACATTCCTGGTGTTTTGAGCTCCTTATTGGCTCCTTATTGGCTGCCTGCTCATGCATCTCCAAATGGTTTTACTCTGTATCCTAAGCAGCTGGTCCCTTTCCTTCAGTCTGATACTGCTGCTTATCAGTGTCGCTGGGATTGGACTGTATTGTTTGTACATGACAAGTGTTTTAATTAGCTAAAGTCACTCTGGAGGCATTTTCCTCTTATTTGGCAGTGTTCTCAGTCGGTGCACGTGATGCTGTTTGCTGGCTCTTCTTTTATTTTTTCTTCCTGGGGTATCTGGTTCTGTCTCCCTCATCTCTCTCAAAATATGTTAGGGTGAGTATTTCCCTCTCTACCTCTCATATCACTTTCCATGGTGGAGTGTTTGCTTTTGCCTGTGTTCCAGGTCTGTCTCATTTGTCCAGCTACATAGCCTATGTGCTGCCGTGGTACTTGTGCTTTGGTTCCTTCCCTGGACAGAGTCATTGCCTGTGACTCTGCTTGCATTTTTGGAGATTTAGCTCTGCTCTTGTCCATACTCTTGCTTGCAAGCTGGACTTGTGTTAACCACAAGTTCTCCATTTAATCTGATGTTTCCAAAGTACTTCGTGGACTCAGTTGCAAGGTGAAGAACACTGATCATTTCTTTCTTGATTTCTGATCAAAATCTGACATTTTTTTTCTGAGGATTTCCAGCCTCCCTTCATCTCATCTGCAATTGTAGTGGTTTTGGTTGTATTTCTGGCAACAGGCTCTTTCAGTGCTGGACTGTTTTTTTTTTTTTTTTTCATATATAAAAGAAATCACTCAGCTTTAATTAGAAAGAGAAAATCCTTGCCACTGATTTTCAGGTATCTCAGTAGACTTGAACCACCCTTTGGAAATCCACCTCATGTGGAGTTTGACTTGGCCTCTCTGCTTGCTTTGTTTTTAGATGTTGATTTGCCTGCTGGCTTGTAATTGCTGGGCATCCCACTAAACTGAGTGCTGCTCCAGCCTTTCCTTCTTCCCACCATCACTGTCCCAGCAGAATAAATGTAGGTTGCAACAGAGACACTGGGTTTCCCCTCAAACTTCTGCAGATTCCTGTGAACTGGACTGCTCAGATTCACTTCAGATGATATTAAATTAGTGGGAAACTGTTTGAATGGAATAAGTGAGCCCTGGGTTTCAAGCTTGGGGTGGAAGTTAGAATTGGATCCAAAACCCCCCCTGTGAAGTGTTCAGGAACACAAGACTGTAGCGAGCCTGGCCATCAAGCAGCACATACTGGAATAGCCACCGGGAAAATGGTTGGATCAAATTACTGCTTACTTAATAACCTACAGACACAACTTCTCTCTTTGCATACTTCAGCAAACCTGGTCACATTTCTCTACTAGAGCCTTGTGGGCACATGGATTTTGTTGATATTTTGGACTGTAGGCTCAGCTTACCTTATTTGTGGCTAATGGCTCACAGTTTCATTTCAGTTGGTTTTCAAGCCTGTTTTCAGGTAAACAAGGCATTTGGTCCGTGCTGCCTGATCGAAATTATTGCGAGGAAGTGCTGTGGAGTCCAGACACGTGTTTAATTGAAACACTGCTTCTGCTAAGACAGTTTCCTCCTCATGAGTTCGGGACCTTGTCATCTATATACCTGTCAGCAAACAGCGGGTGAACATGACTTAGGCAGCGATGTGTGGTGTAAATATTTCTGACTTCACGCTTGTCTGGCACAGGCACATTCCTTCCAGTGTAGCCTGCTCCTGAACTCTGTTAGCCCAGAGAGGTGGAGTACTGGGAGGCACCGGGTGAGTTCAGCATGACATGCCAGAGATGTTTCACTCATGTATTCATACCTTGGTAAGACTGCCCTGAAGTCTTTTCATAAGCTTTTCTGGTTTGGGGGCTCTTGAGTCAGCGACCTGACTGTTGCATGCAGTTTGCTCTTTTGTCTTGTATCTCTCTTGAACAGGTCTTGGGGCAGAGGGGGAAGAATAATGTCACTTTGAGCCCAAGAAGTGGGAGATGTATTTGATTTTGCAAGTCTAGAGAATGTTGAGAAAGGCTTAACGTAGTGAGCAAAGTGAAAGCGTGAGCCGTCGCTGCCTGTGTGTAGTTTTACTGCTATCCTGCCTTCCCTGCACTTTAATGGCTTGGTTCAGCCAAGTTTACCTCCAGCAAATGCTGTGTGCAGTGGTAGTTGTTTTGCAAGGAACTGCAATGAGAGGGGTGTACGCTGAACACCGCTGGAGTGTCATGGCAGATATCCCATGGCTGCTGCTCTGCAAGAGAATGAAATCAGCCACACCAGTGTAAAGCCTCTTTTCCTTGGCATAACTGGGCCATGCTGGGGTTGATCTCACATCCAGATCCCGGGCACTCACGTTGCCAGGACCCCTCTCTGTCCTTCGCTCCCCAGGAAGGCATGAGGAGACACAGGTTATGGGGATGAGCAAGGGGCTGTGAGGGCAGGAGGGACAGCTGGTGGCAGGACTGGAGCTCGCAGGAACCCTCTGAGGTCCTGGGGTACCCTCTTGCCCCCTCCTCATCCCAGGGTTTACAAAACCTCATTTGTCCCTTTCCTCACCACTTGATAACAGGGTTTGTGATTCAAATGAGGGCAGACTGGGTCTGAACAACTCTTGTCTCATTTGGCTCAGTGTGGTGAGCCACTGCCTGTCTGGGGAGGGAGACGTTTGGCACGCGAAGGCAGCAAGGACTTTGTGTGGCTTTAAATTAAAAAGGTAAATTCAGATCAATGAAGAAGCTTGGCTGAAATACCCTCTCACCCCCTCTCTGAGAGATGGGAGCCTGGTGCACTTTTAAAGCGCAGAGTTAGAAATCAGTTCATGAAGGGTTCTCTCAGAGGTGCTTCATGGCAAAGGACTGCTGGTGGAGTTTTGAAGAAGTGTTGCCTACCAGGCACCAGTTTGCCAGCAGATGACTGAAAGGGATCTTGCTTCTTGGCCAAGCTGTAAGCATGTCCCGTTGCTGGGGGAACAGCCATGCTGTGGCTCCCAGGTGAAAGGATGTTTGATCTCTAAAATAATGGTGTAGAGGTTCATGTGAAATACATTGTCTGGGTTTTAAAAATACCAGCTTGACATTTAGTGAGACATAAACAGAATATATCTACAGTTTAGCTGGTGGTTGACAAATAATAATAAAAACCGACTACATCTGAAAATGTATTTGAATTTCTGCCAATTGTGCTCTAGCTTTCTTAGCACAACAGTTCTGGAAAAAACAATGAAAAAAAGGGCAGCATTGAGTTGACATGGAGGAGAGTTTATTATCTTAACATTATTGGGCTATTATTTCTGGATTACTTTTTTTCCATTGCAACTTTGTAAATGGTGGATTCAAGAGTAAAATTTAGAGTAAGAACTTCGTGTGGGAGATGAAGGAAAGCAGCTGAGTGCATGGGAATGAGAATGGATGACTTGTATGGACTCCCATTTTCCTCCATAAATATGACAGTCCTGAGGGATTCTGGAGAAATCTGAATGAAGGTGAATAAGCATTGTGTTTCCACAGAAAAGTTGTTAGGAGCTACAGTGAAAGTTACAAAGAGAAGACTTCAAAAGTAAGGGAAAAACAGAAGAATCATTGGGAAGAAGTTTGGAGTAAGCAACTTCTCAGGTGCAAGAGTAACTCAGTGGCAGTGGCTTGAAGGAGGATGGGTTTCCAGGGTGAACTGTATTGAACCTGAGACCTTACTCTCTCTTTGGCAACTCATTTCACATCCTCCCTTCTGAAGCTGCTATTTCGACGTTTATTTTCAATCATGCAACATTGGAACCAATTGTATGTACAGGGAATGGTGCATCCACAGACCTGTGTGCCCAGCTTCTCTGGCCCATTCCTGGCAGCCCGTCTCTGCAAATCTTCAAGGGACTGGCGCTCCCTTCAAAATTACTGGGGAAATCTCCCACTGGCTCAGCAGATGAGACAAGTCTCCCGGGCGATGGGTGGAAGTTGCTCAATCGGTTGATTTCAGTGACTAGTCTGCCATAACCAGGCTTTGCCTTCCCCTTGTTGCCCTGCTGTGCTCTTGCGTATTTTTAGCACAGTTCCTCTGCCGACGCCTCCTGCTCTGGGACCTCGCACGGCTCGTCAGCAGCACAGCTCAGCCGTGCCTGATGTTGGCGTCACGGGGACAGGAGAGAAGAGGCTGTGAGTCTGGAAAGAGCCCTGCTGAAAGGCATGTGTCCCCAGCAGTGGCTTTTCACCAGGGCTCTGCCCATCCCACACCTTTTGCCTGCAGCCATCACACAGCCCAGGGAACCAGACACCCTCTCCAGTTGCCCGATCCACGGGGATTCTGCTGTGGCAAGACTCATGTAAGTCAAGGGGCTTGATGTCTGCTCAATAAGGACTTCCCCCCCACCCTTGAGCTCTTTCCAAGTAGCTTTTATTTTGAAGATGCCAGTCTGGACTACTCTTCAAGGGATCTGCCAGGCAGCAGCTTTTATAAACAGGATCATCAGAACAACTGGGGGTTTTTTTTGAGGGGAAAAAAAGAGTTGCATTAGGAACACCTGCAGAAAATTGCCTCAGGGAGCAGTTTGCCTTAGAGAGGCAAGATACTGCTGAGAGCAGATTAGAGCCAGCTTACAAATTGCTGCAGGCAGTGGGGCCAAAGCTCTTTTGCCTGTGAGCAGCCAGGTCTGTGCGCTCCCTTCCTCCCATTTTCTGTCCACCTTCCCCATTCTCTCTCATGTTTTAAGCATTGTGAGTAGCTGGTTTCAGATGTGTGATTTTTATTTTACAGACTTTCCGTGTTGTTTTTCAGGAACACCAGGTACTCTAGAACCTGGAAAGAATTTTTTGCAGTAATTAATAAATTACTGGGAAGAGCTTCAGTGTCACTGGAGAGAGACCTTTGTAGGCAGAGACAGTGGGAATGGATTTGCCCTGAAAGATGAGGGAAAATAGCCCTTCTTCTACTGGGATTCAAAACTACATCCAAAATGCACATTCAAAGAGCAGCACTTGTGTGGATGGTGAAAAGAGCATGTGATCTGACAGTAAGTATCACAGAGCCTTCCTTAAAATATACATTAAGGTTAAAATAAATTTTAAAATTAAAAAAAACCCACCAACTTGAAGTCCATTCTGTACCTTTCCTTTTTTTTTTTTTTGGTACATTTTTGCAGTGAGGTGTGACTTGATAAGGGTCAGTCTCCAAGATGAAGTCTCGGGCTGTTCATGGGTGTGTAGAAGGTCTATGACCTGGTGTGCATTTGGATCAGTGCCGTGCTTACACCTTTTGCTCTGGGAACAGTTGTCACCTCTGTGTACACAAATCCCATCAGCAGGCACAGAGCTTTGCCCTTCCAGCCTGGGAAGCTGCAGTGATGGAGCAGGGCCTGGCTGGAGGGTGAGCAGCGGTTCAGGGAAGTAATGACTGGCTGAAGCATGGAAAGTGCTCCTTGGAGAGGAAACTTTGTTTTAGACTGAATGCCTGCTGTGATCCTTACTTTTTCACTGCCAATCTGTGGGAATATGATGGAAAAAGTACATCTCCAAAGCGGCTCCAAAGTGCTTAGGGCCAGAGTGTGAATTTAAGCTGAGTGATAAATTATATATCTGTACTGGAGAGAAAATAACTTACAACTTCCTGATAAATCAATGGCAATTTTTTTTTTTTTTTGGCAAATTTGACAGCAAGATAGTTGTTTGAACGAAGACTAACATTCCTGAGGCGAGAGCAGTAAGAAAGCTACAGGTGAGGCAGTAGTTTTTAAGTAAACACTATTGGAAGTGGCACAGGCAGCTTTATCTTGTTTCCCTGGCTAGCATTCCTTCGGTGGCTGTCACATGTTTACCAACCAGTGGGGTTCCTTCTTCCTTGGGATGTTAAATCAACAAGCACATGCAGAGAAAAGGGCAAGAGCACCAGCACCACTCCTGTTTTTCAGGCTCAGGACTGTGTCTTTCTACAGCTTTGCCCAGCTTGTGTGAACACCACAGAGTCTGAGGATTTAGCAACCTGTCCCAGGAAGAAAGCTTTGAAGCATGTTATTTGTGAGAAAAGTGTTCTTGGGAAATTTCATTGCTGGTTTGACTCGCTTTGCTGCCTTATGTAGGTGTGATTAGGTAAGTCTCATGTTTGGAATGCTTTGGGGCTGCTTTTTGGTGAGAAGGTAGCGTTCCTGCTTTGTTACTTTGGTGACAATTACAGTTTGAAAAGCAAATCCTGTGTGAGCCTCACTTGTTACTTGGATTTGCAGGCTGCTTTGGTTTTCTTGAAATACAAAGGTCTTGGAAATGGAGAGGAAGGAAACAAAAATTAGCCTTCTCTCTTCTGCTTTTACATTGTTCTGTTTCCTGCTATAATATCAGATTTTATTGTAAAGCAGTAGTAAGACCACGATTCTGGATCCATAATGAGTAACAAAAGTGCAAAGTATTTGCATTCCTGTTAAGCAGAGGGTAGGCACATCTGATCACTGTGCAAGGGAAGCCATGGGTGCTTGCAGGTATTTGTGACTAAGGTAGGTTTTAAAAGAAAAGATACTCAATGTAGTGTGATGGCTGTGGGAGAAAACAGCTGAAGGGATCAAAATAAAATAGCAAGCAGACTTCATAGCTTGACTTCAGTGTGTCTGAAAACATCCCAGGAACTTGCTGAACTTTATTCTTGTGGTCCTCCATGTCAAGTGTTTTGCAGAATGCATGTGTGGATGTTTGCTCACGTGGGCTGGGCTGGAGCATCAGCACTGCAGAAGCCCTTGAAGTACATGGAATCTATTTTAGTCTGTCTCCATTGCATCTGTTTTGGCTAACACTCGCCTCTATCTGCCTCCCCCCATCTCTTCTTCTGGCTGTGAAGTGGCGTGGCTCTCCGTTTATCCCTGAGAGCAGTCAGACGTCACAGCTTGAAAGAAGCTCTGGGTAGACGCTTTGAAACTTGTTAACGCAAATAAATCCTCTGAGACAGTGCTGTGGTTGCTTTCATCTGGAGAAGGCCCTTCTTGCAGGTTTTGTAGTGCTGAGATCCTGCTCTGCACGTTGCTTTCACAAAGGAATTATTGAGGGTGGATTACATCATCAACATTTGTTTTCTCTGAGACCATTCCTGCTCCCCATTAGGTCAATGACCACTCTGCTTTTGATTTTCCATTGCCTGTAGAGACAGATGTTTTGGGCATAAGCACCAGGGCTCATCTTTCATTCAGTTCAGATGAACTTTTCAGTTTCTGGCTGAAGTGAGGTTCAGGAAGACTGAGGAGTGCCTGGAATAGAAGAAGGCATGATATAGGAAAGAATAAGCTGGGAAAGCACACATAGGTAGTCAGAGTGTCTCCTGGCCATTTAAAATCAGCTCTGTTCCCTCTTCCTTATGCCTGCAGTACTTCACTGCTTTTGCCTTCACAGAGCCGTGGGTTAGCTGAGTGATGACTTCACATCGTTCTCCCTGCAGCCCTAGTAACTGGTTAACTGGCTTGTTACACTAATGTGGATAGAGAAATGTTCACAGTACCATGGTAGGAAGTGGCAGTACTTGCTAAGCTCTTCACTCGATTAAATACATGACTCTAGAAACCACTGACATTTTTTCCCCCAAGCGTTTGTTTTAATGGCTTTGGTTGTTGTTAGAACATATTTTCCCAGGGCGTGGGTCACTTGGTCGATACCAGAGGCCTAGAAATCTTCCACAATACACTCTTTCTTTGAAACCACACCCTGCTTTATGAGCAGCAGCCTTCCGCTTCAGGGCTCCCTGTTATATACCAACAATTCCTCCATCCTGTTCCTCAAGAGCTGGAGCCTAAGGCTGCTGCCTAGCCCAGGTCCCAGGAAGCTGTGTGGTGGAGCTGCATCTCCTGTGCAGACATCCTTTGCACCAGGACAAAAGATTTCTAAGGATCCCTCTTATCAATTGTGGCAATACCAGGAGATAATCTGGCAGCAAACAACCTGCGTGGAATGAAACTCCGTGTAGCTTTTAGGTTTGAAGAGTGGTGTATTGGTGTCCTCTGAGACGCAGTAAAGTATGATCCAAAGAAGGGAAGTAGAGCCTGAATGCCAAAGTTGAGTCTGCTGCTGAAACACGCTGATTTCCTTTAGCAATTGCATGGAAAGGTCGTAGCCACGGCCATTTTAGGTGATGTAGCTCTGACGGTTGTTGGATGGTAACTGTGGGCTTTTCATGGATGTGAATCTCATCACCACCACACAGAACTTCTTGTCTCAGCAGCAGCACGACTGCAGAAAGTTACTGTCTCCCCGCTGATGTTCGTTGCCTCTTTTTATGGCCCCTTGGTTTGATAAATGCCAGACTGATCGTCTGTCTGTGTGGCTGGGCTTAAATGCAGGGGCTGGAAAGCTTTAGTGGAATGTATAAAGTTGGTCTGGCTCCTATTTAAAAGAAAAAAAAAAAATCAATTACTGGTTGTGCTTTCAAGGCAAAATTAGCCACCAAAGCTGCCCTTTTAGCATTGCTAGTTAGAAGTTTTAGAATAAAGCAGGTGTTCTGAGCTGCCGTTTGACAGCACTCCCTGATCTAGGAAGGTCGAGGGATACACACTTGTCCCACTTTTTATCTTTGATCAGCAGTTTGCCACTGCTGTTACCTGGATGTGTTTAATGGGAGCTGAAAAAGGGACAGAGTGTCTTCAGAAGGCTCAAAACAAGCAGCACCAGGATGTAGGGAGCGTGTGATGCCAATATTGGAAACTTTATATTCTTTCGAAGGTCAGGGGTTGGGGTGTGGCCCCTGTGAGGCTCCTGCTGCCCAGGGTCCTGCTGCCTGTCCTCCCTGCCTGCTGCCGGGTATGTGCTGAGCGCAGGCATGAGCTGCTGGGCAGAAGCGAGCACATTGTGGCCTCTTGCCACTCCCTCATCTCCTTCGGAACCTGCCTGGAGATGTCTCTGGCCTACAAAGAGCCAACAAGTAGCAGGTCAAGGAGGAGCCAGGGCTGTGTTCAGAGGCTGCCCTGCTTTCTATGGGCACATGGCCTGCTCTCCACAGATGGGAAATCGCCTAAGTATTAATAGATTTGGTTTGATTAGCTAAAATCTCCTGTTGGCAGCCCATTTCCAGTCCCTGGAGCAGTGGAGATTAGACAGGTTGCCAAGGCAACGCACAGCCTTCAGTGAGAGGTTTGCTGTTGCATCGTCCTTGGTCAATTGATGGAGTGGGGTTTATTTAGGTCTTTCAAAATAAACCAAAAAACCAGAGCTGCTGTCCAGCCTTTTGCTGTGGTGAGTCATTGTGCCTTGGGTCAGATTGGTGAAACTAAGAACGAGGTTTTGTGGATGAGAAAAATAAGTACATGAGAGCATAAAGATCCCAATTAGATTCCTCTTTGAAGAGGCGAGAGCACTTCAGTGCTGAGTGGAGACAACTTATTCTTTGTTATCCCCCCAAGTAGGAGAAACAGCAGCTGAGATCCTCCTTTCTCCTCCCTCTTCTCCCCTTTCCTCTCTCTCCCAAATGTGAAGTACTTATTTTTATTTACTAGAGGACTCTGTGCTCACTGTTTAATTCTTGACTCACACCAGAGATCCTTTCATTTTGACCTTCTGTCACTGGTTTGCTTGTTGCTCTTTGCTCCCTTCTCTGTTGCAGAAGCCTTGGTAAATTCAGCTTATACAAGTTTTCATTTCCTCACATTACTCCTGCTTTTGTACCCTCTGGGGGATGAAAAATCTCATCCTGTCACCACTGTGGCAGTGGTTTGTGCTGAGAGTCATTGTGTCTGTTGTTGCCTGTTCACTGATCTGGACCCAAAGTCAGGGAGTGTCCTGGGACACAGGCATCTCTCACTGTGACTGTTCTCTGAATATACTGACAAAACAAAATTGCACCAGTGGTGTGCAGAGCCTTCTTTGAAATTTTGGAAGGTACCTGATTCGATGTTCTTGTACGCATAGTCAAGGAGGGAAATGCCATCGTACTGAGTCCAAGGGCTTGACTTGCTAAGTTAGTAAAGGCTTCTTTTTAAAGTGATTTTGGCAGTGATAGGAATGACTTCAAGGCTAACAGTATCACACCTGGTGAGCTGAAGGTGGGATATGGAAGACACCATTGGAATGCCCCTTTTTCTTCCTCTTGTTGTTGAGATGAATGTGGGTTGTTCTCGGCAGTGGGTGCCTGGTTAGTTCAGGAAGAAATAACTGTACAAGCAAGAATTGCATGGTTTAACATGGGGAGCCAGGCTGGCATTTTCTGAACATGCAGGTGCTGTTCTCTTGCGAGTGTGCACCTCAGCTGGTGTCATGCAGCACAGGGAGAAGAGAAGGAATTAAAAAATAACTCTAGACACTGCTTGCTGTGAGATGAATTTTGACCTTCTCTGTAATAAAACCAAGGCATGAGATTTAAAGACAGGGACTTGTATGTGAGAGGGAAAAATTTAAATGGATGGGGGAGCCTTTCAAAGTCTTCTTTGGCATCCTTACTTATTTACCCTTTCTGAGAGAATGGCAGCTGATAGATGTGTCACTGTACTGATGCACAGTTATCTTCTTTCCCTGTCTCAAAATACTGCATTAGTGGTACCATGGCAACAAAGGAGTTGTCTTTAAGGAAAAGGGGGGAAAAAAAAAAAAGCATGACTTCAGTGTTCAAGAAAGGTGGCAGACTGACAGCCCTAGTCTTCCCTTTCTACCAGTAAGGCAGTGTTAGTGTGTGTCAGCTATGACAAAAGGGTATCAGGTTATGAGCTTTGTGTTGTACTATGACTGAAAACAAGCCTGGGACATGACCTACTATGGGGGCAGCAGGATGAGAATCTTCAGGGGAAACGTGCTCTTGTTGGACAATTAAATTCTGTTTAAGCTATAATTTTTTCTGAGAAATGGGTCATCTTGAAAAAAACTTCTGTAGACCCAAACTGTGTCCTTTTTCAGGATGGAATTCCTCTCTGAGCAGAACATGGTGATGGTGAGAAAAACCAGATGTTCCTTGCTACTGCAGTAGTTTTTTCTGAAGGTTGGACACCAAGTCAAAGGACACATGGAAGGGGAAATTCAAGACTCTGTCCTGCTTGATTCAGACTTGCACTTGAGTACAGGTCTCATCTCTAACATGAGAGCCTTAAGCAACAGGAGATTGGCTTTTAGGGACTAGATTCTTTCATTTGATCTAATTCAAATTGTATTTTTCATTATTACTGCAGCCTCTTTCTTACTTTCCTATATCATAGGTGAAAGCTTTGACCTCCAAGTTAGCCTCCTCACTGGTTTGTGTGATGCCTGTTTTTACAACAGAACATAGGCTCCACTGTACAAACTTGAGAATCTGAGCATAGCTCAGAGATTAGGGTGAACACTGAGACAGAGAAGAAATGACAGCAAACTTGAGTGTAAGGGTATCTCATAGATTGTGGACTAGGAAAGTGATTTCCTGTCTGGTTCTAATTTTTCTTCACTACTCTGGAGATGTACTGACAGAAACAGTTGTGAAGCTGCAGGTTTCACTGTGATTATCTCAGCTGTGGGCCCAACGCTGAGAATAATCCTGGCGGGGACCAGTGCTGGTACAGGAGGACCAAGGCTTGAATGGGTGTGATGTTCTTCATGCTGTCCCCAATAAATCTACTCAGCCCTGACACGGAGGAGGCCAGCTTTCAGTTCATGAATGGTAATTCAAGTGCTGTGCTGCTCAAATTCTCAGTCTCCCTGGCCCTGTTAACTTCAATGAGTTTTGATACCATGCTGAACTGGAGCCATTTCTAATGTTATTACTAAGGTTGATAATGAGCCTCTGGATCGCCCTTTAGAATGACCTCCATTAGACAGAGTGAATGCTCCCTCTCCATTAGGACACATTTCTGTTCCCTCGTTCCATCCATATTTGTGGTGTGTGTGCTTACAGATGGAGGAATGGGGAGAGAGCCAGGACTCTTCTGGATGCAGGACGTTAGGTGTCATTGTTTGCAAACGCCGTGTTCTTGCTGTTGACTTGAACTAGTGCTCCACACCTGTTTGAACAGCATCCAGCAAAACTAATAATTCGTCTTCTCTGACTGGAAAATACCTTATGTGGAAGGCAGGATATTTCACGGAGCTGTGTCTGCTTGGTTACAAATGTCACCAAAAGCGTTGCTCAAGGCCAGGATGGGATTTCTGCTGCTGAGAAAACAGTGCTGCCACAGGGCTGTACATAGTAAAGAACAGAGCAGCCTTTGTAAGGTAGAAAATACGGCCTCAGGGAAAGCCTTCTGGAAATTGGCCCTCCTTGTTGCTGGCTTATGGCTCTCATAAATTTGCTGCAGGATGCTCTGAGGTTTGCCCTCCCAGTGTTTATGTCTCGGTCATTTATCTGTAGCAGGTTCTCCACGAAGCCCAGACTACATCCTGAGAATTCGAGTCTGAGTCTGACTTTTTTGAGCCTCAGTGAGCAGGTTGAGAAAAATTAAGTCTGCTACACTGCTGGCCCCAAAATAGGACACACAGTGAGCCAAGCTGAGCCTGAAGGGTGGAGGGTGCCCTCCTCTAGTCGTGTGCCTTGGACATGGTACTGGGAAAAGGAAAATGTGGGTTTAAGGGATAATTTATCTCAGGCCCCTCATTTCTTAGGTCAGACCACTTGCTACATGCCACTGACTCTGAGTGCCCTGGTGTGTCTGATGTGCCTTCCCTTGAACTCAGTGTAGCCTGGAGGTGTCAAACACCTCTACTTAGGGATTGCATTCCTAAGGCTTTTAGGGAAAAAATGCTTTCAGGTGACCCAATGTGACTGAGGAGAGATGCCTGTAGTCCCGTGATTGTCACCATGGTGCCACGTCTAGGAAGGTACTGTAGATGTTCTATTCTGTAGCCTCAGCTTTGGGGTGAAAAGTGAGATACTTCTAAACACCGAAGTGCCCGTGTAGATGGATGTGACTTTCCTTTGGTGTTCTTTTGTGTCTAACTTCCACCATTTTGGGTTGAATCTGTGCCATAGCTCCCCTTCTGTGGAGCAGTTTTGTCAGCAGTTCCCTCCTTTTCTGTTTTGTGGGGGGGATGAATGCATTGAAGCCTGTAAGGTGTTTGGGTGCTGTGGTTCTGTGGGTTGTAAAAGAAAGGGAGAAGAAGTTGCTGTAGTGTCTCTGAGACATTTGAAAATGCATGTCTATGTCACAGGGCAAAAAGGCCGCTTAATTCTCTCAAGAGGACCTACAAATACATCAGCAACAGATACAGGTGAGACCATTCTTCCACCCTTTGATCAGGCAAAATTTGCAGTCTAAGGAAATTGAGGTATAGTCAGGTCATAAGTGCCTTTCAGTTCTTCGTGTTCCTTATATAAAAGGTCTGGAGAACCTCCTCATTCCTGCTATCTGTAAATAAGCACATAAAAATAAAGTGTGTGAAACTAAGCCTCGTTTCAGGATGAATCCTCCTGCCTTGGAAGGGAATTTCACTTCTGCTACAGCACTGAACGTTTCTGATAATGTATTTGTGGATCACCTTGAGGGGAAGAGGAGGAGTTACACAACTGTTCCCTCACAGTGCTGTTAGGAAGGGTCAGGCTTTGTCTCCTTCGAAATAGATATCAGGAGAGAGCTGCAATCCTGTGAAAACACACATTTATTTCTGAAGTGTTTGTGTGTTGTGTGTGTGGTGCACATGAATAGAATTGCCACCTGTCCGAGGCTGATAAGGACGAGCAGCGGTCATGAGCTCCTTGTTCTGGCAGTTTGCTGTGTGAGGAATCGGCACCTACAGATTCCCTCTGAGTTTATGAAATGCTGCATGCAAGGAGTAGCTTCACTGTTTGTGGCACTTTCTGAGCTTGCACAGATACAGATTTGTTGGAGGTTTTGCGATAATGGATACAGTGGTGGCTGTGGCTCCTGAAAACCTTTACCTTTTATTCTGTCTTGCTCTCAGAAAGATCCCGTTAGCTACACTATTGCTTTAGGAATCCACACATGGCACTGTTTTCCTTTATAACCTTGGCCTCAGCTTGTGAGTGGGCAAAGGGACAAGATTCTGATACTCACACGCTTTGGGCACGGAGTAAAGGAAGTGACTGAGAAACCTGCTTGGTGTTTCCATTGCAGCCAGCAGGGAACTCGTCCTTGCAGTGGGGCTGCTGTCACCGTTTCGTCCCTCACAACTTCCCTTCAGTAGTTGCTGAGCCTGGCTGAGCACAAGGATGGTTACAGCTGGGCTCCTGGGCTTTGCTGCGCTGTGACACTGCTGGTAGGGATGAGGATGGGCAGTTATGCAAGTAGGTGGAAACTTTCTAATACATCATAATAGCAATAATAATAATAATAATAACGTACACTTGTACTGCCTTGCAGCTTTTGCTAGAACTTCTGCCCACGCATCAGCCTACTTGGTTCACAATGCAGTGAGCATGCTAGACAATTAGTGGCTGATAATGAAAAATGTCATGGGAACCAGCAGGAAAATCATAGCTTACTCCAAATATACAATGAAATGTAATTAGCACAGGCAGCAAAACAGACAATTTATGGTTTGGTCTTGGGTTTTTTTTTTGTTTGTTTGTTTGTTTTATTTGTTGTTGTTGGGGTTTTTTTGTTAATTAAAAAGTACCAGTAAACATTCATTTTTCAGGAAGTTTGGTATCAAATTAAATTAAAAAACTATTGTCTGGAATAGGATTTTATGCAAAATTTAACCCTTGCACAGCAGAATGGATTAAGGTCTTGCTAGATGCACACTCCCCAAGTCAATCTACTCTGATGCTTCTTGCATTCACTCCCCTGGTCCTGGTCTGTCTGAAGGGGCAAGGTCTGGCAGCAGAATTGCTGTGAAAGCTGCTACAAGCCAAAAACCCAGCTGGATTTAATGCGTGTAATGGTGTGGCCAATATTTCCCTCCTGCTCTTCCAGACAGACTCTCCCTGAAGCAATCTTATAGTGTGGAGGTAGTTTTGAGGGAGAGGCTGGAGCAGAAACAGCACTGTAATGCCTTGTGCTCCCAGTGTCTTCGGTTAGATCTCTTCTGCTGACCTCACCTTCTCTTTTCTACCTTGGGGCCCTTGACACTGCGCCTCTAGTTTGTTCTTGAGCAGTGTATGCAAAGAAGTCTGTGCCCTCAACTTGCCAGGAGCACAAAAACTGTTTCTTGGCTTGTGCTCTGACCCGGAGCAGCAGAATGTGTGGGCCCTCTATGGCACTGCACAAAGGTGTGCACGGCATTAATTTTTTAGCTTCAAAATGGATAAGTGGGAGAGGGTTCTGGCTGAGTGGACTGTTTATGTCCCAAGGCATCTGGTGGCTGGCACCTTCACTGGACTTAGGCACCCAGAGTTTGAACCAAGAGTTGAATACGTTACTATGTCTCATTTCCATGCTCTCAGGTACAGTCTGTCATCCACTGCTGTAAGGATGGACATTTCACCTGTGTGAGAAACTCTGACATACTCCAGCAATGCTGTAACGTAAGGGACATATGTTACATGTGTGCATTTCTGCTGCTTTTCCTCCTCATCACCTTCTCAGGCCCAGACATGCATAGCCAAAACAGAGCTCCACTCCAAATCAAATTTACAGTTATTTCCCAGGCGTAGCCTTATCCTAGAGTTTCAATTCTGCAGAGAAAGCCCTTCAGCTGAGGATTGAGAGGAGAGCTGAGAATGGTCAGGACTGTGTGCAGGTGCAGCATGTTTTCCTCTTGGTGATGGAGGAGCAGAGAGCCAGCACAACTCCCCTCTCAGAGGGATATGATCTTCCAGCTGGAGCCAGGTGCACAGACTTTAGCGTCTCTACCCACGTACATGACACAGTGCTCAGGTGCAAACTCACAGCGCTCCTTCAGAGACAGTGTGGAACAAACTTCTAGTATCTGGCACGGATAACGTGGGTGAGAGAAACGGAAGCTTCTGCATAAAGCCGTGGGATAGGATGTACAAGCTCCAATGCCTCGTGCTGCAGAAGTCCCAGCCACCTCCTCGCAGTCAGACAGACCGTCTTCAGCAGAGAGACACTATGGTTTTGTTGCAGGAGACATCTCTGTGGGAGATGTCAGTTCCTGCCAGAGCTGATGTGGTCCTTCTGTGGCCACTTTCCTCTTTGCTTGGTGCCCAGAGTGAAGGGAGGTGAGTGAGGGATCCCAGCCCTTGTTGGTAGCAGGCTGGTTGTCTTTGCTGTACAATGAGGGTCTATGCAGCCCCTTATCTGTGCTCCCAAAAGCTCTGCCTCTGTGTGGACAGTTGTTAGTATTTGGCTTTGAAAGCTTCCTCCTGGAATTTGATGCTGGACCTTTCGTGAGCTCTGACAGGAGATGCCTTTTAAATTTTTGCCCCAAGAAGTAGGGGAAGGTTGAAGGGTTGTCCCAAGTCCTGCATCACTGAGCTGCTACTTTCTTGTTCCTCTGTCGCTAACCAGGAAACAAGACTTCGACAGGCAATGACGCTGTTGTGCCAATCTGAGTTCCTTCAGAGCTGGTAGACATCTGATGATAATTTGTCTCCAAACTTTCTTTCGGGGTGCCTGGTCTAGTCAAAGACCTGATTTTCCCTCTTGGATTTTGCAAGGAACCGTTAAGGTCTGTTGGGAAAAGGGGAGCTTTGAGGATTTTGTAGCTGGGGGTTGTGTAGCATTTCAGAGCATGTGTTGAACAACTTGTGTTTAAGAAGACTGGTGGCTTGCCCTGGTGTCTCCTTGGGGTCACTGAAGTTTTCATGGAAGGGTTGAATAAAGAATAACAGTGGCATCCTTGCCACCCCTCCATATCACACCCTTTGCAGTGAAATCACTCACATAGAGCCTTCAACACATGATTGTCAGTTTGTTACATCCCTGCTGCAGCTTCATATGCAGACACATACACACTGCACTCACAAGACATGTGGTGATCCATGTGTTTTATATGTAAGGTAGAGCATAATAATCCTTCTTCCTACCTAGGCTATGCTCAAAGATAGGACAAGTCAGTGATGGGACCCAGCCAGGCTTTCATGTGTATTCTGGAGTTACGACTACTTTAATTTACACTCATCTCCTCTGATTTATACTTGGCTCCAGCAGCCACTGAATGGTGACTTCAGCAGCTGAAAATAGCCAGAGTCGATGTATCACTCAGCCACTCTCACATCCCCAGCCCTGCTCCCTGGATTGATGTGTGAGGGGGAAAATAGGTCTGATGTGTGCCTGCGAGATCATCCAGGGGAGATGTGCCATCGAATTTCAGTGCTGGCAAGGAGATCCACTGCCTTCATGGGCCCAGATTAGTGCTGGTAAGGCTGAAGCAGGTCAGAGAAGTAATGGCCAGGTAGGTGTTCAAGGCCAGGTTGGATGGGGCTTTGAGCAACCTGGTCTAGCGGAAGGTGTTCCTGCCCATGGCAGGGGGTTGGAATGAGATGGTCTTTAAGGTCCCTTCCAGCCCAAACCATTCTGTGATTTTGTGAAGTGTCTGTGCCCATGCAGAAGAGAGCAATGGAAATGCAGACTTGATCTTGTTGCCGTTTAAGCCGCTGCAATTCAGTGCATATTTCTGTTCCTCCCTTAGGCTGGAGTGAGAAAGGTCAGAGCCACTTCCAGAGTTTGTGTAACACATATTCCTCTGGGTTCAGTCCCAACCACTCATCCGTTTTTCATGTGGGCCGCTGCTATGCAGTGGTGATTTTTGTTATCAATTGGGGCATGGTGGCTGGCATTAATTTAGTTTTTTTAAAATCCCCTAGATTGTCTTCCTACTGTGCACTATCAAGGCTGTAACTGGAGACAGTGTATCTCTTCTAGCCTAAGTCTTTCGCTGAGTCAAGTCTTATAAATTCCCAGCGGGATGTTTCACAGGCAGGTCTGGCGCTGTTTACATCCTTTCATCCTGCTCATCTCATCTGAGCTGCAGCTTTGTAATCACAGGCATCCCTGGTGCGCCACTGATGCTGCTGATGTTTCATTTTTATGGGGTCTCTGACTTGAATTGAACAGCTGAACTTCACCCCTTCCCTGGTGAAGTAATTATCAGAATAACAAGCCAATTTTTTTTTTTTTTCTTTGCAGATGGCACTGAAAGTTTTTGACACACGTGCCCTTGCCACCCACATCAGATGATGTATGTAGTGTTTGTCCCTTGTTTTGGCATTTTGATATGTGTGAGAGAGGTGAAATGGCTTTAAAAGCTTTTTGCTGGCGCCTGCGGTTTGTTGCAGACCCAGTGGCAGAGGCAGAACGTGATGAATTGAAATCAGATTGTTTCTTTGCAGTTTGACATAGGGATGCTGATGTACAGGGCTAGGGCATCAGCTAGTGCAAAACCACTGTGCTCATTACCTGTGGCCAAGTCTGGCACTCAGGGAGCTCAGCTGAATCACCTGAGCTGGAGGCTGGTGAGGTTTGTTGTTGTTGTTTTTTGTTTTTTGTTTTTTTTTTTTTTTTGTGTGTGTGTTTTTTTGGTTTTTTTGTTTGTTTGTTTTTTTGTGTGTTTTTTTGTGGTTTTTGTTTGTTTTTTTGTTTTTTTGTTTTCCCCTATTTTTTTTTTCCAAGAAATAATGGTAATTACGCAGTATGGTAATATACTTCTTACTTAAGGGTAAAGTAACAGTTGAATGAAGATTATGGCCTATACATTAACCTGGTTCTTAGTAAATGTAATGAAGTTAGTGATAACCATTATGTGTAATCTGATTGTTTTAAAGAAACACACAAATTACGAGGGAGGTGTTGGGACCTTCACCTTCCTGCAGCCTCCTCTGAGAATTTGCCTCTAGATGTGTAGAAATGTTTAATGACCAAGTGCCCTTTCTCAGCTGGATCCTTATTGCAGCACAGAGGGAGAGTGTCTCTGTTGAAGCTGGTGGAATTCTGAATTCGTATGAAAGTTTATTAAACTCAGTGTCCTTCCTGTGTTAGGGTTCATCATGTGACAGAAATCAAGACCTTAATTGGAAACAAGTCTGATATGTAACGTACCTTGTGGTTGTTCTCAATAGACTCAATCAATGCGGGTGTTGTATCCATTTCACACAAATCCAAGTCCTGCTGGATTTCATTTCTATTTCTTCTGTGAAGAGGATGGGGGAGCAGAGCCATGGATAGAGCTGTGGTTAAACCACCTCTTCCTCTGAGTAGTTTTTCCCGCTCGTGCTGATGTTTTCTTTCTGACTTTCTGTTCTCAGTTACTCCTGGGGCCATCGGGTTTTTGTCTGCAGTTGGAGCCTTCATTATCCTCCCTGCAGTCCTCTTCCACTTCAACAACAAGAATCTCTGCTTTGAAAAGAGAGGTGGGCTCCCATGCCCGGAACAAGGGCGAAGAAAACACTACAAAGAGAAGTCCAGAGCCTGTGAAGGCCTTGGTAAGTATCACAGTATTATACTGCCTTTGATGTACAGAATCTCGTTGAGGCTTTGATCGCTGGGAGGACAGAGGCAGACCCATTTGCTGTCTCTCAGGCTGCTTGTGGGGAAAACAGCAGCGTTTCGGATAGTCCATAGTGACCTCCAAAAGTCGATCATATGGATACGCAATCGCTACCGCGCTCCCATTGTCTTTGTTGTCTGGAGTAATCTCTTGAAAAAATGGAAGGCAACACTGCGGGGGGAAAGCACATTCCCTGCTCTGTCTGTTGTGGGAGTGTTTTGTTTATCCAGTGAGGAGCAAAATGTGAGCATTTCTGAGTAACAACTGTGCCTTTCTGCTCACAAAGGGTATGCCTGTCCTGGTTTCCTTGCAGTAGCTGTTACACACTCCTTCATGTGTTGTTTTCTGGAAACATTATGTCTTGGGTAAACCCATGAGTCCTGGAGTCAAAATAACTGAGAATTTTACTGTGTTTACAAAAAAACATTTTAATTTTTCTCAGCCATCAAAAACACATCTGTTCTGGTAATGATGGTAACTGGGAATTTGGTAATTTCTTCATGTATTTCTTTGTAAATTTGCGTGTCCTAATTGTATAATCACTGAAATAGTCAGCCAAGAAGAGGCCTCAGAAGCCTCCCAATTAAAAGTTCTCCTTCTCAGTGGTTCAGTCTTAAAGTTATTGGAGAAGGACACAACCCCTAACCTTGGAGCCTCTGGAAGGTTTTTTTGTTGTGCATTTTGCCCAGTGCCTCAGCGTGGCTGCTGAAAAGAGCATGATCTGGTCATACCTTAAGACTCCAGGATTTATGGACATGTCAAAGGCCTGGCTGACACATGTGATAGGAACTCAGTGGGACTAAGTCTTGCTAAATGCATTACCCAAAAGGGTGCAAGTGCCAACGGCACTTGAATGATTCCCACCTACCCCCCCTCTCCACTGAAAGTCCTAACTTCAGTGTTTCTAAACGAAGTCTATGTGGATTTTTTTTTTTAATAAGTTTCCTTCATCAATATTATTTTTAAGTCTTTTTCCCCCTCTCTTCGCCTCCCATCAAGTGGTGTAAAAATGTGGCTTTTATTTCGGTTTGTAAGATGACACATCTCCTCGGAGCGTGTGGGTGTTGACATTCTATGGAGCTGTCACAGGCTATCATGTAAACATGTATTTGCAATACTTTTTAAAATGTGAATTATTAATAAACAGGGTGGCTTGGGTTTTTTTTTATTTTATTTTTTTTTTTTTAATTTTGTTGCTTCCAGATCTTGAAGGACACGAAATTGCTTTCCAGCTGACACTCTCAGTAGCAATTTTCATTTCAGACTAAATCTCATGTGTCTGAGTGATAAACCTTTGAAAACACGGGTTTATAATGGAAACACTAATTCAACTTTAACTACAGCTGTGCCATACTAGCAAAATACCACGTACATTAATGAGGTGCTAAATCTGATACGGCAGAGGAATGTGTTGTAATCATTAATTACAATGGGAGCTTAAAGTTGGAGTCTGCTTTTCCTGTTCAAATAAAATCAGCTTGGCGGGTTGGAGCAAAGAGTTATTTAAAAATATCATCCCTATATTTAGTTTAAATTTCACCGTAGCGTTTTGATACTTGTAAAGCCAATATGGAATATGTGTGTAGGAAATGCCAGTGCTTTTAAAGGACAGCAGCATGAGAGAATATATTAAACCCCGGGCTAACACAGTGTGTCATATGGCGAATGTGGAAACCTGGAGGCTGAGCCGGGGCTGGAAAGCCAGGGAAGGCTGTTTCTAGCACCGCGGTTGCCTGGTGAGGGAGCTCTCCCAAGAGCAGTGTTGACAAGCAATGGTTTGCTTCACATTCGCAATGTGACTTTGCTGGGTAGAAAGGAGCAGGATGGGAGGGTTTGTAACATGCAGCTTTATCAGTAACTTACTCCCTTTTCCTCCTCTCAACTTCTTCTGCTGAGCTCTGTATGTCATGAGGAGGTCCCGATTCCAAGGACTCTGCTGTTCTTTACCACGTATCCCGCTAACGGTTGCTCTTCCCAGTTCTAAGCTCTCGAACTGGGGAAAGCTTTTTGATCCTCCACATCTGGAATTAAGAGTGGTTAGGACATATCTGTCTGCTGTGACTATCAACTTCACAGCTGTTTAAATAGGAAAGAAGGCATTTTGAATTTTGATCCCTCTGGCATGACTGTAACTTCGGCTGTAGGATAAATCCCACCTTGCAACAGCAGAGGTAACTGAAGGCTGTGGCCTGAGAAGGTGTGCGTGTGTTCTGTGCATGAGCTACTTCTCTTGTCCTTGGATCCAATTGAGTTTTGAGTTACCTGTTGGTGGAGAGTTGGTAGAGAAGAATAAGCAAACCTGTCTATTCTGCACTTTGCAGGTGCACAGGCTGACATTCAGAAAGTGTACTGTAAAATGTCAAAGCCTTTGTTGTTGTTGTTGTTGTTGTTTTTGCTTTTCTGTATATAGCCTGACCTTAGAACAAGGCAAGTAACAGAATGAAATAGGTGTTCCCATCATCATGGCTCTAGGATACATCTGGCTGATTTGTTCCTACACAGTTTGTGTCCTTATGAAAGGAAGAAGATAAGGAAAAGATTGTTAGGAAAATGAAGATTTCATTGAAAATCTTTCAAGAGACTTCAGGACAAAGACTCTTAATTACTGGGACACAATGGATAGCAGATTTTTGGTACTTGAGGCTTTTGAGGATCCTATTCTTGACTGGTTCATTGACATTAGTGATGAGTCCATCTCTTAAACAGGGATGTGCTGCCCGGATTGCTTCTCACTCAGCTGCAGAAGTCCATTCAGTGGGAGGGCTGGGACTCATCTGGACACAGCCAGCATTTAGGATGCTCTTGGCACTGCAAAGGAGAGCTCAGAGCAGGCTGCAAATCTTGGTAGAGAAGCTGGTGACAACACAACCGTCAGGAGAGTAGCACAGAGCATACCAAGCTTGCTTGGCTATGCCCAAGCATGTGCAGGAGGAAGTGATGGTGGCATGAAGCGGTCCTGGACTGCCTGGAGTGATGTAGAGCCTTGATGTAGGTCATGTGCAGAACTCCTTGGTTAGGGAAGATTAAATACCACATCTTTAGAGTCAGCTGGAGTGGTTCCCCAGAGTATTGATGACCTTTCTGGCAGTGGGAGACTCTGTGTATGTGAAATTTCCCCTTGAATCATCTTTCCACACAAGAAAGGAAGACTTTCCCTTGAGCAAAGGCTTGACAGATACCAGTGAGGTCTTGTGTGAGACCTTTTGATGCCGTGGTGGTTTGGTATCCCTTCCTGTAGTGTGAATTTCAGGACCAAGAAGTGGTGATCATGTTTTTACATACAGTGTTTATAATGTTTGGGAGCCCTTTGCTTCAAAACTTCACAGGTGCAATAATTTTCACAGAAATATGTGACAATACTGGGCAAACCCTTGTGCAAAGAGCTGTATCTAACCACATGCTTCAGTGCCGTGACTCAAAAAACTAAAGGGCCCTTTCTGTTCTATGCAGTCATCTTTTTATAATGATGTGACCTGAGACTGGGAAAGAAATCATGGTTTCCTGACTGTGCTTTATAAAAAAATATTCCAGTTGCGCCTCCTCTCGAACAATTGTGATGTTAAGGATGTGCTCCTGATATGTGAAAACAGCATAAACATCATGAGGTTTGAAGGAACATTTTTTTCCATTTTTCCTTCTGTTTTAGCAACCTCAAGAGTGCTTTCAGTTCGTGTTCTCAGGCTGTTCTGCGCAGCCACTGCTCCTGCCTCTGGGGCTACAGCACACTTTAAATAAGTAAACGGAGCTGCAGTTCTTATATAAACCACTCATCTCCCATAGCTGAGGCTGCAAGGAAAGCATCAACACCTATAACACTCACCAAGGGCAGGAATGTTAGCAGTACTGCCTGGGTGCTGACCTTCATTGTCAGTGCTGCCCTGGGGACCAGTCACGTGCAGTGTGTGGGACTGTCATATGAGAGCAGAGGCAGAGCTTCATGTTTAGGAACAAATAATGTGGGTGAGTGTGACAGCAGCAGTCTGGCATGCACACTGCACTGGTTTCCTCCAAAACAATGGTAAAGCTGTGGAAAAGCCAGGAAGGTACTTCTCCAAAGAAACACAGTTATGGTTGGTCTTCGTAACTCTGACACTGAGTACCCGGTAGCTCCACTATCCTTGTCAAGTGCAGGTTGAAAATGAGCCTGGGGTCATTCACATCACCTAATTGATGTACCTAGCTCAGCCAGGGTGTTCAGTTCCTTGACCAGCCAGTGGCAGGAGTGGAGAGAAGCTTGTGAAAGGAAAGTTTCTCAGTGCCCTAATGAAGCCACTCTTCCAAAGTGGCTTTTTCTCTCAGTTGCTTCTATAGAGGCACACAGGAAGAGTGGCTGGACATGGGACAGTGTGGCTGTTGCCACTGATGCCTGCCCCAGAAGTTAGAGTGCCTGAATTAAAAGAAGGATAAGAGATAGCTGAGAGAACAGCTCCTAAGTTGGTAGGGACAACTGCCTACTCAGATCTATGATTCCAAATTCCTTTAAATCCTTTCAACCTAGGTGTGGTTTTCCCTGTGACCACACAGCCTCCCAGCACGTCCAGCTGGACTGGTGGTTGACTTAGTAGAAGTGAAAGGAGATAGAAGCTACAGACACATATGTGCACACAGAGGTGGATAACCAGGAATCATCCACTGCATTTTTGATTCTCAGACAGCTTTGTCTGCACTGCTCGATGTTGGTCCACACAGAGCAATTCCCGTAGGCTCTGTAAGGATGGAGTGTGTGCGTGGGGGAAGGAGTAACAGTAACTGGGTGACTCCTCAAAATGTTTCTAAAATATCTTCATTGTGTTAAGCAGCTAGACATGCTCTCCCACTGCTAATTTCCGTGCAAGCAATTGCTCTGATTGACCCTGGCTTGTTCACTTGCTGCAGGCTGGGTAGTGTGACTTCAGGCAGGGAGGAGACTCAGTCCATGGGGTCTTCTCTATGGAACAGCTTGACAGCACAGGTGGGTGGGTTCGAGTGGTGCTGTAAATTGGTGTTTCTCCTGCCTTTTGAACTTGTGATTTCCTTTTGGCTCTTCTGCCTTCATGCAAGCCGATGAATGACAGCAGCTCAATTACAGAACGTGCTGTAATTTCTGACTGCAGGTTTCCTCTTTCATTCCCCTAATCCAGTAATTACAGATGTTTCTCACTCCTTTACCCTGAAAGAGCACAGTTGGCTCTACTAACACCACTTCTCTAATACACCAATGGTTTGTGAATTTCTTTATGCCCTTTTCCCAACCCCCAGCTGGAGAAGTATAAATAATGTAATTCATTGCTGCTTTTTGTACTACCTCTTGGCACAGAGCTGTTAGTTTTTTGTGCCTATGGTGACAAGTGGCTCTTTAAACGCAAAGGACTTTATTTTGATTTGAAGGATGTTCAGTGGAGTGACTCTGGACTTAAAACCAGTGCCAAGTCAGAATCTGGCTCTCCCATGTATCCAAATATTATGGCCACAGAATGTGTTTCCATTTTCTTTCCCCTGAAAATTTGATCAAGTTTTGTATTAATATTTTGGTGGCAACAATATCTGTCTGTGCATTCTCAGATCCCCTGTTTTTTGGGCACACTGGACTTCCATGAAGTGAACGCACCTCTGAGTTCAGGAGGTCTTACAGTCTAGGCAAAACCAAAGGTGTGAAGTGGTCAGCATAGGAAGGCACCATCAGCTCCTCAGCCCCACTGCTGGTGGAATTTCTGAGCACAATATTTGGATGTTGGTCTTCCAGGAACATTTTTTTTTTTTTCTTGAATTTATCATTGTATACTCTGTATGGAGGAGAGACCTGGATTTTTTGAAAAAGGCTCCACAATTTTGAATGTTTAATGTCACATTTGCATAATTCCTTTTTTTCTTCTATCCCTTTCCTCCTCTCCCTGTCCCACTGAAACTGTGAGGATCAGTAATTGCTGCCATTATTATTGACAAAGGAAGAACATGAACAAAGGAACGGGAAGAAAGGAGGAGACACCATGGAGTTGAATATCCTGATCAAAACCACTTCTGTCATTTGGGTATCAATTTGTACAGCTAATTTGGCACAGCATCAACTAGAGAACTGCCTGCAAAGACATGAGATGATTTGGGAGTGAGAAATAGGTCTGCAGGCTTCCTCAGCATAGGCTGAACCCCATGCAGCCAGGTACATTGCTGTCTGCCTGATCTCATCTTTGTTTCCACTTCACCCTTTTGGGTCTTGCAGGACCAATGTGTTGCAGCAGTGGGTTCATTGCCATGTTGATTTGTAACCCGTGAATGTTTCCAATGAGATGTTTCTCACTCATTGGCATATACCATTAGATTTTCCTGGAATGCCCTGGAGTTTCTGATTCACCAGCTGAAAACTATTATTACAGAGCACATAATCACTTGGAAAGTGCTTCTGTCTTATTTTTTTTTTTGTGTGTGTGTGTGTTAAATTCAGCTACATAAATAGCATTTTCATAGCACATAGGCCAAAAAGGCATCAAGATGTTCTGTATTTCAGTTTTGTTTTTACCTTAGGGAAGCTTGGTCAGTAGTGATGCTCACAGTTGATGTGACCCTTGGCACTGTCCGTGAACTGGCCTCATAACGCTTCTGGTAGAGGCTGCCATCAACTGAACAGCTCCAAGTGCACAGGCTGGGGTTGGCATTGTGACAACTTTGACTGGAAATACATTTTCATCACAGCGATGTTTGGTTATCCTTCACTGTGAGGGTGGAAGGGCTTTGCTAGGATCTTGTTAGATATAATCCTGGCAACTACGAGAGGAGCAAAGAGTCCAGATTGTTCCCAGAACTAGGACAGAAGATTTCTTGGCCCAGTGTTGTTTGCTGCCTGCCTTCATCCGAGTACATTTCTAATCTCCCCTCTGCTATTTAAAACGTGTTCTAATTGGATTCTAGTCCGAAAGGAGGATCAGGCTCATTAATAGTTTTCAGTTACTCAAAAAGAGTTATTAAATAATCTTAGCCCTCCAAGCCTTCCTTGCTTCCTCCTTTCATGAACAGCAAAATGGCTTTACCTTTTGCACAGACCCTTGATGTTCTGGGTATCAGCTTAGATTCACACCTTGATTTAGGCTTTTCCCCCTAAGTTTGGAGCAGGGCTTCATGGTGGGTCTGTCACACTGGTCTTCCTCGATGACCACACAAATAAAACTTCTCTCCATGGATCTGATCTGTGGCATGCCAGGTGGGCATGATGGTCTTTGTAGGAGATCAGGAAATAAAGGTGTAAATCATTATCAGTGTCCTTATTAAAAGTTCCACGAGGTGGGGAAGGCAGGAGTCTTTCCTCTGGGAACGTAGACACGTGTAGTCTGGCTTTTGAAAGCAGAGACTCAGCCCAGTGCTCAGAGTTCCAGTTGTAAACAAGTGGATTCAGCAACTTGCCCAAACTGCTAAAAAAAGCTTCTTGGTACGTTTTTCTTGGTAGTGGCAAAAGAAGTACGTTGTTCTAAAAGAGGGGTGTGACAAAGACGTCTCCTGATGAACAAACCAAGCTGGGAGCTGGTTTCATCTTTCTGTGTCTCTTTTGGGGGATAGTGCGTTCCCAGGCAGAGAGGTGAGTCTGTGCATTTCTTCCTCATCTGGTATTTCAGAAATGATAGAACTCACTTAAAAACTGTCCAGTTATTGTATTTCGGGACACTATTTTTAACCTGTGCTCCGTAAGACTCCCTGCAAGGGAGGAGCTTGGTAGAAAACTTTTGCAGAGGCCACACAAAAAGTGACTGAAGCAAAGGAAGTTTGTGCCCATGCTCTGCAACAACTCGAGTAAGGGAAGTTGTAAGAAATGCACATCTGATGGCACTTTTTTAGGAACCTACATATCAAGAAGACTGAAAGACACTTTGGTAATATTACAAGCCTCTGCATTGTGGTAGTATTTGAATTTCTGCTCATAGTCTTCTTTTTTTTAGCCATACAGTAATTGCACCTCTCAATGGGAATGCAGTTCAGGAATAACAATCCTATCAAGAGACGGGAATATAGATTATAGTAAAGGTTATGATGGTTTCTTGGAGAAGAACATTGATCCTTAACATTGATCCTTTTAGCTATCTGATTTTCCAGGAGGGGAAAAAAAGCATAACAACTTTGAGTTAGGCATGTGATTTGGTGTGAAAATTCTTATGATTAGTTTTAGAAGATGGAACTTGAAGTGAATTTGCTAAACTTTTTTCTTTTCTCTTTTTTTTTTGATGAATACTTCTGAAAAGAAATGGATTTTTATTTCCCACACATTTTATGTTTTTCTCAGTTATTTTACTTTTTTTTCCCCCCTTCTAATGCAAGTCAAAACTGTTAGAGAATTCAAAAGCAAAAATCCGTTATGTTGAAAAGGCCATGTTGTGAAATATATCATAAACACCCTGTTAGAGTAGTGTCTTCTAATTAAGGGAGAGAGCTCCTGGGAAACAGCGAGCCTGTGACACAGCTCAGCCCCCTTTGATCCTCTGTTGAGTTTGTAAAATCGTTGCCTGCCTAAACTTGTCTGCAGCTTGTTACACATTTTATCCATCTGCTGCAAGAACAAAAATAAATGATTTATAATTCAGTTGAACTCCAGTTTTCTGCGTGTCACTGACTGTGGAGTCTTCAGTAAGAGGGAGAAGAGAGGAGGAAAGGCCAAACAAAGGCTAAACAGAGTCAGGCACCTTGGAACAGGCATTTCTTTTGCCTGCAGGGCTTATACAGGTACTGAGTTGCAAGTTGCATGGGTGAGTTGCAGGTGTTACTGCAAAATGGTTAGGAATTTTTGGGTGAAATGTAGTTCAGTGTCTATCCATTGCCTATAAACTGAAATCAAAGCACTTGTAGGGGTTCTCTGGCTTTAATCCAGACAAATTTCCAGGTCTCAGGTAGAATTGTGGATGTGAATATTTCACTGTGTTTGCGTTGTGTTTTCCCCCAGCCTACTTACAGCAAGGTGATCCAGGCAACTACTTGGTGCATGAAACTTCATGTTCAAGTTTTATCTGCCACTTTGGAGGACTGGGTGACCACACCCAAGCCCTGCAGCTGGCTGTCAATCACTGCATTAATCCCCTTACTAAAGTAAAATCTTGCCTTGAAAACTTCCTCCATCTTTACGGTTGTGGTACCAACCTGCCTGTGTCAGAGTCTCTCGTGCAGGACCACGATGTTTGCTTTAGCCTGGTGCAGTCAGCCACAGCATCCTGGAGAAGTGGGGTGGCTCTGTTGGACCAATGAGGTGTTAGCTCTGAAATCTAATAACAAGAGGAGCTAATTGTTCCCTGTGCAAATATCACAAGGCTATGTTCTGTTGGTTTTTAGAACAGATCAGCACTTCATTTTAGCACCCATATGCTTTCTCTACATTTGTTAGCTGTCACTCCTGGATACCTGCATCCCTCTGAGGGCTACTGCTGTCATGAACCTTGCTGCTGAGATAGAGGCCCATTTCATCAGAAATCAGAGATTGGTTTGCTGTTGCCTGTAAATAAATGACAGGCTAAAGATTTATCTAGTATCCAGTACTTACCCATCGGAGTTTATCTCCTTCCGTGCCTGGGAGAGCCCCACTGTTACAAGTAGTTACAAGAAGTCTGCTTCAGTGGCTTCTCTGGTGCTGTGATTTACCAGTAGCAAGTCTGCATGATGCTGAAAATGTGTTGTTGGGAGTGTGTGGTCTCTTTAGATCCATGAGAAAATAAGTTGCACAAAGCAGAGAGGCTTTGCCAAGGGCAGGGTTGGAGAGAGGAGAGTCAATGAAGGGAACAGCTCACCTGGGAGGTTGGGCTATGACACTGTCTGTTCCTTGCCAAAGATTTAATGCATGGCAGGGAGCTGTACTCGGGTCCCAGAGGCTGAGCCAGAGGCTGGGAGCTGACAGACGGATCCTGGAACAGCCTGTGCCCTGAGCACAGAGAGTTTGTAACAGCCATCAGCTTTTAAAATGGCTTTAGTAACCTACATTCATTCACTGCCCTTGCAAGGACTGTAATTCTTAGCACACACTGAAGCTGCTAATAAACCTGTTGGAAGCATCTGCAGCATAAGTCAACATCAATGAACAAAATTATTTGGCACAGGTGTTTTAAAAGGTAAAGTCCTCTTAAGTCACTGATCTCATCTGTAAAAGTGCTGCTGACCAAACAAGGTGGGTTCTCCTTAGTCCTTGCTCCATCTCAAAATCCAAAATACTCGAATTCCCACTACATTTCTCTGGAGAACATTTCACAGGTAATACACATTGCTGCTGAGCTTATTTTCATGCAGCTTACATTGTATTTACCCTTTTATAATTTGATTGCTTTTAGACCTATCAATTCAGCAAGTCACTGGTATTAGTTTTTGAAGCTTCTTTTTGCTTCTTTTTGGTTGTCTCCTAGTCTAAAATCTGCAACTGTTTAATTCTTTCTTCCTAAAACCGTCATCCTATTTGTAGGTTTCTCCTTCTTCTCAGAGTTCCTAAAAGAATATCTGTCTTGTGATAATGTGGGAAGATGTATATCGGGCAAAAAGGCATGTTAACTTTCTGCAAGTTGTGTTTTTATTTAGAGTTTAGATGAATTTTGAGAAAACATCATATTGACATGACACCAGTGCTTTTGTTAACTTGTTTCTGTTCCCAGTCATTTCATACCTATAATATTCCACCTCCTCAGTGTTTTTTTTTCTTTTTTTTTTCTTTTTTCATTTCTATGAAGGGTAAACCAACTCTGTGTTGTGTTGTTCTGTGGGCAGAGGGAGCTTTTTCAGAGCCTTTCTGGAGCAATGCATTTGAGACAGTTGTCTGCCATGGGCTGGTACTGTATCCTGTAGGCCTGTCACTTTATTCAGTCAGAACGTAATGGTCCCCAAATTGTCCCCCCTTCAATTTTCTCACCTGACATGCTCATATTAAGGATGTGGTAGAAGCTGGGGCCAGAAGACTGTTTGAGATTTTTGATTGCAGGTTGTTTTTTTCTTTTTTTTTTTTTTTTTACCAGGTCTGTTGACAGCTGTAACCAGAATGTGTGCACTTCGAAAAGGTACTTGTGTTCCAATGTTCTATCTTTTTATTTTTATATAAGCTGTAGCAATTGAACAACAGCCTTCCAGATCTCTGCAGGAATATGTGTAATTTGTCCATCATTTCTAGATTTCTAGTGGTATTCTCAATGGGTGGAAGTGCTTTTTCCATTTTTCCCTCTCAGTTCTAGACGCCTTACGTAGATAGTGTGTCGACAGGTGTTGATGGACAAGCAATTTACAGTAATCTCTTATGGTGCTTATTCTGTAGCTCCCTGAATTGTAAGTGACATGCTGGCAAAGCTGAACAACTGATCACCAGATACTGGCATAGTATTAAACATGGCTTCTGAGGCTGCTCAGAATTTCCTTCAGCCACTGTCTTCGTGGATGTCTCAAATATATGAAGCTCTCCAACAAGCAGGAGACTCTATATCTGCTTCACTGCTGAATTTGAGTGGAGTGGGTCGTAAGTCAGAAGAAGAGAGTAACCAGGACTTGGAGAATAATGGAGGAGTTTATGAGGATTATTCTGAGGAATCAGATGATGAACAAGACCTGGACGTCTGGGATGAGGAATATTTATATCCTAGAGAAGATGGTTGCATTGGGTGTCCTGATCTTGCTTCACAAAACCTCCCTCATGGCTCTGACTTGGGTCTGCAGAGGCAAAAACGGGTTAAAAATACCAGCACCTTGCCAGAGCAGTGTGTTGAAAACACCAGGTCTTTGGCAGCCAATGGATCCTACTGGACAAGTGAAGATCTCCAGCCACTTGATCGGCTTCCTCCCATTGCTGAGGAAGAAGGTGAGCCCTCTATGAGGATGGGAGGTCACGGGCACAACCTCAGCTTGGGTGGCTCCTTAAAAAGTAATAATGACAAGGCAAGTTTTGCAGGTAAGCAGCCAGCATGCACCCTGACAGTATTATCCACACCTTTCTTTTCCTGGTATTGATTTGATTTAGTTGCTAATCCGCTCATGATGTTCTGTGTTGTCTTTGTTTCCCACAGCTAAAATAAAACTCCCCGAATCCCAAAGAAAAATCTAACCTTTCCAATTCTCTCATTCGTGAGACTAATTTCATTGAAGTAAGTGGAAATCTCCAGGGTGAAAGGCTGCGTATTAGAAGGCAATCAGGCCCTGTTGCTGCAGCAAGGAGTGTTTTGCTCCCCCCCGTTTAGTTTCTTGTAGAAGGACCCTTCAAAGGGAATGTTTAGCCTTAAGCCTTTGCTTTGAGAACCATCTGCCTTGGCGTCATTGCTATTAAAGATATATATAATCTCAAACCTTGTTTCTTTGTGCCAGCAATCTCAAGATGTTACTGTGCCATGTGCTGTGAAATGCTGTACTAAAAAACCAGACGTATCTCATGATTTTATGGATGAAAGGCTCCCAAATCGCTTTCCTCCCCTCCCACCACCCCCACAGGCTTTTCAAATAAGACTGAAGAGGACAGCAGGCAGGAGATTATGGAAAGGAGAACTGAGTTTGATATTTTCAGTTTAAAATAGGCCTAACTATGACTTCTGATCATTAAGTGACAGGAACAGCTTTTCAGACGATGGCGTTCACGATGGCGTTCAGGGCTGAGTTTCAGCCGTGTGACTTGTACTCCCTCTGTATCACCATTAGTGATGCTGAAAGTTTCCTGAGTCACAGAGGTCTGATGGAGATTTATGTCCTGACTACACACAGGAAAGCTGCAGTCCTGCTGGCACCATCCTTGGGTCTTCTTGGGATAAAGTTGCTCTTTGCAAACATCCTAGAAATGGGGATAAGGCAGGAAAGGGGGCTGGGGGGGCTGGGTCTGCAATATGGAGCTGATGAAGAACTTGACTCACTGAGAATTTTCTGAATTTGGCTTCAAATATCTAAATTACTTCTTTTTTTTTT